>JASCZW010001444.1:0-337928 GCA_034211315.2 Aedes japonicus
TTTACGCATTTCGAAAAATCAATACTGCTCGAATATTGCTGAAATAGCTCAATTCCTTAATTAAAATTTGAAAATGAACATGGCATCAATTACGCAGCCATGTTTATTTATTGAAAATGAAAGAATTACAAAAACCTGTCTAGAGTTTTGTGCCGAAATTAACTCACGCATTTTTTCGTCATGAAGAAAAAGGATGTAGTGTTTTGCTCAGGAAATACCAGCACATCGATCCCAAGCTTAATTATTCGTCCCTAAAAATGCCTAATAGCTGCAATCGGCCTCAGGGCATGGGAGACCTGTTTTGTTTCATACAGTGTAAAACATTTGTAATTACTGACAATAACAAATATTTAACTTACCTCTCAATTTCGTGAAAGCATCTGTATCCAACGCAACGCAACATTGCAACATATTGGATAATTCCTTATTTGTTTATACTGCGGCAGCCTAAACAAATTCCGGAATGCGCTTATCAAATAAATGCTTATGTTGAAAATGGCGTCTGCGTAAAGTCACGGGCAGAGTTAATTTTCTTTTCTCAGCGGTGCCTTCTTTTTACGCATTTTTCTATCGCTGTTGACATACTTGAAAAGGCGTAAAAAGCACCGACAAACCGACATGAATGACAATAGAAAATGTCTTAATATTTCTGTTCAAATCATATTACTGACATCTATCTTCGTGTTCGCTGAGATCGTTTATTGAAGCCACGAACACGCTTGAGAACTTGATGAGAAGGTTCATGTCTGAGTAAATTCTGGACACATTTATTTGATCTAGATCAAATGATCTATGGGGTTTTGACAGATGGGATCGCTGCACATTTGAATCGGTCGTTATGGATTCTTGATCAATAGTGAAGATTGAGTTTCATGTCGGTTTGTCGGTGTAAAAAGTACTCTTCAAACGTTTATAAAAACAAGTCACTTTTTGACGTATGAACTATAATCTTGAAAATGTGCAAAATATAGTCATAAAATGAGTTTATCAGATTTACCGTGTAGTAACGGTGGTGAAGCTAACGTGTATTTTTTTTTTCCTGGGCACCAATTAAAAAACAACTCTCAATGAGGACTGGCGCTTGAATCTGTTCAGCACTGTATTTGGAAGAAATGACAATGTAGAACCTCTCAGCTTCTGGGAACCTGGTCCTCCAGAAAGTGTATTCGTGTATTCTTCTGTATTCTGTGTTCTTCTTGCGAAAATCAAGCAACGGAAAGTCTACAAGGGAATACGGACCGAACAATTGGAGAAGACCCCAGCGATGAAGTTTGGAAAATTCCGAAGAAGAATTTATTGATTCGAAGATGAACCCGGTGGCGATATGTTTCCACTGAAAACGTCCCCTGAGAAAATATGGAACAGAAGTAATCGCAAAACCGAACAAACAACCAGTGGAAGTAACGGAGAATGCAGAGGTGTGTTTCAATCTGGAAGAGGAAGTGCTGGACTGTTTGAAACAAAGAGCAGGGAGCGGAAATGAACGGAAAAGAAACTCGGAAAGCAAAGATCGCCTGGCTCGCAAATTGATCATCGCAGAACGTGGTTGCCGGAAGAAATGTAACCAGATAAGGTCCAAGGCGAACGGATAATTGCACATGATCAGTTCTGTATGCTTCATAGAACAGAGCAAACCAAATATAGTGTTGTTGTTGACTGACTGTTGACCAAATATGTCATGTTGTTTACATCCAAATTATGTTGTCATATTTTTCAATTTTTCGCATGGAAGTTTGAAAATACGTGATCTTTCTCTCGTGCAAAGAAAACGGTGTACCGTCAGTGGTTTCTCGATCAGAAAACTGGCTAAGGAAGAACGTGTAAGCCTTGGAACAGTTCAAAACGCATAACGAAAGTATCAACAACAGTGCTCTTCCGTAGATTCAACGAGACGGGTTAGACGGGTTCCGCGGAGCCTACAATCGACAGAGAGGTGATGTACTATTTCAAGCGTAATTTATTTGCATCAGCCCGAGATGTGACGAAAAAGTTAAGTACTTCGGCGACTAATGTTATGCGTGCCAGGAAGAGAATGGCCCTCCAGACTCGTTGGAAGCAGAAGCAGCCAAAACGAAGCACCAAACAAGCTGAATCTGTGAAACCGAGGGTTCGAAAGCTGTACGACAAACTGCTGACCAAAAAATAGGCTGTGTTATCATGGACGATGAAATCTACATAAAACTCGATTATAATACTCTGCCGGGACCACAGTTTTATACCTCACCGAAGGAAAAGGATGTTTCTGGATCAGTGAAAGTCATTTACACCGAAAAAATCGGCTAGAAGGTAATGGTGTGGCAGGCCATATGCGGATGTAGAAAAATACCTCGTCCATTCATAACGACAAACAATGAATCTAACTGACGGAGTGTCTGCAAAATAGGTTGGTCAAACAGCATAACAAGCCTACAATCAGGTTATGATCTTGCTTCCTGCCATTACTGTAAATCAGCACTATAATAGTACAAAAGGAACAATGTCATATTTGTACCAAAGGAGGTGAATCCACCAAACTGCCCAGAGATTCGCTCTATCGGTACTTCCTGGGCTTTGACGAAGGCGAAGCTCAGAAAACACACGAAACCAGTGTTGAAAAATTTAAGAAAGATTGGCCAAAAGTGGTGAAAATGGTAGGAAAATGATATAAGGGAAAACGAACATCAAAGCTGTGCTTCTGAGATGACCGCAAGAACCGATTCAAAGCAAATTATCCGAAAAAGAGCTGTTCGTACATTTTCTGTTTCTGTTTATTGAATGGAATCGATATACGTGTATTTTGTAAGTTCTTCTTGAACACTATTCAGTATGGATGTAATAGCGAGTAAGTCTGGCGATTCACAGAAAAATAATGAATTTTAACAAACGTGTAAAATTTTCAGCCATAGCAAGCGTTAACAACGTTATTGTTTGCAATCTTTCATACAGCATACAACATTATTTGCAATCTTTCATACAACAGGCTAGATTTGGGTGTTATCTAGATCAAATATACATGGAAGATCCCATTAATTTATGCCAAATCTATCATTTTCTTTATGTTCATTAGATAACGCAGAAAATTAAATGTTGCTTTCTATCTGTGTATAATTCTGTGTAAATAATAAATATTTAGTATTATCCACGATGGCCGTGAGATTTACCAGCTCTGGTTGTGATGTAAAATTGAAGCATTTGAAACTATACTTCATTGCACAAGAAGCAGCTTCTTGCAAGAAATATCGCTTACAACTGCAGACTTTATTTAATTTGACTAATATGTTACCGTTCCGGTGATTGAAAACCTTTCAAGATACTCCTATAGAATTGAAATTGCACAGAAGATGGAGCCTACGAAACACAATTTAAGTTTGACGATTAAACCACCAAAAAGCGATGAATTTTTACAGACGCGTAGAATTTACCTTCTTTTAATTGCAAGCCGAAGGAAGCGTATGCAACGAAATTGCATGCAATCTTCCATACAACAGACGTGATTTAGATGATACCTGGCTTAAATTTACTTGAAAAATCCCATGAATTTATGCAAAATCTTGCATTTAGATAACGCAGAAAATCACATGTTCCTTTCAAACTGTGTTAACTGAAAAATTTTGATTCTAAAATCTTGTTTTTGCTTTCCCTCAATATGCCTCACCATAACTTCTCTCGTTCGGTCACATCCATATCCCACCAACAATAACAGTTCCGTGAGAATCAATTGTACCCATATATCGATCTAGCAGCAGGACAAACAATTTCTATTTTACTAATACAAATGCGTGTCGTAATTTGCGTGTGAGGTTTGCATTTCCTTTGCGCATCCTCGCGCATTGTTTTCTACTCGTTTAACTTTTATCAATACTCCTTTGTGCGTTTAACGGACCTATATTTACAAGTGTTAAGTCATTCCTAGTTAGTCGACAGATGTGAACGGAAGAAAATTTTCATAAACTTATCAATCTTCCCCCTTTTATGACTGTTCCTGCAACTTCTGCCATAGTCAGGGTTCTCTGTGGTTTTGTTAGTATCATTAGTTTGATTAAAGTTTTTTTTACCTTAGCTAAGTACGGATTCCCATTCGATTGCGGCGGCCTATGTACAAACGCTCACTAGTCCTTCAGTTATAAAACTAAACTAAAATCCTCAAATCATAGCAACATTCGAGTCTTCCTCCACACTCAACAATAACTATCTCATCGTAACACGCATTCGCGGTCATGTTTAGGAACATTTAATATTGTTTCACAACTTTCAGTCATTTCTCACTCTTTCATGCATCAGCTGTGCCTCTGTGCTCTATATAAAAGGTAGCATTATGGTCTAAGCACCTCGATTCAACTTAAGTAACATTGCATACGCACCGCATGAATGTGGTGAACACGTAACAGCGCGGAAGCTGACTCCTAAGCATTTTAAGAACAAGCAAAGACACAGGAAAGATAGCGCGCGAGGGGCCCATTAAATACTATACTAGATACTCTACGTGCGTTCCCATATCTCATCGATTTATCGTGAGCGTTCGCACGTACTTCGGGTCCATTTCCTCCAGATCGCGTCCCTTGGTCTCCGGAACGACCATGATGACGAAGAACAGCCCAACACAGGATATGCACGCGTACAGCCAAAACGTACCGTGCAATCCGAACGCCGCCTGAAATCACCCAAAAGTCGTTTTCATTAAATGTCCAAACCATTTAACCACACCCGGTAACAAACCTGAAAATCCATGAACGTCTTGACACCGAGGAAGGCGCAGAAGTAGCTGAAACTGGTGGCAATTGAGCTACCGATTCCTCGATATTCCAGGGGGAACAACTCACCAACCAGCAACCACGAAATGGGCGAAATGCCCAGCGAAAAGGCGACAGTGAACACTAGAACACACAGCAGTGGTATCCAGTCGTTGTTTCCGGTCGGTGTGTCCAGATCGTAGCTGGCTGCCGCCAGCAACTTGTTCGTTTGGCCATAGTAAGCGAACGAACTGGAAGCTGGCCAAGGCCAGGGACATAAACACGCTGCTCACTATGAGTAAGGGAATCCGGCCCACTGTGTCGATGAGCAATCCCGACAGCATGGAGGCGAGCAACCGTACGAAGCCTACTGCGATGGCTGCTCCATGCGGGTTCATACCGGCGAACGTTTTGCTGAAGATGGTCACAGCGTAGAAGTTAAACGAATTGGCACCTGAAATTAGGGAGTTGATGGTGAATAATGTTACGATAAGAACACTTTTCAGCACGTGATTTACCGGTGAATCGTTGAAAGATCATAAGGCCACAGGTGATGGAAACGGGTTTCACCAGGCGAGCATTCCGCATGACGGCTTTCACATTGGCCACGATGGCATCGAAGGAAACCCGTGGTAGCTGCCAGGATCGTACGCACTGTGAAAGCCGACTGCTGAGGCGATTTCCCTGCTGATGCTGCTGTTGGGTGCCAGTGGGTAGCTGTTGGCCGGCTCCGTTCTGCACCGGGGTGGTCGTTGCCACCGATGACATCCGGTTCAGCAGGTTGATTCTCGATGTGCGCACGTTCGAACGGATGGTGTCGAGTTCTATCTCTACGTTTTTATGTGGACCCCGAAGCCATTGAAGCGAGCTGAAATGGAGGGAGGGGAAAAAGGAATGTGAGTTATCGTTTTCTTAAAAAAAAAACTTTTTTAACGTAAGACTACGTATGTGTTTTCAATAGTGTGGTACACATTGTGAGTGCGAAAACGTGGAGCGTCACGGAATATGTTTGGATTTTGAACGTTGAGTCACTTCACGATGGAATTCAAAAAAAACTTGTACCAATTGATCAAATTCTTTACGCGTCCATCCCAACATCGAAAAGTATTTGTTCTAGAAAATTCTCACAGTTGAAAAATTATTA
Source organism: Aedes japonicus (assembly GCA_034211315.2). Classification (NCBI taxonomy): domain Eukaryota; kingdom Metazoa; phylum Arthropoda; class Insecta; order Diptera; family Culicidae; genus Aedes; species Aedes japonicus. The sequence goes on from JASCZW010001444.1 coordinate 5,854, forward strand.
AATGTAAGGCACCATCAAAACAAGAACCAACCATCTAAACGGTTGTTTCCCAACACGGACGACCTCGAATTAAGTGAAAGTGCGCAAACGCAGTACCGAAAAGTGCCGTGTTTTGTGTTTGCAAATCATTTGACCAGCGCTTAACTTTGGATCGGAAGGTTAGAAGTGAAACAAATCGAAAAGTATTCTCCCGACAAATGGACAAAAAGGTGGTAGCCATTATTGAGAAAAATCACAATCTTTCTGTGCGAAATGCGGCTCGCAAAGTTGGGAATTCATAATCATACGTACAAAAAGTGAAACAGAGGCAAGGACTGAAGGCGTACAAAGGGAAAAAGGTGCCGAACCGTGATGACACACCACGCACTTACAGATTTGGAAATGTAAAATTTCCAAACCAGGCAACGTATTTAGCATCATTAAAAAAAATTATGTTATATAGTTATAAACAAATAGATCTCACTCATGTCTGCTTCCTGAATGAAATCCGTCCTGGCATGGTGTAAGGTACAAAAGGTCGAATACCTGCCAAAAACAGTCAATCCACCAAACTGCCCAGAACTTCACCCAATAGAGAAGTACTGGGCTCTAGTTAAGCGGAAAAGCTTCGAAACTAAGATGAAAGCAAATCTTCTTCTTCTTTATTATTTTTAACGGGACTTTAACCCCAGAGGTCATTCGTCCCGGTTGAAAGCAAATGATACCGATGATTCCAAGAGAAGATAGAGAACCGTCACGGTGGCGTATCTGAGGACGGAACCTGAGGGCGGGTGTACCACAGAAAGTTCGAGAATTGTACAGAAAGAAAGATTAACATCTTAATCAACTGTTTCTAATGTAGGAATAACTCTGAAATAAATATTCGGTTTTGTTGAATTATGAGTAAATTTTTTTTTGCTATTTTTATATTGGTGGCCGAAATTTAACGTAAACAGGCTTCATTCGGTTTGGGTGTGTATGTGTGGCAGCGTTGTACACACATAAGCCTAGTAATACAATTGGCAAAACAATCAGTTTTAGCTAAATAACTTTGTTTTCGGCTTGCTTTGCGGTCTTGGGAAAATAGTTTCCTGGAAAATTTTCCAGGGAATCATTGGATTTCTTTTTAGATAGGCACCTTGCACGGTTTTTCTTTGTAAAAGTTAGTTTCCCCATGAATAATCCTAAGCAAAATTAAAACTGCGTGGCGCTCAAAATATAATTTCATCAATCGAGCTGAAATTTGGCACAGTTATTAAAGAACCCAAAAAGGCTCCTAAAAATCAAAATGGAATGAAAATTTATTTTTTCATATATCATTATCACAGGCTGTTTGCCTGAAGCGCCAAGCAAAAAAACGGACTAGTGGTGAATTGTATCGAAAACAAAGTACACACTTAGATTTTTTACAGAAATCTGTACAGTTTTACCGAATTCTCAACAGCTTAACGTTCGGTTATCCGATTTCACGGATTTCGGTGGAAGTTTTACTGAAAACCGGTAATTTTTTTACAGATATCTGTAAAATTTCACCGAAATCCGTAAAATCGAATTACCGAACGTTCAGCTGTTGAGAATTCGGTAAAACTTTACAGATTTCTGTAAAAAATCTAAGTGTTACATAATACACGGAAACAAATTGATCCCGTTTTCATGATTTTCAAATCATGGCACCAGAAGCCGTATTCCTTTATGAACTCATGACTATGAATCATGAATGCAAGCCCGAAATGACCAATATCATGATTCAGCGCCACCATTTTCATGGGCCAGAAATGATGACCATTGCAAATGTTACATGAATCTGTCAAAACGTACTCAATCTTGTTGCCACATGGTTCGCGACCGTATGTAGAATTGTGAAAATTTTAAGAGAGCGTATAATTTTTCATGAATTATTAAACAATGAATCATTTTTATCAACTCAGTGCTCGTTTTTAGTGCCGTCCGATAGGTGATTTGTACCCAGAAGTTCCTGCCCGGCAGCGAAGAGAAAATTTTCGTGCTTTCCTTCGCCAGCCTGTGTCCGCTGAAGTACCGGTATGTGAGAAAAATTGATGAACAAAAATATGAAAGAATATGTTGTTTGCTGACAAGTTTTTATAATTAAGTGCTCGTTGTTTTACAATTATGCAATTTTTCCCAACACAGTACCCGTTACACGTCAGCCAGTTGCGTCAATCAGTTCCGTCCAGTTCCGTCTCCGCTCCAACAGGTACGTTCATCATTTTGTGTTTTTTTTCGTTATATTTTTCAATTTGCTAAATTAAAACTAATAGGAAACTAAATTTTAATACTTTAATAATAATTTTAATTAATTATAATAATTATAGTAGTAGCATCGGAAATTAATAATTATAGCAGTAGCATCGGAAATTAACGACGACCAGAAGTCCTATAATCCATTTCTGGACAATAAGGCTCCAGAAGTGGATTTTGAAACGATGTTGGACTGTGCCGGACAGGCCGACTACTCGAATATTCTAGTGCAGTTGAAAACCGGAATAGAGTCGCGCCAATCGATTTTATCCAGTTCCATAAGTCCAAACAATGGCGCATCTAGTGCACTGTATGGCGCATCTGATGCGCTATACAGCGCACTAGATGCGCCATTGTTTGGACTTATGGAACTGGAGTAAAATCGATTGGCGCGACTGCTATATTCCGGTTTTCAACTGCACCAGGAATATAATAATCGTCAGTCACTGTTGAGGCATTCTGTGAGCTACTACAAAAGGTTATTGGGAGCACTTCTGCAGGGTTGCGAGAGATCGCATCTTTACTGCGAAGGCTCCAAAAGAATTTGGTAAGATATTTCTTTCTCAATTTTCCAATGCCTAACAATGGTAGTGGAAAACCTTTTAAACAATTCATCGCTCCAATTCAGCATATCTATTGAATATCCGTTTAGCAACAGTGTACTTTGCTAAACAAATCCGTGGATTGAATTATTTGCTGAAAAATGGGTATTGAGATCGAAAGACGCGCTTTTATTCCACTGCTTGCTTTGAACTTATTAATTCTGTTTCTTGATTTCCTCTCAGCGGAATAGTTCGTAACGGTTCAAGTGCGTTACGCGGGCAAGAACCATGATATCATGAGCTTAAATGATGGTGTATTTTCATAAAGTAAAAATGCACTAAGCTTATGATTTCAGGAGTTGTTTTCACCATTTTTGGGAGCGGGTTTGTTTCCGTGTATGAGCACGGACAGAGTGCGACTGGGCCTGCCCAGGAAGCAGCGTTACGATAGACGGTGATACTTTCGAGATAGTGGAGGAATCCGTCTACCTCGGATCCTTGCTTACGGCATTCAACGACAACAGCCGGCAGCCATGAAATCTGTAGATGCATAATCAGTGTTAATCGTACCATCCCCTCAGACTTTTCTTACTCAGAATTTGGAATTCTGGAATAGAATTCCTTTATATTTTCTTGGAATCTACTTTTGAATGCTCTAACAGATGTCGTTATGATAATTCTGGCTACATTGTGTTGGTTCTGGTAACATTGGCTCTTGTGCATTTTCTCCAGATCTTCGTGAACTCCATATTTTCCAGTTCAGTTCTCCAGTGTAAGTATTTAACTTCAAACTGCAGACTGACTCAATTTTTTTAGACTCCTGGAAAATTTTCTGATATCCTAAAATCTCTTCGGGAATTCTTAGTATTATCTTTCAAAAGCTTCCTCTTTTACAGATTTCTCTGAAAAAAAATCTAGTAATCCACTAAAATACAATTAATGATATAGTACTTTACAGGGTGCGGCAGAAAATAATGCGAAAATGTTCGAACTTGAGTATTGGGTTAATTCGTGTAGCTAGTGACTAATTTCTGTAGAAAGTGTATTTGTTTATGTTTACTTTCAAGTGCTGCATTCAAACATTCTATTTGTTTTATTCAACCCCCGAGCCTCTTGACAGATGAGCTTAGTTTCACGTACCCATCTACAACATGTAGATGTCTCTACCGTGCATAAACAAAACAACAATCAATATGTAACTAGCGATTTGAAATTGGTTCACTGTTGTAGAACCCCTTGGTCCGAATTACACCTTGAAGCCAGCACCTTGTTATACATATTTGCGCCTTTGTCTTGATTTGCTGTGTTATTTTGACAGAGTATTTGAGAGTGTGTTCATGTGAGTTCATTATAAGGGGTACATTATTGAGCTTGGGACCGAGCTTGGGACGATGTTCTAGTACTGACTGAGCCAAGAAAAAAATCGTTTTTGTATGGGACCTACTGGTCTTAGAGTTAGTTTATGAACAAAAGGTCCATCCATTGCCGATACTACCGCTTTTTTGCTTTGAAATACATGTTTTTGTTTCCTGATGTGTGGATGTTAGAAACAGCGCAAGAAAAAAAATTCAATGAGGCGTAATGTTGATGTTGCTTTTTTTCCATTAATTTGATTTCAATTGTATCGAATATAAATCATCATTACTTGAGAATGTGACTGAGGAAAAGTAAAATAGAGAGACAGAGAGAGAAACGGGAGATAAAAAATGCTGAAGAGATTATTCTTATACACACGTAACACATCTCTCAGCACTAAAATTGAAGTTTTTTTTAAACTAGTTCATTTATTTGGTAGGCTCAATTGCGTTTGCTTTACGGAGCCGATAATTCTCTGTTGTTCTTGATGAAGTTTGTTGACTTTTCTGTTTCAAGCACACAGCGATTTAAAAAAACCATCTTGTGTGGTTGAAAGAGAAACGAGAGCAGGCTATAATGCTACTATTGCCCCCCTTAGCAACCACGATTTGTTTTTGCTTTGCTTCGGTGGATTCCCATTGTGCTGAAAGTTCGCAGTGGTGTCATATATTGAGAAGTATAGATCATTGCACGACGGCGTCATCAATTCAGTTTGCGGTTTGCGATTGTGTGCTCTGAACTTATTACAATTGAAGTAAAATAGCCGAAAAACAGACACCAGTACTTATTTTAACATCATTTGAATCTAATCGTACAGAAATCGGAAAATGACAATGCAAAATTTCGTTTTTTCCTAACACCTTGTTAACAAACTCCTTGAGCTATCGAAAAAGTGAGGTTAACACATTATGTGCAATGATCTAGAGTGCGCCATTTTAAATTAAAGTACACGGTAAGATGGGAATACCAAAAAATCCTTAAAAAATAACATTAATCCTTCAAAAGTGCACATACCTAACTTATAAAATAGTAGTGAAGTTAAATAAAGGTTAAAAATTACCGATTTTGTATCGTTACTCTTTAGTGAAAATAAGTTTCTTTTGTAGTTTTATTTTACAGAATGCTTTAAAAAGGCAATTTAACCATTAATTCATTCGGATTAGCATTCTAAATTATGCATATAAAGAAAAACGTATGTTTAAGTGTATAAAAATGTGATTATTTTTTTGTATGAATGGTATTAAAAGGTATGAATAAGGTATGAAAGAATTCAAGTAAAGCTTAAGTGAAGTTAAGCATCGTAGTATTTTAAACTGCAATTGATAAGAACATTCTGGCCTTTTTTTTAACTGTATGAAATTGGTCAGTATCGTCATTATAAACGATTTTCTGCGCTTTTTTTTTTTTTAACTTTGCTTAAAAATCGCAATCGTTTTTCAAGAGCCTTATTTACGACGTTTAACTTCTCTTTTGCGTTACCTGGACCCTCCATTTCAGAAATATTTATTTTGCATCGACCTAACATTTGTTCATATTTTTGCTCCGGTTTATGGTCACTGAAGCAACTCCGGTGCCATATTTTAGATACATATGGCACCCGCGTTGTTTCAGTTACCATAATTACTCAGCTTTGGGTAAATAATAACGTCCTATATTGGCAAATGAACATTACCAAAATTTCTGTAAAAATTACTGTTTATTATCGTTTAATTTTACTGGACATTAGGTACTGGGTATTGTCAACAATGCCAAGGTGAAATAAATACCTAATTTTAGGTATTCTCAGCTAAGTGTGTACGCTGCTATTTTATTCACGTCTTGCTAACTTTCGGATATTTTTCAAGTGCTGAAAATTTCGGAAAGTTTTTATAATTACTGGTTTAAAATTATTCAATAAATGCTAGTAGTCTAAGTCTCTCGTGTGCCTATGCTTCTATTTATTTTCTGTAGTAGGGTAAACATGTCCACCATTTAGCATTTAGCAAAAATTACAAAATATCGTTAGCGTTATTTTCACGAAGAACGAACTTGAATTCTACAGCTTTGAAAATATCAATCGATGTTAATACGTTTAATTGTTAATTTGTTCTACGATTCATTCAATTTGACAGAACCAGTGAGCCAAGATTATCGGGGTTCATTGACTTTACTCTGGACTCTGGAGCTGTCAAGTTGTTACCGGGTTGGTTTTAATGCAAATTCGTTAAAATGTTCGCGAAAGAAGTGATCACCAGTTTGTTGCTCGCACAGTAGAAGCCGAAAGAGATTGCCAAGGTGGTAAGGTGCCATTTGGCAACAGTTTACCGCATAAAAAAGTCTCTGCATGATTGTCCTAAGCAGCGGAAGCCGGGAAGCGGGCGTCCGCACTTTGCACGCACGCCGAACCCGGTGCGTTCCATAAGAAAACTAGCAATGGAAGCCAATATTTCGAAGAAACCCATGCGGAGAATCATCAAAGAAGACCTGCATGCATCTTCCAGAGCCATAGTGAAACACCACTTGATTACGGACCGGGTCTAGGAACTACGAGTGACTCGTTCCAAGAGATTGCTTTCCTTGTTGGAGAAGGAAAAAAATTGAGAATCCTGTTCTCCGACGAAAAGCTTTTCAGCATCGATGCTGTGGCGAACAGCCGCACGGACCGGTTCATTTCACCGCAGAAATTGGAGAACGTTCCGGAAAAAGGGAAATTCAAATTTCAAACCAAACATCCGGCTGGTGTCATGATGTTTGGCTTGGTGGCGTCCAACGGTTTGAAAATGCCGCCTGTTTTCATTGATGCTGGAGTTAAAATCAATACCGAAGTGTATATCGGTATTTTAAAGGACCAAGTGCTTCTCTGGATGAAGGCCAACTTCTCCGAGGACCAAAACGTTATCCTACAACAGGATGGAGCGCCGTGTCACACGTCCAATCGAACCCAACAATGGTTGAACGATAACATGAAGTTTTGGCCGAAGAATTTGTGGCCCCCTAGCAGTCCAGATCTTAATCCGTCGGATTATTCGATTTGGGCATATGTTGAAGCACGAGCCTGCAAAACATCACACCCTAGTGTGAAAACCCTGAAGTCAACCATAACATGCACATGGCAGTCAATGTCGAAGCATGCTTGAATTAGTTGAAAATAGGATTTGAAAGAAATAAATGAAATTTTCGTATTATTTTCTGCCGCACCCTGTACTTCAAATATATGAATACCTAATTTTGATCTTGATATCTAGCGATCTTGATAAGAGCTCAGATTAAGAGGTAAAATAGTCAAGCATAATACCTAAGAATTGCAAGCAAAATATCTCTCGAATAACAAAACTTGTTATTTTGGATACATGGGAATTCCTCAGAGGTACTTTTTTGGTATTGTTCTACATCAATTTGGTATTCGCATAACATTGTGGGAACAATTTCATGGTGTTATCCTCAGGTATTTTACCAATTCATCTGAGCTCCTTAATACAAAGGCCAGTTATCACGTTATTCAGTCCTGCTCGGGTAGGGCTGCATGTTAGTACGAAGAATTTTTCCAGGGGCTCTGCGTTGCTCTCAACCACATATAGATGCACAATAGACGAATCCAACTTGAAAAAAGGAAAAGTGGTGATAAATCTGACCGAGTGGTGATAAATCTGATAGCTCACATGTTATAGTATAGGACGAACATTTTATAATGCTTCTAAAAAATTCAAATGGAATTTTAATTAAAAGCGGTTTCGGTATGATGGAAGAAAAATCCAAAAACTGCTCAATCGAGGCATTACTTTTATTTTTTTTTTGCTGAAAATATCTTTATTGAGTAGTTTTGGATTTTTCTACATCATACAACAAACCGCTTTTAAATAGAATTAAATTTGAATTTTCTAGAAGCATTTTAAAATTTTCATCCTATTCTTTAACATGGGATCTGTAAGATTTATCACCACTAGGTGTCTTCTATAGATCATTGCACGATGGCGTCATCGATGCAGTTTTGACAGTCCAGGGAGCTTGTTCACGTGGACTTAGAATATTTTCGGTAAATCGGTTTGAGATTTTGTGCTCTATATTTATTACGATTGAAGTAAAGTTGCCGGAAAACAGACACCAGTTCTTATTATCATATCATTGCTTGGATCTAATCTTACAGAATCCGGAAAACAGGAATGAAAAATTTCGTTTGAGCGGTCCAAATTCTAACACCTTGTAAACAAGCTCCCTGAACTGTCAAAAAAGTGAGGTTAATACATTCCGTGCAATGATCTATTTTCAACCTGGATGCGTCCATAGTTCACATGATTTCTAGACAAAATAGTCAAAAGGACGAAAGTAACATTTGTAAACAATGATTTCTAGCGTATTTTTATGGGATCTGCTTGCTTCCACCAATAACATAGCACCATAAACAGATACGGGGAGTTATTACCTTCCCGTCGGTAGTGGATATAGATGTTAGTAACCTGGCATTTCCAGGATATTCACGTTTTAAGTAATTGTTTACAATTGTTCCTTTCGACCTTATGACGATTTTGTCTAGCAATGGGCGATCTCGATCCGTTTTTTACTGGATCGACTTTTAGGCTCGATTAATCGATATTTTGAATCGATCCTATACTGTTCGATTTTTGACAGAATGGATGTTTTAGTGGGAGAATCGACTTCAAACTCTACACGCTAAGATAAGAATACGGAAAAGTCGGTAAAAAATACCGAAAACCGCAAAAAAGTGCACATACTCTAATTATCAGTAAACATGGATTACCGAATTTCGGTATTGCTGGAAAGCAGGAAAAGACGTTAAAAATTACTAATTTGTTTACGGTTCTTTTTACCGAAAGTGCTTGCAAGCCAATGAGAGCATTTTAAACCAAATTTAAGCAAAATCTAACGATAAAATTTGCAAATCCACTTTACTAAATTATTCTGTAAATTTCACCGATACTTTAGGTTTTGCTACTCTAATCTTAGCTTGTTGTATTGTTGTACTGAATCAATAAGTGATTGCAACCTGTTTACATGTTATCACAAGCTGCCAGACCTGTTCTGAACGACGTTGATCAATATCAAGAATCGCCCTCACCTAGCACTAGGTACACCTTGAACTTTGACATTTCTTCACCTCGCTCCCACTCTTTTGCTTAGCACAGCAAACTTCCCGCATTGTCACCTGCTGAGCTGTTTTTGTGTTGTGCCCCAGCCCGTTCGGTGTAATTTTTACCTCTCACTGTCGTTCCGGTTTTATTTACGATATTTTGTCTGCGTTTAAAAAGAATGGTTGAGAAAAGTGATAAGGGGTATAAGCTAAAACCTGAGTGCTTTGCACGCCTGGCATTCATGAGTTCACTGGATAAGCCCCTATGGTCTCTCTGATGAAAATTTATCCACATGAAGCTGTTTTCTGTAGAACAATAAAATAAAAGATCAAACATGCAATTTGCTCTCTGGAAATGTAAAAAATTACCTAAAATTTGCTTAGACAATTTATAAATTGTAATTATATAAATTACAAATCGATTTTCCTCGTATCGATTCTTCCGCAGTCGATTTGTTCTCGAATCGATTTTTTTCGATTTTAGGAATCGATTCAGCAGAATCGATCTTTTTGTGTAAAATGCCCATTGCTAATTTTGTCTAGATTTTGACAATTTTAGACATCTGACAAATGAAATCGACAAAGATTTTTTATTAGGGCCTGACTGACAATCGTAAACAATTGCTTCTTCCTTTAATTTGTTGAACCTGGAAACATGCCTCATTAATCTATCACAGCCATTTCAAAGAACAAGATTCGTTCTATTCGATAGAATTGGAGGCTTACATGGGTAGACGAGATATTAACGGATGAAGCAATTGTATACGTTTGTCAGTTAGGCCCTGATGAAAAATCTTTGTCGAAATATGGCCCATTAAAACAAATCGATCAATGCCAAGGTACGACAGGCATGCCAGAACAAATTAACTAACTCTTTCACACTCGCTTCGTATCCTATAATGACGTGACGATGTGCACATATGAAAGTGTTGAATATTATAAGGAACAGGTTGATGTATTCATCCTAACTATATATTCATCACATTGATATTGAAATTCATGTGAGCTACATCGCTACATCGAGCTACACCGAAATCCTTAATAGATCATTGCTCGAAGGCATCATCAATGCAGTTTTGACAGTTCAGAGAGCTTGTTTACAAGGACTTAGAATATTTTCGATAAGATCTGTTTGAGATTTTGTGCTCAGCATTTGTTGCAATTGAAGTAAACTTACCGGAAAACAGACACCAGTACTTATTTTTACATAATTTCCTGAATCTAATCTAAAAAAAATTTGTTTGAGCGGTTCAAATTCCAACACCTTGTAAACAAGCTCCCTGAACTGTCAAAAAAGTGAGGTTAATAGATTCGGTGCAATGATTTATTATTTCCCCTTCTGGATATTTATCTTTCTCGAAACATTATAATTGATTTCGATCTTCACGCAATAAAAACATGATTAGTGTTAATTTTTAAAAGCAAACCGTTGGAAAAACAACGCCGCCTAGTCTTGGTTTCACCAAACTAAAATTGACAGACTATCATATCTCGAGGCTGGCAAGTGGCTCTATCAACATACGATTCACCAAAACTAACGGAAACGAGCTGTTATTTTAAAATGATAGTTACACAAATTTACATACGGAGGGCACTCCAGCTTGGATGTCTGTTCTCTGTGGTATAGATCTCGACAACGTATTCCAAACAACTTACCTGATTGTGTAAACCAAAAGGGGAAGAAAGATTCAAACGAAAATCTTCCGAAACTCTCAGCACCCCCACGGAAACTAGCATCACCATCATGTTATGGAAATGATATTCCTTGTGTTGGTGGTCCTAGTTTGCGTGAAAGTGCTAAGGGTTTTAAGAATTCCCCCTTTGCTTACAAAATCAGACACGTCGTTTTGAATACGTTGTCGAGATATAATTTGCTAACATTGTAAATACTCACCGGTGAGCTTCCTCATCGCAACCTCTTAACACTAAGAAGCTCGGCGTTTCCGGTATATAGATCACAGATATGAAGAGCAAAATCGGCGCCGCCGAGACCAGCATCGCCAGCTGCCGCCAGTCCAGGTAGGCCCCGAGCAGGTAGGATATCAGCATTCCCAGATGGCCAGCAATCTTCTGGATCGCACTCAGGAAGCCCCGGATGTCCGGCGAGGAAATCTCACTGATGTACACCTGGGTCACGGTGGACACGATGGCACAGCAGAATCCTCCGACGAAGGCGGTGAAAAACATCGTTTCGACCGACTTGGCGAACACCGTCAGGATCCAGGAAAGCGAAAATGGCAACGACATCAACGCTAGCACCCGCTTCCGGCCGTACTGCATGGCGACGCCACCGAACATGCCGCCGAAAAGAGCACCTGCCAAACGGAAGGATTGGTTATATAAGAAACAATTTTAATTTCCGCTCCTTGCCAGATCGGGTCACTGCTGATACGTACCCAAAAGTGAAAGACTGGCAATCCAGCTGGCCTGCTGGTCGTTGACGGCGAAGGCAGTATAGTTGCCCCTTTGTCGTAGATGTAGGTCCTGGAGACTTGCAATGGCGGGACTAGAGTAGCCCTTCCCAAACCGGCCGCCAGCGGTCCGATTGATACTGCAGGGCTGCGATTATCTGCGAATGAGGAGAAATGTGTCATTATGGCCATATCCAGGAAAATATGAAATTTTTTCGATGGAACAATTCCTTTGTTTTCCATCGACTCAATGGGAGACATTATCCGCTTGTAAATGTTCACACATCATGTCGACTTGCGGAAGGGGGGCGGGGCAGCGATGGGGAATGTAAATTATGAGATCGTTTGAAAAGTGGCACTGCCATGTGCATATATGTGATGATGTAGATGAAGGTAACTACAACAGAGAATAATAATGGGAAACGAGGCGCCATCGGGATTATGGAACCGCCATTATTGTCATCATTCACTTGGCAACATGCATGCCTAAAGGGATGCGGGAGAGTGAGAGAAAGGAAGACATAATGATGATATCAATTTTATTGTTTGTCGCCCATCATTTTACCTTTGTGCAGTTATTATCTTCCCGTTTCCCCCTGCCGGCCGGCCCGGTTCCAGCGACACAAAGCGACTTTCATCATCCCGGATGGATATGTCATTCTATTTTATGGTTTCTGTTGTTTTCACCTAATTTGAAGCCAATAATTCACCGAGATTCCTTTGATGACGGAAATAATGGCTGCGTCTGCATTTTTTTTTTCGAAATTTGTTATGTTGCTTATTTGTTTGACGTTTCGACACGGGGATCTAGGCAGGCCACCCGCAGAAAACTTTTCGTTTCCAAATGGAAAATAACTACGATTCTCCCCGGAAACTATAAACCTAGTGAAATTATTGTTCTGTCAATTCATTTCCCTCTCGAAGGCTCATAAATTAATTTCGCCCGCAAAACAAACCGAGCGGATTGCAAAATGATTTAATTTTTTGTGTTCTGCTACCACTCACAATCAAACATCAGACCAGCGGTCGAATTCACGTGCACTAGTGCGGGTTTTTACAAAACAAATTGTATATTTTCATAATTGACCATAAATTATTTTTTAATCCAGTTCGGATGAATGGAAGCTTATTTCGCGTCCCTCCTCCGCAGAAGAGTTTCGGTCTGTAGATTTTCGGACAAGCTCCGAAATGGACAATACGTTAACACTGGGAAGGCAGACGGCTTAGCGAGTATCGTTCGCGTGACACGATTTACATGCTACATACGTATATGGGCAGTATTAACCTGCCGAAACGCTGAAAGGGTGTTGCGATTTACAATGGTCTGGACTGATGAGACAACTTAAGCATGCCATAAATAACCTCATCGTGAGTGACCTTGGTGGCAGCAGCAGACGCCGCTGGCCGGTAGGGTTGCCATATTATTTTTTGTTCCCATCTTTATTTTTTCCCAAAAAATCTTGTTTATCTGTGTTTTACTGCAGAAAATCTTGGTGAAAATTTTTGCTTCAAACTTTGTGTTGTAAAAGAAGAATGTAAACTTATGCTTATGCACTTTTTTTATAGTTGCTATTGAGGTAAATGCAAAATAAAGCAGAACCCATTTATTTTGATTAACTGATACAAAACGGTCTTTTTAATACACTGATAGGCAAAATAAAGTGCCCACCTCTTCGTTTTTTCAATTTCTCTCATTTACTTGGTTCAAATTAAAGTAAACACAGTGTAGTTTTCTTTTCTAATTTAATTTTTTTTTATTTTTTTTAAGTTTCACTTATGGAATACTGAAAAAAAAAGAGTTTTACTTAAAGAAAAAAAAATCAATTTGTGTTGAAAAAAAAACAGTGACAAAATAAAGTGCCCACTTCAAAAATCGATATGTTTTCGATAAGTTTTCATTGGAAGACCCCTCGATTGTTTATGTTTTGATATTTTGACATGTTTTGAAGCAAACGGCTCAACCTGGTGCATTTGTATACGTGATCGCATTTGATTCAATTGAAAAAAATGGAGAACGCAGTGCTTTCGAAAGCAATTCCCTTGTGTATCCAAAAATTGGTCGTTCGTGATGTGCAAAACGATGAATCGCACCGGGCTGTCGCTAAGAAGTACAGTATCAGTAAGGCAGCGGTTGGAAAAATTCTTCTGAAGCTTAAAACGTTTGGATCACTGGTGGATTGCCCTGGCAGAGGCAGGAAGCGGAAAACGGATGCGAGAACGGACACCAAGATCATGCGCGAAGTCAAGAAGAACCCGAAGGTAACTGTCCGCGAGATCCAGGAAACCCTTCAGTTATCAGTTTCCGGTCGAACTGTTCGTCGCCGTCTCTTAGCACAGCGGTTTAATAGCGAACTTGCCCGGAAGCGCCCATTTATCAGCAAGGCAAACAAAGTCAAAAGGCTTAAGTTTGCTAAGAAGCATGCTGATAAGCCCTTAGAGTTCTGGAAAACGGTTCTCTGGACGGACGAATCAAAATTCGAGCTGTTTAACCGAAAGCGGCGGGTTCGTGTTTGGTGCAGATCGGGAGAGGAGCTTCAGGAGCGCCACATCCAAGGCACGATGAAGCATGTGGTGGTCTGGGGGTGTTTTTCGTGGGGTGGAGTGGGAAGCATTGTGAAAATCGACGGGATAATCACGGCAGATTCTTACATCAACATCCTGCGAAAAAAAACCTGGAGGTTTCGCTGATCCAGACGGACCTTAAAGAGAAGTTCGTATTCCAGCAGGACAACGACCCGAAGCATACGGCCAAGAAGACCAAGTCTTTCTTCCGGTCTTGTCGGATCAAACCGCTGGAATGGCCTCCACAAAGCCCGGACCTCAATCCCATCGAGAATTTGTGGGCGATTCTCGATGCCAGGGTTGACAAAACTGGTGTTACCAATAAAAATAACTATTTTGAAGCCCTGGAGCGCGCCTGGGAAGAGCTAGATCCACAGCACCTAAAGAACCTGGTCGAGAGCATGCCGAAGCGCCTGAAGGAGTTTCTGAAGGCCAAAGAAGGACACATCAATTATTGAAATGCTTTTATTTTACTTTAATTTATGTTTTCTGTATCCTAAATGAAGTGGGCACTTTATTTTGTCACTGTTTTTTTTTTCAACACAAATTGATTTGTTTTTCTTTAAGTAAAACCTCTTTTTTTCAATATTCCATAAGTAAAACTTAAAAAGAATATAAAAAATAAGATAATAAAAAAAAATACAGTGTGTTTACTTTAATTTGAACCAAGTAAATGAGAGAAGTTGAAAAAACGATGAGGTGGGCACTTTATTTTGCCTATCAGTGTAGGGGTCGAATGTATTAATCGGTTTCCTTACATCACACTATAGCAAAACGGATATTTTTTCGTTTAGAAATTAGTGGTACAAGAATTAGTATAAAGTTCTTGGCGATACTCATTTTAGATGGCCTTTTTCTCACCGCTTTCAAAGAAGATCGGATATAGTTTAATATTCGAGTAAAAGAGTCCTTCAAAGTCTGCAGCTTTTCTGGATCAACGCTCAATGCAGAACTGGATCGTTCAGATCAAAGCGCATAATGATCTGTTTATTCAACTCGATATAGAAATCACAGCAGATCATGAAGATAGCCTCCATACTGGTATCATAGAGAGTTCCGGATCCAAGCATTTATCCTGCTGCTACTCCGATATGCATTTCCAACTTCTTACGAAGACGTTTCTAAAAATTAGGAACTCCGAAATCCGTCCGGTGTTTTAGGCAATCATCTTCACAAATATTTGCAAGGAAAACCAATAGCAGGGACTTGAGCTCATTGCACATTAGGCTGGGACGCGGACATATGGAAGAGATAAAAAATCTCTCCCCATTGTGTTTTGGAAGCCTTTTGAGTCTTCTAATAATTGTGCAAAATTTCAGCTCGATCAGTGAAACTATATTAAAGCGCCCTCCCCCCCCCCCCCTATTTTAATTTTACAAAGGATTTTATATGGGAAAACTCACTTTTACATAGAATAATCTGGCGAGATGACCCGTTGTAAGTGAATCCAATTTTCCTGTGGTAAATTTTTCAAGGAAACTTTTTTTTCAAGACTGTAAAGCGATCCGACGATTGTGGAAAAAGTTATTAAGCTAAAACTGATAGCAATCCATACGAACGGCTCATTGAACTGTTTTTCCTAACAACACTGCCAGCTGTAGCATGACCTACATCCTGCTGCTGTCAACGCGAAGCAACCACGTTGTTGTGGGGCGTTCACTCAGCATGGAGGGGTGCCGATATCATGCGCATAGAACAGTTTGACAGTTGACTCCTTTTGAACAAAGTTATACTGTTAAGGTGCCGCCACACGGTGCTTGAAATCTATACTTTAGTTCACTATGATATAGCCGTTATAGATAACTATTTCATAGTTCTCTGAGATTCGAGAATCAGTTGTTTAAAAATATGAGCTATGAAGTAATAGTAGCTATGTAGTAGAAATCTTTGCCGCAGCGCTATCACTTAACATTTCTCGGTGTTCTCACGATAAATATTCTTTGTCGCATATATTTAGTTGCAAGCTAATAAAAAATTTGGGAAGTACGATCATGGGCACATTCGGAAGCTATGGACAGACAATGAAAAATTGCTGCAGCTGCTGCGTACATGATATTGAAAAGGCGGATAAAATGAAAAAAATCACAAAGTCGGGACATAATCGTGGATTGCTCGTCTTGAAGGCACGGTAATTGAGGCTAATCTGCTGAAGGAGTTGGGTTATGAAGATCCGGATTACTAGTTCAGCCAAATTCTTCAGAGCAGTTCAGGGGAGCTCTTCAGAGAAGTTAATAGAAGTTCCTTAGATAAATTCGAGGAGGTCCATTAGAAAAGTTCAGGGAAGTTCTTCAGAGAACTACAAGGAAGTTCTTCAGAGAAGTTCGAGAAATTTCTTCACTAGAAGGAAGTTCTTCAGAGAACTTCATATAATTCTTCAAAGCAGTTTGGGACATTTCTTCAAAGAATTTCAGAGAAGTTCTTCAGAGGAGCTTTAGGGAAGTTTTTCACGGAAATTTAGAGTAGATCTTTATAGAAGATTAGGGAAGTTCTTCAGCACACTTCGGGAATCTTCTTCGGTAAACTTCGGGGAGAGAAGTATGGGAAATTTTTTATAGTATTTCAGAAAGGAAATTTCAAGGAAGTTTTTCCGAGGAGTTTCTTTAGAGTTCTTCAGAGGAACTACAGGGAAGTTCTTCAGAGGAAGTTCAGGCAAGGTCTTCACAGAAATTCAGGAAAGTTCTCTATAGAAGTTCAGAGAAGTTCTCCAGAGGAACTTCAGGCAAGGTCTTCACAGAAATCCAGGAAAGTTCTCTATAGAAGTTCAGAGAAGTTCTTCAGAAAACTTCGGGGATGTTCTACAGTAAACTGCGGGGTGGGAAGTTTGGGAAATTTCTATTGAGAATTTCAGGAAGCTAATTTCAAAGAAGTTCTTCAGCGGAGTTTCTTCAGAGTTCTTCGGAGGAACTACTGGGAAGTTCTTCAGAGGAGCTTCAGGGAAGTTTTTCACAGAAATTCAGGAAAGTTTTTTAACGAAGTTCTTCAGAGAAGTTCAAGGATGCTCTTCTGATAAGGTCAGGGAAGTTCTTCTGAGAAATTTAGGGAAGTTCTTCAGATAAGTTCAGGAAAATCGATTATTTCAATGCTTTGAGGTTTCAAATTATTCGTATGTACCAGTTCTTAGAGCAGCAAAAGTTAAATGAAATTGAAATGACAGGTTCATTTCAAATTCGTATATTATTTAAAAATTGTGTTAGCCGAGCGTTAGATGGAAAGCGCGTTAGTATAGTATAGTATAGTGATTATTTAAGTTATAAAAAACAGTTCAGCATCATTCTAATCGCTATGATGCAAGCCGAATACGAATGTACGTATGTCAAAGGGAAGGATCATTGATGGTGGGATATTTGCCGATTGCTGTTAGGGAGTCTGATGCAGGATCTTTGGCTTCTAAGAGGCCTGTTTTGGTTCCAATGATGTGGCTTATCTCACGCGTGGACAATCAGCTGCTCTTGAGACATTCTGAAAATTAATTTCTCTACATAGCCCTGCTCAAATTTGTTATTCAAGTTCCTTAAAGTCATCGAATATTTGTTATGTAAGGCAGTCTTTAGCCTATAACATCTCCAGCAACGAGTTGGTCGATTTACCCAGAAAAGTATCCCGGTTTTTTGGTTTTTTAAGTTCCTTGGGTTCGGACACGATTTCGACGCAGATTGAGAGAAGCACCAGCTCATCATGTGATGACATTTAACTCTTCAAACTACGCACTGCTGACTTTGGCTCGGTCCGGACAATCGGGTTTTCAAACTGCTGACTTTGGTTCTGTTCAAAACGGATCAAAATCAAAGATTGAACATCGGAACTGGTAGAATCGTAATCTGCATCTCAACGTTATCATCTTGAAAATACTTCGTACTTAGCTAAGCATCACAATCCTCTTGTCTAGACTTTCTTCGAATGAGGAATTGCAAAGTAAAATAATACACTAACTTTGAAGTATACACTTCCACAGGTGATTGGGATTAGTTGGTTCCACCACACCGGATGTTCGTTCAACAGCACAATCAAGTGGAACTTCTTTTTCAAACGAACTGTCAAAAAACTTCGACTAACAAACTATGAACTATTCCATCCGGATGGAATAGCTCATAGCCTGCTACTATAACATAGAAACTATCTCTAGACTGTACAAACGACAACGGACCCGGCTCTACATCATAGCGTAAAACTATTGCTTGCAAGTCATAACTATGAGCTATCACTACATCGTTTTGGGTTTCCTATGAACTATTACATCGTTTTCTAGCATATAGCTCACAATATACTAGAAATAGCTGCAGTGTGGCGCCACCTTTATACAAAGCTTCCGTAGCAAGTTCGAATTATAATCTGTTCCTTGGAAAATTTACCAGAGGAAAATTGGATTCACTTATTTTTAGATGACAACGGGTTAACTCGCGAGATTATTCTATGAAAAAGTAAGTTTTCCCAGAAAAAAATCCTTTGTAAAATTACAACCTCGGGCGCTAAAATATAGTTTCACCGATCGAGCTGAAATTTTGCACAGTTATTATTAAACGTAAAAGTCTTCCAAAAATCAAAAGGGAACTGGAACTCAAATTTTGACCCAGGCTATTGCACATGTTCGGAAATTCCGGGCTGGTAGATTCGAATCACTTCTTCAGGGACGAATAACCCGAAGGGTTAAAGTTCCTCTCAAAAATAACAGACGAAAAAGGTTCGCCTTTTTGGTAAAGGGCAATACGTAGCTCAAGAAATGCAAAAGTGGTTGCGTCATCAAGACATTAAGATGACAGAGGTTGCACTGTGCGGTTTGATTGTTGTCGCAGTTGGATTAGAAGGCAAAAACCAACACAGGCTCTGAAAATCGTTCCAAATTCCGTTTGACAACTGACTCCGAACAATATCAATCTGGTGCAAGATGGATGCAGAACTTTCAAAGGCTTCAATTCTAGACAAAATAGTCAAAAGGTCGAAAGTAACATTTGTAAACAATGACTTCAAACGTAAATTTCCTGAAAATGCCAGGTTGATAACACCGACTCTACCGACGGAGAGATAATAGCTTCCTGTATTTGTTTCTGGTGATATTTTGGATCTTAGAAAAATACGCTAGATGTCATTGTTTACAAATGTTACTTTCGACCTTTTGACTATTTTGTCTAGAATTCCAAGATACAGTGTGTCTGTATTGTGTACAGTGATCAACTGTGGCAGCTTTCCGCATCCCAAAATTGAATCCTGGACCGTGTGAGCTGTTTAGTGGAACACTAGAAAATGAAAAGAAAGATTAGTAATGCCTATTTAATTCCAACTACCTTTATTGCTTATTGCAATGCGCAGATTTCTTCAGTGTTGTGCAGCAGTCGAGTATTAGTACACGACACTGAAGAAGTCTACCTGTTAGTTGAAATTAAATGAAAATTACTTATCTTTCTTCTCATTTTTTAGTTTCAAAAATTCCTTTCCGTGAATGCATGAAAATACTTTTGAATTGGAAGACCAGTTTTTGTTGTTGAAATCCCTACACGGAATTCTCTTAAGGAACATTGGAACAAACAGTTCTCCAGTGGAATGTTTGAGGAAATTATTGAAGTATTTTTTAGAGAACTATATGTTAATTCCACAAAACCCCTCGCGTAATTTTAAAATTAAGAATTAACAATATGAGATTGTTTGATTCGTGCAAAAAATCTTTTTTGCCATATTGTCATAGAAAGGCTTTTTATTATCTGCATTTTATCTGGATTATATACCAACTTTTTAGCATAGAGTACAGCAAAAATTCGTGAAAATTGCCATTTTTATGGTACCCTAACTCCCCAAGAGACCATTAAGCACTGAACGTGGCATTATATCAGCATTATATCTACATATAAAGCAGCACTTAAATGTCTTGAATCTGTATTTTCAGATATAATGCTAATATAATGCTAAGAAAGGCGAAATAACGTGCTTATATAGTTCAGAAGTGACAGCTTGTAAATAGCATTAGTAATGCCATATTAATGCACCTCAACATAACTGTCAGTTTTGATTGCCTGTTTTTGGCACTGCTAATGCTATTATGCTGCATTTATCAACTGTATTTTAAGAAATCTTTCTTTTTTTGCTTTTTCTTATTGATGGTATTAGCAACACAAAGGAGGATAATGCATGCAATAATGAGCTATAAATAAACCACTTAGTGTGAATTCATAGTATTGGTAATTAACGGGTTTATTAGTATGCGTAAAGTAGTATTTTGTAAATTCAATATACTGTGAAAATTTCCTGTACTGCGTCTTGAACCAAGGTATTATCATGCATGGTTGGACCACTGCCTTTGTGGCCTGTGGCTGGCTACAAGCGGTTCCAGAATTGTTATAGCTTTCATCTCCGTATCTACAAACGAATTTGAAGGCGTAGAACTGGCCAATGGAGATGTAGTTGTTTCTGGAACCAAATCATCAATATGAGTGTTAAGTTTAGAAGTACCGTAGTTTCGATACAATTTAACTTTACGTCTATAATTTTCAGTTTTCAAAGTTTTTTTTTCCACTTATTCTCGTCCATACAGGTTTTTGTTGACTCCAAATTACCTTTCAATGCTTTTGTAAACAAGTTCTTAGCATAATTTGATAGCCTTATATTAGCACTAGAAGCATATATAAAGCATGTATGCTGTGAACATGATAAATACTTTTAGGCATTAGAACAGCCTTATATGCGCATATAATGCTGGCGATAATGCTAAGTTTTGGTTGGAGCTTGAATGCATTTGTGCTGCTAATATGAAGCTTGCATGCCTAACATATGCTAATATAGAACATTTAAGCAACATTTATGCTGATATAGTGCTATTATCGAGCTTAAGTTTAATGCTGATGGTTACTTGGGTTAACCGCCTATTCAGCATATTGTTATTTGGCTTTTTACCATCTGACATATTGTTAAAACTATATAAGAGATTAACAATTTATAGTTTATAGTTGTCAACCATAAGGATAAATGTCGTAACAACAACGGAAACGGTCATCAACAATAAGTGAAATGGTCCAGGAATGGTTTGTGATTATGCGGGTAGTTTATGTTATAATTTTTCAAATGTTTTCCAGATATAACTTAAGAATCACAAAACTTCACAAGTTCAGAGATCCTAAAAATAATAGTATCACATAAAGTTTTTGAAAAACTGCCAATGAGATGCCAGAAGAAGCTTCCGAAAGAATCCTTGCAGGAAGGCATACAAACTCCTGAAGAATACGTATAGAAACACAAGAAGGAATATCTCAAGGAAGCACTGATAATTTTTCTTAGAATCATTGGGAGATTCTTTAAAATTTTCTTAACAAATTATTTAAAAAAAAAAAATATGGACAAACATTTTGAGGCACACACACAAAATGACTTTCAGACTGTCATATTTCACTGTAGTGTTAGGGCCTATTCATAAACCACGTAGACTTATTTTTGAAAACCTCAGATCCCCCCCTCTCTCCCCTCGTAGACTTTTCTCCATAGATTTTTTTTAAATTTTGTATGTAGCGTAGACTTTGGTCAAACCCCCCCATAAAACAATAAAAAAAATGATGTTGAAGGAGATGTTCGCTCATCACCATGAGGCACCAAGAGTGAACAACAATGTTTTTGGCTAGAATTGAAAGATATGAAGAGAAAGTTTTTGATAGTTCCGCTAGTGTGCGGCAGGCTTGGAAACATAGTAGATGTTTTAGGAAAATTGAGCGAAAAGGGCATGTGTACAGTGGTACTCGAACCAACGACATTTTTGCCTAACATCCCACTGCGGGGTAGGTTAAAGCACGGACTAAGTCCGCCACTTCAACAGGCGTGACAAATAAAAAAAATGTTTTTTTGCCCTAACTATTTAATTTCAGTTTTCACCGAAAAATGGTGTTGCTAAGAGTTTTAGAACATTTAAAGAGGCGTACTCTGATATAATAACTTTGCCGCAAGCTTTAACCAATCAATAATTATTGAAGTTTTTCTTTAAAACCATCCCAGTTTAAAATGTAATTTTCTCAAGATACAGAAATACCATATAGTTTTCACATATCAAGCTGAACAATGCATTAGGTCCTAAGTAACATTGAGAGATTCTCTTCGTCGACTTTCTCTTCGGTTAATAGCTTGTCTATTAAACGATTTGCTGACGATTTCGACGTATTGGATCCGTAATCACACTTATTACTACTGTACTGTAAGTTGAAAATAGTTGAACATGTTCTTACCTAGCCGTAGGAACGCAAAGAGAAAGTCGACAAAGAGAGTCTCTCAATGTTACTTTGGACCTAATGCATTGTTTTGCTTGATATGTTGAACAATATAAGTTGCTCAAATGACGTCTTCAATAAATTGTTTTGCCCCAATCATAGAAATCAACATTTGAAAAGAGCGTATTTTTTTTAGAAAAACTTCAATAACTATTGATTGGTTGAAGCTAGCGCCAAAATTTGTATACTTAAGTACGCGTCTTCAAAAGTTCTAAAACTCGTGGGAACCCAACTTTACGGTGAAAATTGAAATAAAACAGTTAGGGCACAAAAAAAAACATTTTTATTGGTACACCCTAAGTTGATGAGGAAATATAACTCTAAATTGGTCAATTTTTAAGCTACAAAAAAATTAATTAATGAAATTTGCATGATTTTTTTTGTGCTACAACATTGTCCAAAAATGTAAATGTCTGTTTCAGCAAATAAAAGAGTGTATTTCCGTGAAAATTGGAACCACCCTAATTTTAACCAACATAAAAAAATGGGCCTTAGTGATACAAACCATGTTGTAGAACACCACTTTACTGTCAAGATTCAAGTTTAGGCGCTGGGAGCATGTTTCCTCGTAAATTCGTGATCTGGACCATAGTGCAATGGGGTTTTACAACAGTGGGCCAATTTTGAATCGATTGTTCCTATTGATTGTTAATGTCAGTGTCAATTGTTTGCTTCATGGGCCTGAAACAGTGGTAAAAAGTTGGATTCTAAAATGCACACATATTTTAAATTTCAGGTTTTTGTGTGGTCAAGCAATTGTTAAAAATCTTTAAAATCTTGGTTTATCTGAAAAATCTGCAATCTTTACATACAGATATCTGTATGAAAAATAAGAAAACAATCTGTGTCAATCTAGATAAATCTGCGCATGTGGCAACCCTGCTGGTAGGTAACTTAAAGTAGGTCGAAGGTTTTGTCTCTCCGACAACAATGATAAATTTCCACACAAAAACAAGAATCAATTGGCTGACTCAACACCTATAGCGCCTCGGATTCCAATTCGGACGTCTCACTTCCAGCGAAAAATTAAGCAAATTAATTGCCTGTCGAATTAACCCCGCACGAAAGCGATGAAATATGCAAACCCATGCTTGTTGATCCTGTTGATTTCAGTATTCGACTAATTTCGTGCCCTCCCACCTCCCCGCACCCGCAGTCCATTATTCCAGCCATCGGTAAATGAATATTTCATTATTCGTATGCGGCACGCGATTCGGTAAACCCCGGCCGTCTACATGCCCGCAAGGGATCCGCTGGCCCAGTAAAGGAAGCAACTAACGTGTACTAATTCCTACCGGTGATTGAATCAATTTTTCCTCACACACGACTCCGCCGTAGGCTCGTTTGTACGAACGGAACACCGGCCTTAACGGCACGCAAGGAAGGTGTTACTTTGTAAATTTTTAATCAGGTTCTGTTATAATTTATGATGTTGTTAGACAAGCACAGCTCTATGTTTTGGCTAATTGGAACAAATGATTTTGATTAATTCAAATACTGCCCGGGGGCCGAACAAGTGGGTCTATGAAGATATGTACTTGAATTTATGACCCATGACTAAGGGGAGTGTGGACAATTGAAATTGTCTTGAGTAATCTGTATTTAATCTCGTTCGAACGCATTGCCATTTTTGTATAAAATCAGTAGATTGAAAATAGTTTAATACTATCATGTGTGAAAACTTATCAAACGTTTCGTTTTTAATGACATTTTAATTTCATTCACGCCAATGAAAAAATACAAAATAACGTAAAAAGAGAAGAAATTCTTTTGAACACACACGACTATACTGCCACAATGAGCCTACTTACACTGAACCAAAACATCATCCCAAGATCGTCTGAAAAGTAATTTGATAGCGCCCTTTAACGAAGAGCATTCGGAAATCGGATGATTGTCTTATGGTTCAATCAAATTAAATATGGTGATTGTTTCGAAACTGTGTAGAGCATTAGCAATTTGTAAATAATTTGACACAATTCAACGTTATAAAATTATTTCATTTTACACTTCCATTGGACCTAGATTGCAAAAGAAGCTCAACAATTGTTGAAGTCTGGGTTTCAAGTTTTTTTTTGGGACTTTCACACTTAGATTTTTTTACAGTATACTGTAATGTTTTACCGAATATAAAACAGCTGAACATTTGGTAATCGATTCGGTAGTTTTTAAGTTTTACAATACCTTCAGTAAATTTGACTTCGCTACTAAGCTGTCAAAATTTACCGAAATATTCTGTAAATTTTGCTGAACGATTGGTAACGCGAAAATTCTGTAAAAATTTTACAGTTGCTGAGTAAAATTTACAGGTTCGTTTGTAAACAGGGTTTTAATGATTTTCTTTCTTGATTTCATTTCCTGTTCATTGTTTTTTTTAATATTTTTACTATGGTGACTTTTAGCCTCCTGGGCTAGTTTGTCACCGCCTGTTCATTGTTGTTTAGTTAGATCACTTATTTGTATGTTAATAAGAAAAATAGGATAACCAGCTAAACAAAACTTGGTTACCATTATGATTTAAATGGAAGAATTCATGATACCCGGTGACAATTTTGTCCTGAAGCATTCCGAAATGTTCACTGAAATAAGCAACAATTGCAAAAATGAGTAGAAAGACAAAATATCAACACACATTTTTCATTGATGTGTAAAATATCTTTCGAATTCCCCACCAAACGCTGCTGCAATCGGATGATCCTTGGAATAAGCCAACAATTCCCTGCCTGCCGAATATGGCTACGGTCCCGGAAAGTTGCTGTCCATTCCTCCAGTTTGGGCGCTAACTTTTGGCTGCACCGTGAAACTAAGCCAAGCTGACTAACATTCAACTTCAAATGGCGGGAAAAGGCCGCGTTTGACAGCAAAGAATAAATTTACAATCTGTTCGGTTTTTTTTTTACAGTTTGTTTTGCAAAAGAATAAATTTACAGTACATTCGTAATTATGTTTACAGTATTGCGGTACTGAAGCAATTTACAGTTTCGATCGGTAGTTTTTCTACAGTTTAACGGCAATTTTCTATAAACTACAGAAATCCAGTATTTATGATTGCTGGAATTTTGTAAAATGTAATTTTTTACAATGCGTTCGGTGAAATTTCGGTTTTACAGACCGAGTTCAGCAAAACAAGTACCGAACATAATTTTGGAAATTTGGTGTGTTAACCTTTTGGTAAAAAATTGAAGTAAGCGAGCGGGTTTAGTAGATCCTTTATTTGTGATGGTACCAGTTCTGATAGCGATTGTCATCCTCATTTCAAATGATTTGCGTTATAGAGCTTTCCCAATGCAATACGCACTCCACTTTGAGATGACGATTTTTCCTATAGCGTGCATTCGAATTTGTACGGGAGATCAATTCACTTCGCGTATTTTTAGTTGTTCAACATTAGAAGGATGCACATCTGGTTTCTAAAAAATCGTCCTCCGCCTGCATCTATTATTCAAAAATGCGATTTCAATGTTTCGATATCAACCGACGGAGGATTCATTCGATAAAAGGAGGATGTTTGGGTTCAGTGTATGTGGGTCATAAACACGGATTTTTGAGTTACAGGACTTTTTGAGTTACTGAACTGAAGAGTCCACTTCACAATGTCGCATGGGAGCTACATACATGCTGTTCATTCACGACTGAAGCGTCTGGCGCTTGTGCACTGCTATAGTTCGGAGCTATTTTGCTGGTGTACATTAGGGTGTCTCTAAAAAATCAGTTTTTTTATTCTAACTTTTTAGTTTCAATTCTTAGGAAAAAATATTCTTCGGGTAAAGCGTAGAGAAAAATATAATACAAGTTTTTACTCAACTAAGCGTATAGGTATAATATATTTTATTGTTCAAAAGTTAGAGGTAATTTTAACGAAAAAAATGGCCGATTTTAAGCAGTCCCCGCTCGTGTGCCCCAGGAGTACCCGGGTTCATTTATATAGCATTATATTCCTTTATACCCATTAAAATAAGCATTTGATGATTTTTTGGCCAATTCTGATTTGTTTAATAAGGGCGAAAAGAAAAAAAACGCATTTTTTTAGCTAAAATTACTAGTAACTTTTGAATCACAAGCAGTATTAAAAAACTTTGTTCAGCAAAAATGTGTGCTATAACAGTTTATATGTTTTTATTGAAAATTATTTAATCCTAAAATCCTGACGTGGCTGGATAGCTCAGTGGTTATCCGTTCTGCTTACTGAGCAGATGGTCGGGAGTTCAATCCCCAGGCCCGTCCCCTTCCTTGTTATTTGTCACTTGCCTCTTTCTAGCACCACTAAATTTAAAATAAAAAAGCAGTCTACTGCGCTTTCATTGATCGCATCACTTACCACAGTAAATCCATGATCTAAAAATAACCTGCCTCACTAACACAAAACTATCCTTCCCTTGACAATTGTGGAGACGCAGAGGTAAACAAGGGTCTCTAACCAACGATTGTCAAACTAATCATCCTTCCCCCCTCCCCAGAGACCGTGAGGACGTGGCCGGCGCCGGTGCTGATCTATAAATAGAATTAGTGAACTTGTACATTGAAGATGCAAAGCTACTCCCAAGCTCCATCTATGTGGTTCTCTGTGCAATTACACTAGTTCTGATCGGTAACGGAGTAGCAACTGCGCTACGGCACGGTCTTTAAAAAAAATAAAAAAATTATTTAATCCTAAAATAAGAAACAAAAAAGTTATAATGAAAAAACTCGTTTTTAAGAGACACTCTGATATAAAGCAGAAAAATAGCTCTTTCATGGTCGAATGAAGAGATAGAAAAATGGTGTCTGAAACAAAGTTGCTTGAAATTATATTCCCTACAAACTTGCTTTGAATATCACTCTTTTATTGTGTTTCGTTCAAAAGTTAGCAACAGCGCCACCCTAGCGGTAAAGTTTGGAACTACCAAATTATCACCACAAGATGGAAAACTTGTTCAGATACAACTTTGTACAAGACACCATGATTCGGAAACGTAACCCTTCCCGTTAAAAAAATTCTCATAGATTTACAATTAAATGTATTGTAACCATACGATAGAATCAATCGTATGTAAAATTGACTATATTGTTCATGACGATAAGTTAACAATAAAAGTTATTGTTTCCACAATAGAATCTAATGTAAATTGCGACATCGACAATAGAATCATTCTGATAGCGTTCTACAGCTAGTTTATCTCTTGGAATACAGGCAAGACTTTTGCCATACACACTATCATTTTGTTGATTATGACTGTCCTGGAGGAGGAAGAGCCATTCATCCGAAAATGAAATCTTAGTCACAGACTCTGATTTGCCTTTGACGCTCCGTCAACCCGTGAACCAGTTGTTTCTTGTACGGCTTGCATTCCAGGTCATAATATGCAATCTTACACTTTTGTTGCTTATTTTTGTAGCATTTGCATAGATGACACCATTTTCTATAGTCTTCTTCTTCTTAGAACTGGTAAGACAGTCTGTACTTAAAATTGAAAATTTAGTTTTCAATAGATAAATTCAATAGATTTTTCTTAGTCCAAAAATATCCATTGAATAACAATTAATTACTTAGTCAATTTTAGGTTACATAAATTAAAAAGTTAAATTGAAAAGTAAAAATTTATTGCATTCATGAAAAAAAAACTCTACAATGAAACATATTGTTATGAATAAAATGTTCGGGTAAAAGGGATTTGTTTTGTAGTTAAAGTCGAGGGGCTGTCAACTTGTGTAACCTCAATTTAGCTATCGGTATTAAAATGGTCCATTTTTTCCAGTCTAGTATAAGATATAAGATTATTTTAAAAAAAACACCTACTCTGAAATTATCTAGCTGTACATTATTTTTGAGTTTATAAGTATTTTGATACGCTGGTATATATTTTTTAAAGCTTGTACTTATGGTTTTCTGTTTTTCATCGTCTGCTTCCATTACTATTATTTTTTAGGGCTAGCTTGTAGGGCCTGCATCAACCCCCTAGCTCGCCGGAGGATCATCGTGCACAGCTCTGTTCCACGTTGACGCGAGGACGAGGATTGGCCGCCCCTAACATGGAAAATAGACGCCGTTTTGAGCCGCTCGTGACATGGAGAACAGACGCTCAGGTTGGTGAAGGCCTGGACTTTTACCCTTATAGTGGGGTGACTCGCTTTGACAGGACTGTTATCGGATATTTGTGGGATTTTGGAAGAAACTCAACAAAGTTCAGCAACTGCTAAGCCCTCCCCCCTACATCCTTGGCAGCCCCGCTGCCTGTCCAGGGATGCTTATTTAATTTGCATCTAACCCCTCCATATCTGGTGGTCATTAATGATGCTTGCAGCTGCCTTGCAGCTCAGCTTCACCAGTCTCTACCTACTGAACAGATTGCCCGGATATCTATGGTTTCGTTGATAGATAGAATAATTTCTTCGTGGTTAAAATAAATTTATAATGGTTAGGGACCTCTATTGTTCCTCCGGCTTCGGGCCATAATCATCAAGGACAAAGCTCTCGGGCAGTGAGCCCTAATCGTCAAGAAGGAATACCCTTCTCGGTTCGACAAAGAGTGGCCTTGGTATTGTTGACCGACTTCGTTTGAAAGAAGCGCCTGTAATCAAGGACCCTGAAATTCCAGCCCATCGACAACCGCCTTCGTACTGTCCGTCGTCGACAAATCAACCATCGCTGGATTCGCATCGATGCCACGAGTGTTCGTCGGAGTCCAGTAAAATCTTCAAGGTACGTGCCGGTAATTTCGTGTACACTACAGACAAATACACCAGAAGAAACGATAATCCCTAGAGCTTTAAATAATTTGAAACTTCGAGCGCCTATTTTATTTCACGAAGTCCCTCCAGATGCCCAGTATTGTCGGGTACATCATCAGTAACAAAAGGACCTATACGCTATTTAATCTCCGGGCCCATTGTGTCTCCATGTGGCCCACTGCTTTCGTTTGCTTAAGGATGACTACTTTAAAAATAAATTATACCTACGTTATTTTAAAATATTCCAACAAAGCTTCTTACCGCATCTACTATACTGTTCAGTTCCTCGTAAATTTTAAATCCGAACTTCAGAGAATGTATTTATATGAAATTTAAAAAAAAAATAGTTCATATATCTGTAAAAGTCTGCAACATAAATAAAATGTCCGCTAAATGTCTGCATCGTTGAAAAAATCTGTAACAAAAATGAAATGTCTGCAAATTTTTAGACATGTCTGTGAATATGGCTTCCTTGTTGCTTATTTATCTTCAGTGATAAGCTGTCAAAATAATACACTCAAAACGGGTATAATCAATTCCGCTATTAATATTACCCAGCTGAAATATGGAACTCAAGGTTCGATGTATTAGAACGATTGCTGTTGAACAAAGATTCTGTTATTTCTATGTTGACCTTATTGGAGAGCCACTTTGGAGAGCAAGGATTGGGATGCCATTCACTGTAGTACAAATATTCTTACTTAAAAGGTTACGATTGAAATTTTGTCAGAAAAATCTGTTTCCTCATCTAAAATCTTAGTACTTGCCCGTATCATGAGGGAATTAAATTGAATATCAAGAAGGAAATTAACCGTGATATGGGACCAATTCCCTAACACTTCGAAGTTTTCTGACCACAAACCCTAAACAACTGTAATTCTAAGAATGTATAATATGAAACTAGGTTGAACAATCTGATCTGTTCTGGGGATCAACCAGAGCTGAGAAAAAAATAGTTCAAAATCAAAATTAAGGATACTGCAGTGTTAACCACCGGATCCTCATTTGTCCTAGTTAGTGGAACCCTATTGGTCAATCCGAAAATAAAATATTCTTAGGTCTGGATTCCAAGGTGGAAGTTCTGAAGTAAGTACCTGGCAAACTTCACGATTTGGCAAAACTTGGGTATTGGAAGACATTCTTAGGATTTCCGGCCACAGGTGTCAGGTGACTAGACTGGATTTGTATTTCTTCAGGAAAGGACCTATGTTTAGCTCCTCTCCAAGACATAGCTTAAGATGCATTAAACTTCATGAATTCATGAAAAAAAAGGTCAATGGAAGTTGTTCGGAATATTTCTAACAAAACTGACCACTTGACCTGATTCTCCGAGATTCCTTTTTAAATTCTTACCAAAACTTGTGCATTCGACATATAAGGAGTGTATTGAATATAAGCTATCCACATACATTTGCGTTGTACGCATGTATTTGTGATGGTTTTTATGCTCTGAATACTGCATGTTGTGTGTTTCACTGTCAGCTTTCTTTTGTTTACTTGTTTGTGCGGTTCAAATTCTTAAAAAAAAAAAAAAAAAAAAACACTGGGACCACTGCCGGGATTTGGCGTCGGCTCACTTTGCCAAAACCACTCTCAATTGGCTTGCGGAAAAGGGTATAGATTTCGTTGAGAAAAATATCAATCCACCAAATTGCCCTCAGCTTCGACCCATCGAACGGTACTGGGTCGAAGCGTCCAAAAAAAGCGATGCAACACTTGCCCGGAACTTGATGAAGAGCATTCGATCCAAAGTTTGAAAATTCGTGAAGGAATAACTTAAATTTTATCCGGTCTTCATTATGTTCAAGTTTAACCTCGTACAATAAAGGATCAATTTTTTGTATGAATAAAATATCGGTTTTCAACATAATCTGAAAGAAAGTTTGTGGATAGCTTATTTTCGATACACTCCTTATAGGGTATCGGGGGACATTCTGAGGCTTTCGCACCTTACTGGCTTAAAGGGAGGTCGTATTGGGATAGAGTTGTTTTTCGGATAAGTTATGGAATTTTAATTTATTATAGATTTATTGTTTGATATCGTGTTTCCATTAATCGAGTTTATTGGAAAGGGACTGATTAACTATGGTATAACAGCCACAGCTTCACAATCAGTTCGCAATCTAGTTCGATTAATTCCCCCATCGAAGGCCGCCACCAAGCTCATTTGTCTTCCGATTGACACATTATCAGTGATCACCGGAGCAAATGTCGTATCGCAAAGAGCCGGTGTTAATTCCAATTGCTCGTTCGCCTTCACTGCACGCGTCGATCATGTTAGACGCTATACATGCGAAAAATGCAATTGCCCGCCTTCCCGATTCCACAGGCGGCTGTCCAGCGTGGAATGACACCAATAGTGAACATGTGCAATGCTGCCGTCGTCGTCTGCTAAGTTTCCAGCCCTCCAAGTCGGATTGACATTCGAAGGCATGCACTGTGGACACGCTTTTAATTGCATGTAGGGTCTCGCGCTAACGACCTCTCGCAGTCCGGGATGTCAAGTTACAGGAGACAGTGACCACCGTGCAATGTAAAATTCCTGATATTAACTATTACTGCAATAGTCGCTAGTTCAAAAAACGCTAATCGAATAGAGTTGCAACTCTTTTATCGCCATTTGTTGTCGTTGTCGTCGTCGCCGTCGTCCGCCAAGACGGGTAGTAAATAAATTGTACTGCACCCAAGGCGCCGTCAACAGCGCTGTTCTAGGCTCGAGCGCTGGAAGGAGGCACCCTCCCAATAGACGAATAGTTTATGAACGAGCGCATTTTATTATGCTAATTGCTTCTGATTATGGAGTTGCTTGTAACTACTCGGGTGAATTTTAATTGGGCGTGGGAAAATCTTGCGACGTGCCGTTTGTTGCCGCCATCGCCTGGACGCTGGGTTGAAACGGTACGGACATCGGCATAAGGAAGTCTTCTTCGCAATGTCCTTCGCATTAATGGGGAGAAGTTGTTTGCAATTGTGGCTTGCTATTTGAATTACTTAATCGCAAGTGGTGGCCTGTAATCACACTTCAAAGTTGTTATGATTAAGTTTGCACCTGATGTCGAAAATTTCTTCAGTGGGGCTTCTCGGATCTTTCCCGGATTCTCAAGATTGCGAACATAAATCAACAAAGATTTTTCATTAGGGCCTTAATGACAAACGTGAACCATGACTTTTTACGCGAATACGCGTAAGAGGAAAAGATAACCTATTCGATAGAATTAGAGGCTTACATGGGAAACCTTTGTGCCACGAGGAATTTACTGACGGAGCCATTGCTTACGTTTGTCAGTTGGGCTCTAATGAGTTTTGACGTAGACTACGTCTTACGGCAACGGTAGGGTGCCAATTGAAAATTTAAAAATTACGACCGTCATATCGTTACAAATTTAACGCTTATAACATAATAAATGTTCGATGGATTTTCGAGATGTTTACATCAATCGGTTAAAATTATCCCGCGTATCTTTATCCGTTAACAATTTTAAACTATTGAAAATAACGAAAATAAGAACTGATGTCTTATAATTTTGTTTTGCATGCAAAATTTAGACCGAGGCTAACTAGACCGAGAAGGTTTGAATTCAAATGCGGACCATTTCAAATCCGTCCTTTTCGGGACGACAAATTCAATTTTG
Organism: Aedes japonicus; assembly: GCA_034211315.2. Classification (NCBI taxonomy): domain Eukaryota; kingdom Metazoa; phylum Arthropoda; class Insecta; order Diptera; family Culicidae; genus Aedes; species Aedes japonicus. The sequence continues at coordinate 38,602 of JASCZW010001444.1, forward strand.
AGAAAATTGGTTTGGCTTGAATGTGTCTAACATTACTTCTCAAGTTCCTAACAATTGGGCAGTCAGCGATAGCTAAAATAATTTTAGTTTATTCTTCGTTGCATACCAGAGTAAAGTCTAAATCCATAAAAATAGCAATTCGAAAACTTATTTTGATAGCAACATCAAATTGAAATCAAAATTTGATTTCACTTCACAATTGTCAAATTTGATACCAAATTCAGTTTTCATCTTGCTCTAATTAGTGTTTACTATTCTTTGAGCGAAATAGATTTGTTTTCATTGTCTTGACAGAACATCAAGTGGAATAATCCTTTCTCTATCAACAGGCAAAAATTTAAAGCAAGTTGACTTTTCGATGTAATCTCACTGATAGCAGGTTTAGTTTTAAATTTGATGTCCCAGGAGTAAATTTTTGCTATCAATTTTGATATTTTAACCGTTAAAATTACCAAAACGATGGTAACTTGAGTAATTATTATCAGCAACATCACAACATCATATTTGATCTCAAACTCTACTCGGGTACCTTGACCATTTAAAATTGCCACCTTCATAAAAAATTAAAACACCGGACACCGGGTTAATTTATTTTTGAGATTTTTGCTCTTATCATCTAGAGGTTTTTACGACTGCCATTTTGTTTACCCAAGTATTCAAAATGTTACAAATAAAAGATGAATATGTTTCGCGTACATTTTCATCAATGGGTGTTGGACAATTTTTAAGAATGTTGCGTTCCGGCAAGTATGAAGAAATTCCCTATCATGAACAACGTTTTGATCCTCGAACATGATATTTCGAAATAATATTCTCTGCATATTTCAATACGCACTGCTAGGAACATTTATTCTTTTGTTTTAACGATTTGCGTTGGATAGATTTTTACTTATAGGAACAAATAAATTTTGAGGAACGGCATGGGTTTTTAGAGATGGGCAATCCGCTACCGAGCTACTGAATCGATTTATTTCAGGGAGCAAATGACAACCAGCTCCTTTAAAAAAGAACTGGAGCTAACAGCTCACCCGTTCTCACTGAACGCTTTGCTTTCCTGTGAGCTGAACAATTCATCGACTTTGTCGATTCAAAATACAGAAGAGAAAAAGAGAAGAGAACTGTGTAAAGTGTACTGCACGCTCAAATCAGCCTCTCTTTCATTTGTATTACTGTCCCTTTTTTTCTCACGGAAAAATTACTAAATTTTCGTAAAAATTGGAACAACGTAATTTATGAGTTGTTCCAATTTTTAAGGAAATTGAGTAAATTTTCCGTGAAAAAAAGGGAAAGTAAAACAAATGAAAGAGATATTGTTTGAGCGTGTGATTCTCCTTTGTTTTTTCCACATATCGACGAATCGGCTGTCTCTTTGCGAAGCACAACCTCACGCAACGCAAACAAGAGTAAGATTCAAATTAGACGAATCTAGTTCTGCTGTGTTGGTGCTAATATATGCACTAAAGAATCAAAAATCCATTTTATTTTCGAATTCACCCTTATGCAACCTAAAAATGTAGTCGAATCCTTTTGTTAATTTTTTAACTGAAAATAAATGCATGTTCAATCTAATTGAGTGGTGAATTTAATAAGTAAATCTTGTAACCTTGTACTTCACGTGATCAGATCAGAAAGCTTAATTTTATCTATATATTGAGTCCAATAATAACCTTGTATAATCATTTTCACACTTGTGCGTACGTTAATGTTACACAATCAAAAGAGCAGATCAAATGAATCGATTTATTCCGGTGAGCTGATCGCCTGAGATCCGCTCTTTAAAACGAGCTGAATTGCCCATCTCTAATGAGTACCCGTGCAGGAACGAATAACTTGATAAATGGCTCAGATTAAGAGGTAAATACCTAAACAAAATATCTAAGAATTGCAGTCAAAATATCTCGCGAATAACAATACTTGTTGCTTCAAATACCTGGGAATATCTGAGAGGTACTATTTTGTTATTGTCTTACCTCAATTTGCCAAGTTATCAAGATCCAAATTGCCTAATAGTAACGTCCTTGGTTCGAGTACTACTTTACCCATGCCCTTTCGCTCAATTTTCAATAAATTTATTCTATTTCCAACCTACCGTACACTGATGGAACTTTCAACACTTTCTCTTCATATCTTTCATGCTAGCAAACATTACTGTCCACTCTTGGTGCCTCATGGTGATATTTGAACATTTCTTCTACATCATAATCGTTACTCCACGAAGGGAGAATACAAAACATAACAAGAGTACATATCGAAAGGGGTTTTTAACAGTATTTTCCACATTTTCCGAAACCTGAAGGCACTTTCTTGAATTCCAAAATGGCATACGACATTGATTCGACGCCTGGACGCCCTAAAGACGCCTTGCCTGGTCCTTCTTTAGCTCATTCGGTAAAGGCACAGCTACAAAGCAACAGCATGCTGGAAACTTTTTGACAGTATTTCCTTTTCTTTACGGAACTGAAGCCACTATTTTGGATTCCTAAATGCAGTCGGACTTTGATTTTCGGCCATCTGCGTTGCAAAAATATCCATATTGCAGGGTATTTCACAGTATTTCTCATCTTTCCAAAATCAGAAACCACCATCTTGGATTATAAAATGGCGTCATATATCGGTATTCAGCCATTATATGGAATATCCGATCCAAAAAAATCGATTTTGCAGGGATCTCACTTTTTCAGAAACAGAAGCCACCATCTTGGATTCGGAGGTTCGATTTCCGGCCTAAATTGGCTGTTCCTGATGCAAAACTATCCATATTTTATGGTAATTGTCAGTATTCTTACTGTTTACGCAACAGAAGCCACCATTTCTAATTTAAAAATGGCGCCAGGCATCTATTTTTTGCCTTCATACGCCTTTGATCATCCACACAAATATTAATTGTTAGGGTTTTTGACAGTAATTCCCAGTTTTTCTATAATCGGAAGCCGCCAAATAGGATTCCAGGAGATCGAAGTAAGCTTCGGGCGCAAGCGGACGTGTTTTTCTATCGCTGTCAGTTTTTTTGCTCATTTCCTTTAATTCTAAAATCAGTGAAATTTCATAGGGAAGATTTAGAATTTTTGTTTGAGTTTGTGGGTAATTCGGTTGCCTGTTATGACCGGGGTGTGATTGTGGTCGTGTGACAATCATGCATCGTTGTGTTGTTGCTGCTGCTGTTGACAGACGGATACACGCTTCTTCGGAGACTTTGTGCATCATCGGTAAGAAACCATAATAAAATACTGGACCCCGGTTTGATTGATCATCTTGCGGATCGTAGAAAATACAAAAAGTTGGAGTTGGATACCGATAACTCGTGATGTGGTAAGTGCTCTCAAGGACGTGGAGCGAGACAGGTAAGTGTTACCCATTGTATTTATATTAATAAAAAAATATTTTTAATAGGTTTGCGACCATCGGTTGAATCGGATGAACCGGTTGTGTCGATACTTTGCTCCGTAATATTTTGTTATCGGGTGTAGCGTTTTGTCTTTTGTTTCGGTTAGCTACTATACGTTGCGCGAGAGATCATCAGAAGTCGTGGTTCGCCGGGTAAGATCGGTCGGTGGTGAGGTACATAATTAACAACTGTCCCATTTTGTAAGAGATTCCAGCGGCATCCGTACTGTTGATATAGATCGTTCCAAGTTGGCTCTCAAACGTTGAGATGAATTAACTTGTTTTCCTAACGAAATACCACTATCACACTCTGTGAGTGGCCCCAATAGCATCCTTATTGTTGGTTTAAATCGGTTCAAATCGGAAATCGGTACTAATTACACCTCACAGCTTATCGATAACCAAAACGAACCCAGCTGCCACCCAATCCTGTTATCCAAACATCCAGTGATTTCTCGTGGAAGTGCAGTGGATTCCGCGGCTTCCAATAAAGCGAGTATCACGCCAACATATTCCTACCCATTCCCTAATTGACCTGCATTCGGGCGAGGCCGGCGCCGGTATTGCCGTAGTTTGGGATCACCAGTTTTTACACATTGAAGATGTATGTTAGTCCCAAGCATCATCTATTGGTTCTCTGTGTAATAACAGCTGATCTGGCAACAACGGAGTAGCAACCTCGGGCTGTCAATCATGCTCATGCTCATGCTCATGCTCAATCGGAAGCCGCCAAATAGGATTCCATAATGGCGTCAGACATTGACTAACGGTTTCCGGGTGTCACCCTGAACAACTTTATCGTAGACGGTATCATCCTAGATGGCCAGGATCTCGAGATACAGCTTGTACATGTTATTCATATGTATAATAGCGCCGCGTAGTGAGCCATTTCCGGATTACAATCCACCAACTTTTAAAAACATTTCTGAAGACAGCAACTTTACATATGGCCGGGATCTCGAGATGTTCCATGTTGGAATCAATTTTGCATGCCAGGTAGCACCACCTATGGAGCCAGTTCTGAATTAATTAGAACACCACAAAGTAATCCTTGTTCTTCTGAATAAATATTTCTCAAGGCACCATGTAAATTTAAGGTGCAAATCACAAGAATGTTACACGTTCAAATAATATTAATTTCAGCAGCTACGTGCGCCGGTCCTGGCCCTGGCTTTATCGATCGGAGGAAGGACCATATGACGCGAGGTTCAGGTATGGAGATCGCGGACGATCTAACCTGCGACGGACATCCCGAACCCTGCCTGGATCCAGGATACGTCAGGTTGGCTAAGCTAAGTACTAACGACCTAGCCCTCTCCCTGAAGTAATACCGAAAGGTGGCTCCGGGGAGGGCCGGAGCTCGAGGCACGGGTGGGTTTTTAGTGGGTCGTGGAGTTGGCGCCCTCATCCCCACACCCTAAGTTCTCCAGGAGTCTGTGAGTAGATTTTCCATTCCGTGGAAATTGGACATTTAAATTCCATATCTAACCTAAGATTCAAAAGCTTCCTACTTTCTCATAATTTTGACTCTCTCATATAGATATATCGCGAAATCTGAACACACCATCGCCCTGTAACATGTAAAGGCAACGAACAAAACGCATCCGAATACCGCCGCAATCCAGCGGCAGCGGCGAAATTAGGTCACATACCGAACGAGCCCACACTGGCCGCGGTTTCAAAATATCGATTAGACCCATTTGCGAAGTGATGATATACATGCAGGCAAGCCGATTCCCGCACACACATATGTGGCGAACGGTTGCGTTTCCCCGGGATGAAAGCATGCACTCACCTGCGTGAAATGATGCGTCCGGTTGATGGCCGTCAGCTTGCCACCACCTTTGCCGCGCAGTAATGGCTGTCCTCCCGCGCATGGTTCCCGTCCAGCGGGATGTATGACAGCGCCTGGTCCACTTCCGTCTCCAACCAGCTGACTGTGTTCGATGATAATCTCCTCGCGTTGCATTTTGCCACAGCTGCCACCGTCGCCGCCGTCTGTCGAAATGTCACCCACTACTAGCGGTGGCTTCTCGTCCAGATAGGAGGCCTTGGTCTGGTGGTGGTGATGCTGATTGCTAAGATACTGATTGTAGTTGCTGTAGAGATTATGATGATTGGTAGCGCTAGTGCTGTGGTAGTTGTTTTTATAATTTCTACTGATGTTGTTCTGATGCTGATACTGCTGATAATGGCTGTTGTAGTGATTGTTCTCGTCGTATGGTGGCGCTGCACCGGCGCTCGTCAAGCCGGGCGTCGTCGTCGTCGTTGGTGGCGATATTAGAATGTTGTATTGATTCTTCGTAAAATTCAGATTATAATTGATATTGTAGTTCTGGCCACTGTAGTGCTGCTGGAGCACGCTGTTGGTGTTCTTGACAGTTGGCGGTTGAGGCGGATGCTTGTAGTTTGTGGGGTTGTTGAAATACTCATACTGTTTCAGCTCGTAAATCAAGGGACGCCGTTGGGAGTAGCTTGTGCCGCTGATATTCGCTGCGTTGCTACTGCCACTGTTTTTGTTGCTCGTGGTGTTGTTTTTCAGTATCCCAATCGGGCCGGTATGGTTGTTCAGCAACTGTTTCTGGTAATCAAGAGCTCTCGGTGCCGGTCTGGGCTGTTGATTGGAGTAGTAGTTGTTGTACCCACTGGAGGGGTCGTGCGAGGAATTGGCACCAAGCCCGGAATGTTTCCCGTGCTTGCCGGATCGGGGCGGGGGAATTCGTTGCGTCACAGGGTAGTGATGGGGGTCTATCGGCTCCAGGGGATGGGGTTGCTGCTGGTTGCTGTGGCGCTGCAGGTGTGAAACCTGAAAGGAAAATAATGGAAAAATATTTGGTTTGAATTGATATCGGATGTATGTGGGCTTTTCATTGTGTCATTGAGTTTTCAATTATTCAAGAAGAAATTAATCAACCCCAATCAATTGTCCGGAAGCTGTGGGTAATGAGCGACTGTTTGTGTGCAAACAAATTATCCATTTCTTAACCTGTCACCCCAAGTTCAGTGCATTTTCTCCCAACAACATCATTTGTCAACTCTGCATCTTCGAAGCGACGTGGAGGCTTCCTCCCCTGAATCAATATTATTAATAATATATTATGCAGATTGAGTGAGGTGACATGAAAGGCACATAAATTATCCGTCCCTCACTCCAGGCTCCACTTCTTGGACATTGGTATCCGATCGAGAGGCCCCCTCCCAAATCGGTCAAGTGAACACGGCCGATCCGACCGAACAACTGTGGCAATTTGCACAATCACGAAATGAGCAACGCGTTCCGCCTAATCTAAACACCGTTGAAATCGAAAATGAAATTCTATAAACTCACAGGCCCTGTGTGACGACTCGAATTTATCCATGTTTCCACTATCAACAAACGGCACACGTACAAACACTCGAAAATGGACGGCGACGACGTTGAAAACGGTACTATTTTACACAAACACGCCCCAGACTGTCAAAGGCCAATTTGTATCCCCACGTTCCAACCCCCCTCCCCCCCCACGTTCCAGTCCGTCGTCTCCGACGGGTTCAGGTCACCGAAAAAGCCATGCACAACTAAAGCTGCCCGCTTGATTTACCCTATACGGATTGAAACACTCTTCACTGGGCAGGTGCACCCTCGAATGGGGCGGCTTTGGACGGATCGAACATCGGCATGGAAGTCTGATCAGAGGAACTTGCCGTGACGGTACGGGTCGGTATGACGGTCGGCCGAACCGGTGTGACACACCCATATCGCATTGCACGCGGTACAAATAAATCATTTGCATAATTGATCATTAAAAGAGTATGTTTAGCGCACACACGGCGAATGCAATTGAGGTGTCGGATCACTCGTAGGAACTTCGGAAATCGGGCTGTATGGAGTTGTGTGGATTGTGTGGATGGGGGTGGTGGATAGATTTTATATCCCATGGGTTGGTTTACAGAATCATAAAAGTCTAAATGATTTGTTTGTCTCAAACACTCTATCAACTTATTTCACATTCCTGCGTGATATGACAACTTCTGATTTCTAGTTATTTTGTTTCTGTCAGGTGGATATTTTTGATTAATTTATGCTAGACAAACAGAGTTTTATAGATTAAGATTTCAATGTTTCTAGCTTAAAATATTACAGTTCATTTTTGTAATATATGAAAATACATCTAGGATCTAGGATTTCGAGCTAGGCCGGTTTTTTCAAATAAAAATCCTCGAACGAATGATTAAATCAGACGTGGGAGCGAACCAACCCAGGAGGCTGAAAGCCACTGAACTTAAGATGCAAATAAGTAAACACGATTTGTTCCTCGTCTGCGTTTCAGGAACTTAAATTACCAACAACTGTAGTCTTCTGCGGGTAGTAGGCTTTGACAGGGAAAAATGCGAAAATGTTTAAGTTTTGATATTGGGTTAGTTTGGGTAACTAATTACTTAATTATTTTGACAGTGTATTTGTTTATATTTACTTGCAAGTGCAGCATTGTCGGAATTGTTTCACTGCTAATTTGACAAAATATTCGCCAAAGAAGTGATTACGAGTTTACTGCTCGTCCAGAAAACGTCGAAGCTGATTGCCAAGGTGGTAGGATGTCGTTAGGCTACAGATTATCGCAGTAAACAGTCTATAGGAGGGTCTTAAGCAGCGGAAGCCGACAATTTGAGGTCCACGGTTTGCACTAACATCAAACTTGATCAAATAGGTCCGTGCAAAGACAGCTCGTAACCCAATACGATTCATCAGAAAACTTGCCAAGGAAGCCAATATTTCCGGAAAATCCATGCGACGAATCAGCAAAAAGCAGACTTGCACGTGGAAGATCACAGCCAAAGTAAAACGCCATTTGATTACGCAGCGGGTAAAGGAACTACGAGTGATTCGTTCTAAGAGTTTGAAGAAGTTTTCTTTGTTGAAGAAGGAAGAAATGCTAGTCCGGTTCTCCGACGAAAAGCTGTGACCAACAGCCGGCACAGACCGATGCATTTCACCGAAGAAGCATTAGGATGCATTCAGGAGAAAGGGAAATTTCAGTTCCAAATCAAACATCCCCCCGTTTTCATTGATGCTACTGTTAAAATCAAAACCAAAGCGTGTTTCGGTATTTTGAGGGACAAAATGCTTCCCTGCGTGAAGGCCAGCTTCTTTGAGGATCAATACGTTGTCCTACAATAGCATTTTAGGATCACTGTTAACAAGCTGTGCAGGTCATATGCCATATGCCTGACTAACATGTGACACCTATTGGTACCTCCTTTGTCATAATAAAACCAAATAGATTTCATGTGGCTTTCATAAAACTTTTATAAAACTTACTACAGCTGGATGTTTTTGGCTATGTTATCTGGGAATAGTTCCCTTGAAAAGCGAGTCCACTGATGAATTCAAAAAACACGTCAAAATTTTGAATTCGTTGGAAACGAAAGGTTAGCATTTGGATTCTGTATTGGAGGAGCTGCTTTTAAGCCAAACTGACACTGATACACAAAAATAAAGGTTGTATGGAATCAAATTGCACCACTTTTAAATGGCTGTAACTTTTTATCCGTTGGGTATTTTCTATTGGAATTAGTTCAATGTGTATTTGTTTACGCTGTGTATTTGACCATCGATCGGAAAGAAAAAAGGGGCATGGATGGAAAATGGATCTCCGTATAGTGTGAAGGATCACAAGCGGGTAGTTCAAGCTTTCAAACGAAATACCAACAGTTCAGTTCGAGATGTGGCGACAAAACTGAATCTAATCAAAGCTTTCGTGCAAGATGCAAAAAAACGTGAAGGACTACACACGTACAAAGCCCACACACTTAGACAATTTTACAGTATTCCGGTAAAAACATTACCGGAACTTGTCAAATTTTACCGAAATCCATTAAATCAGATTACCGAACTGTTCAGTTGTTGAAAGTTCGGTAAAAAATTACCGAATACTGTTAAATTTTCTAAGTGCGCATAAGGCGCCTAATCATGATGAACGGCAGAATACGGTAGGTTAAACACGTGCACGGCAGCTCTATACCCAGATGTTGACGGAACCACCACTCGTTATGGATGATGAGACGTATGTAAAAGCAGACTTCCGAGGCTTCCGAGGCTCCAGTTTTTCACTGTTCATCATAAATACGATGTCCCTGAGGACGTTAGAAAGTAGAAGAAGTCAAAGTTTGCCAAAAAAATATATGATTTGGCAAGCAATTTGCTCATGTGGCAAGCGGAGCACCCCATTCGTGACAACTGGAACGGTCAGTGGGCAGGTGTACCTAAAGGAATGCCCTCAAAAGCGTCTGTCAAATTTACGTCAACGCATCCGCAACGTATCAATTGTGGGTGACCCTTTACTATTACTTTCGGAAACATGTTCCGCTCGATTATTCCGTAAGTGAAGGTGACATTTCGTTCCACACGCTCATTCGGATTTACCCAAAATTGAGTAAAGGTTACCCAAAATCATAAAATTGGAACTACTCAAAATTGGGTAACCGAGTCTAAACCCAAATTTGGGTAAACCCACGATTTATATGATTTTGGGTTAGGTCTACTCATTATTATAAAATGTGGATTTTATAGAAATTGGGTAAAATATTGGAATAAATAAAAAACAGCTTCTTCTTTTATATTTTATTTCTAAAAATGAACTACTACTGAACCTAAAAATATTGTTAGCAAGCGATTCTTCTCCCACAACTCATTGTCTTTGTTGATTTGTCTCTGTTGAACAGACATTCGTTGCTCCAAGAAGACTGCGTTGCTCCAATTGTTCTTCCCGTTCTTGCAAATACTCCGAACTGGTTCTCGAAAATGGATTATTTTCTTTGTCATATCCCGCGCCTTCACGATCCAAACAAAATTGCTCATTTCTCATAAATCCTTATCTTCTTCGGATCCCAAGGGACAAACGTGCGGAGTGGCACCAGATTCATTTCGATCAGGCGCCCATTTGTTGTACTTATGCTCCGGAGTCGACCAAGGAGTGTTCTCTTCTCTGCCTCTGCAGAAAGATGGTGGTCGACTCAAGGGTAAGTCGCTTAGAACAGTGTACCAGTCACGATGTCTTACACACTAGACTGTTCAATTGTTCAATCCATACCACATGTGTAGCACATTGAGGAACACATTTGAGTTTAAAGAAATAAGAAACAAGCAACCTTGCCAATATGCATAGCCCGGTTGCCAGGTTCAGCAGAAAATAACAATTTGGGCTATCAACACATCGGCACCTTTGGCACATTCCCAGAATATTGCAAAGCTGTAGACACTCTCAAAAAAAAAAATAGCACAGGAGAAAAGTGTGCTGAGCGATCCACCCTTTGGGTCGACTACTGCGTACAGATTCTGACTTCTTCGGTATCTTAGGTGTCGCACTATCCCACGTTGATTTTCGCGAGCTAGAAGCAAGTCTATTATCATCGTCCTCCTATCCAAAGGCGTCCATTTGACGATCGCTCGTTTTTGGTTCATGTTTGTAGTGGCTAAAATATTGAAACAAAATGCACCTTATAAAAATCAATTACAATCAAATTTATTGATTAATAATTTACCCTGAGATCCGATGTGATGATTCCAACGATGGCTCCTGGAACTGCTAGATGAAAACTTGTGACGCCTGTGCTCATCATCGTGGTCGTCTTTGTCGCGATTCTTCTTAGATTTAGTCGTTAGTCGTTTAGAAGAACTACTGTAACTGAGTAACGTTTACCCACTTTCATAAATCGCCTTACTCATGGTTTGACGTTTCAGCCTATTTTATGAAAATGGGTAAAAGTTACTCAATTTTTGGTTAATCCGAATGAGCGTGCATGCAAATCAATTGTCAAAATTTCGCTTGGTAATATTGAACAAAATTCCGTAACCTCTTTACTTTTTAGGTCAATACTGGCCTTTATAATTAAACTACTTTTTGGAAAATTGGAAAATGAGAAATGCGTTTATCTCCGTAAATAAGGGTCTTATCGCTTAAATAGGGGGTTTAAAATAGTCGATTTTCGGTAACCAAAAAAGTTTACCAGAACCAAAATATTCCATCAGGTGGGTTTTGGAAACGTTTATCTTCGTAAATAAGCGTCTGATTGCTAAAAGAGGAGGTTTGAAATTGTCGATTTTCGGTACCTCAGTGTTGGTCCAAAAAAATTCACCAGAACCTCAATTTTATATGAGGTGGGTTTTGGAAACCCTGAAAAGCGTTTATCTACGTAATTAAGCGTCTAATCGCTTGATTTCAAATAGGGGGTTTAAAATCTTCGATTTTTGGTACCCCGGTTTTGGTTGAATTTTTTTATGAGAACCTAAATTATGCATCAGGAAAAGTGAAAAATTAGGAATTAGCTCGAATCACAATCTTATGGTTTTTAGATGGCATTCGATCAAGAGCAGTCTTAAACATTTGAATCAATCCATTGTGCTCATCTAGCATCGCTTGCAACTGTTGTACAATGTTCTGCTTCGTGGTGGAATAATTGTTGCTGAGCGAATCTCCCATGAAATAAATCTGTAAAATTTTTGATCTGCGCCCGTCGGTGACAACAATAAACCCGCTTTATAGTAAAATTGAATCTGTATCTGTAACGTAGACTGTTTCACAATTTCACGATTTACTTATTCTTAAACTCTGTAGGGATTGACCCAAGAAAACTTTTAAATATTATTATATACGTTGCGCCAAACGAAGTCATTTGAAATCAACTCTGGATGTTCTGCAGAAAATGTTTACAACCACTTCCTGCTCCGGATACCAAAGAACAAAAAGGCTCTGGTGGTTCACTTGGAAACTTCAATTGATCCACTTTTTAACGAAAATTGATTAACATTTCGGTGTGAGAAAAAGAGATAGCATACAATTGTACTCAAAAATTGAGTACAATGAAACGGGAGTGTATAGCATCATCGTGTAGGAAAAAACTTTCTTCTACATGAGTATGGTATTGGTTTCCGTGAGTTGCCTATGGCTTGAGAGAAAAACGACTCAGAAGTGTTTGTTTACAAATGTTGACAGGCCCTAAATATTCTATTGTTAATCGAGAATTTACATCTCGCTTCGAGGTGTCTTCTATACAAACGTTCCAGTTTATACGGGCATCTACACTGATGTTGCTTATTACACAGGTATGAGTGCGATTTAAAAAAAAATCTTAAAAAAACCGTAATTCACGAAAACCTCGTAAAAAGCGATAAAAGTTATGCTTACACGCGTTTCTGGCCAAATCAGAGCGAACAGTATCTACTCGCGTGAATTCCGAAAACCTCATAGAAAATTGTGAAAAAAGTTATGCTACTTCAGTGTATTTTCTTTTTTCGCATAACTTTTGAAAATGTCCTGAGTAACAATGAGTGGTTCTCTCCTCTCTTTTTCTTTTTTTTGTTGAATATGACGCCAATATAAAAGTTTCCAACGGTTTCTCCTTACAAAACGAAAGACGGTCTTGCTGTCTAGGATATTCCCATACAAAATGACAATTTGGTTTTTATATTTTTTTCTCATTGTCCAGTGAATTTTTTTGCTTTATATAAACCAGTTGAGAACCAAGACGAACCAAATAAAAAAGAAATCAAGTAAATCCATCGAGTCGTTCGATACACGTTTTGTGTTTAAGTATCCTGGATAATTCTCATTTTTGGTAGAAATTTGTGTTTCATTTGTATGGGAGCCCTCCCTTTCAGAGGGGATGGTTTCTCAAACCACCATACAATGATTGCCTTCAAAACCCCCCACATGCCAAATTTGGTTTCATTTGCTCGATTAGTTCTCGAACCATCACACGGGGTTCTTCGATTATAATAAAAATTTAAGTTTCATTTGTTGGAACCCCCCGCCCTTTCAAAAACGGGAGAGGTCTTGAACCACCTTAGAAACATTCTTCCCTTCAAAACCCCTTACATGCCATTTGCTTGATTCGATTTGCTTGATTAGCTCTCGAGTTATGAAGAAATGTGTGTCTCATATGTATCAGAGCCCCCCTTCCTGAGAGAGTAGGGGTCTCAAACAATCATAAGAATTTCAGAGTCTATAAGGGTCTGACAGGCAGACAGACAGACAGAAATTCATTTTCATGTATATAGAAATCTACCCTCCAAAAACCCCCACATGCCAAATTTGGTTCCATTTGCTTGATTAGTTCTCGAGTTATGCAGAATATTGTGTTTTATTTGTATAAGAGACCCCCCTTTTAGTGAGCGGGAGGAGTCTCAAACCATACATAGAAACATTTTTTGTTAAAACCACACATATTGGGTTTCTATTTGCTTGATTAGTTCTCGAGTTATGCAGAATACTTCTGTTTCATTTGTATGGGAGCCTCCTTTCTATGACGAGGAGGGTTCTCAAGCTACCATAGAAACCTTTGTTTGCCTTCAAAACTCACACATGCTAAATTTGGGTTCCTTTTGCTTGATTAGTTCTCGAGTTGTGCAGAAATTTGTGTTTCACTTGTATGGGAGCCCCCTTTCCAGAGAAGGGAGGGGTCTCAAACCATCATAAGAACCTTCTCCATGCCCCAAGACAATCCATCATAGTAAAAATCTTACGCCGATCGGTCCTTCCGCTCGCGAGTTAAATCGTGACAAAGGAAACCCCAACTCATTTTTATTTATATAGACTAGCTGATCCCGGTGCGAGCGTTGCTATGCCTGCAAATAAATGAATGTTTTTAATGAGTTTTTTTTGAGTAATAAGGAGTTCAAACTTCTATCAGAACATTCTTCTTACCTAGGCAATACACAGTTTGTGGCTAAGTTACCTGGATAATTCTCAGGATTGGTAGAAATTTGTGTTTGAATTAACCATAGAAACATTTCTTGCATTCAAAAACCCTGCATACCATTTTTGATTCCATTTGCTTGATTAGTTCTCAAGCTATGCAGAAATTTGTGTTTCATTTGTATGCAAGCCGGAAGGGGGAAGCGGTCTCAAACAATCATAAGAACCTTCCCCATCCCCAAAAATACCTGCATACATATTTATACTCCGATCGGTCAGACAGACAGTCAGACAGAAATCCATTTTTATATAAATAAAAATCCTGTTTCCAATAACCCCCACATGCCAAATGTGGTATCATTTACTTGAATAGTTCTCGAGTTATGCAGAAAATTGCGTATCATTTCTATGGGACCCCCCCTCATTAAGAGGGCAGAGTGGTCTTGAACCACCATAGGAATATGTCTCTCCTTTAAAAAATTCCACATGCCAAATTTGATTCCATTTGCTTTATTAGTTCTCAAGTTATGCAGAAATTTGTGTTTCATTTGTATGAGAGCTCCCCCCCCCCCCCCCCTTCAGAAGGCGGAAGAGTCTCAATGGCCATAAAAACATTTCTCTCCTTCAAAAACCTCCATATACCAAATTTGGTTCCATTTGCTGGATTAGTTCTCGAGTTATGCAAAAATTTGTGTTTCATTTATATGGGAGATCCCTTCCTCAACTTTAAGAAGGCGGAGGGGTCTCAAATCATCATAGAAACATTTCCCTCCTTCAAAAACTTCCATATGCCAAATTTGGTTCCATTTTCTTGATTAGTTCTCGAGTTATGCATAAATTTGTGTTTCATTTGTATATGAGCCCCCCCCCCCCTTCAGAAAAGGGAGGGGTCTCAAATTAGCATTGAAACAGTATTCATCTACAATAACCTCCACATATCAGATTTGGTTCAATTTGCTTGATTAGTTCTCGAGTTATACAGAATATTGTATTTCATTTGTATAGGAGCCCCCCCTTTCAGGGCGAAGAGGAATCTGAAACCATCATAGAAACCTTTCTTGCCTTTAAAACCTCACACATGCTAAATTTGGTTTCTTTTGCTTGGGATCTCAAACCACCGTAGAAACATTTCTTGCCTACAAAACCTCCACATGCCATATTTGGTTCCATTTGTTTGATTAGTTCTTGAGTTATGCAAAACATAGTTTTTCATTTGCATGAGAGCCCCCCTTTCTAAAGGCGAGAGGGGTGTTGAACTATAATAAGATCCTTTCCCGGGCCCAAAACCCCTGCATACAAATTTGCATAGCGGTAGGGATAGTTCTCATGTTTGGTTTAAATTTTTGTTTCGTATGTATGTATCCCTTTTCGAGTGAGGAGAGGTCTTAAATTACCACAAAAACATTTCTTGCCTTCAAAAACTCACCCATACCAATTTTGGTTCCATTTGCTTGATTAGTTCTCGAGTTATGCAGGAATTTGTTTTTCATTTGCATGGGATCCCACTCTTTCTAGAAGCGCGAGGGCTCTCGAACTATCATAAGATGCTTTCCTGGACCCAAAACCACTGAATACAAATTTGCAAGTAGTAGGTATAGTTCTCATGTTTGGTGGAAATTTGTTTCATTTGTATGAGAGCCCCCCTTTTTAAGGGAGGAGGGGCTTTGAACCACCATAAAAACATTTCATGCCTTAAAAACCTGTCCATTCCAAATTTGGTTCCATTTGCTTGATTATTTCTCGATTTATGCAGAAATTTGGGTTCCATTTGTTTGAGAGCACCCCCTCCCCCCTTCCTCCTCATATGACGGAAGAGTTTCAAATCACCATAGAAATATTTCCCTCCTTCAAAAACTTCCACATGCGAAATTTGGTTCCATTTCTCTTATTAGTTCTCGAGTTATGCAAGGATTTGTGTTTTATTTGAATAGGTTCCCCCCCCCTTTCAGAAAGGGGAGGGTCTCAAATTAACATAGAACAATTTTTTGTCTTCAAAAACCACTACATACTAAATTTGGTTCCATTTGCTTGATTAGTTCTCGAGTCATGCAGAATAGTGTATTTCATTTGTATCGGACCCCCCCCTTTAGGAGAGGAAAGGGGTGTCAAACCATCATAGAAACATTTTTTGTCTTAAAAACCACCACATGCTAAAATTCGTTCCGTTTGCTTGATTAGTTCCCGAGTTATGCAGAATATTGTGTTTTATTTGTATGGGAGCCCCCTTTTATGACGGGGAGGGTTCTCAAGCTACCATAAAAACCTTTTTGCCTTCAAAAACTCACACATGCTAAATTTGGTTTCTTTTGCTTGATTAGTTCTCGAGTTGTGGAGAAATTTGTGTTTCATTTGTATGGGAGCCCCCCTTTCCAGTGAAGGGAGGGGTCTCAAACCATCATAAGAACCTTTTCCGGCCCCAAAAATCCCTGCATACAAAATTTCACGCTGATCGGTCCTTCCGCTCGCGAGTTAAATCGTGACAAAGGAAACCCCAACTCATTTTTATTATATAGATATATATATATATATAGATTGCCAAGAAATCTTGCTTTTTTATTTGGGGTACTCTGGATTCAACTTTAAATTTTAAATTTGGAGTAAGTTAGCTGATAATTATGTTGGTTTCCAGAATGTAATGTCCTAAATGACCCCTGATTAAGTGTCTTGAGAGTTTATGTCTAAGAATCCGAAGGCCGTTTTCTCCTTCTGTGCCGAATGGTCAATGTGAAGGATGGGTAATTATGTTCAGAAATTGACTACCAAATTCAAGTCCAAATTTCTTAATTTTCGAAAACCCACTCCAAGTGTCAAGCGGTGTTGTTAACAGATGTTGTTCCTAACCTCAATAAATTATTCATGATTTCGCTGATGAATAATTTCCCAAACCTTGAAATCGGAAACAAGCACTCACATGGCTCTCGTGTTGCCAGAAACGACTTTCAAAAGATGCACCGTTTTAATCGTCACGTTTCGTGTGCTCTCCACTCGCATCTCGAGTCGTTCAGGGAAGAATCCAACCGCTTGTACCACAACGCGACTTAACTTAACGACCAACTAATAATCAAAAAATGCCCCTAAGGGTCCTTTCCACCAATCAGAATGAATGCAAATAAAACTTATAATAATAAGGTGCAGTTTTCCTCGCTTGCTCGGGACACTTGCTCGAAAGGAGAATTTATTTCGGAAAAGAAGGAATTCATTGTCTCACTTTGCTTTTATGTTTCACTTTTATCATCGCTTATTATCACCGATTTGTTTGCTTTTTTTCGGCTTCCTCTTACTGGCATAAAACTTCGGCGAAAAGATTTTGATCTCGCTTCGTGATGGGGGTTTCTTTTTTGTTTTCGGTCACGTTTAGTTCCCTGCCAAAATGTTTTAATGGTGGACACGATCGTCGTATCGAGCAGCTTGGGCTGTTCCACTTAATAATGGTGATTGGAACCAATAAATATGGGCTCATTTTCGCTGCCACGGCGGCATGCGCGATGAGATCATCCCGAGGGGAAGAGTGAATATAAACAAAGAACAAGGTGATAGGACAGTGTTGATAAACCAAATGATGGGATCGACAATTTGCGGCAATAAATTTTCGCGATCGGTAGCTTTCGCAGGAGTCGTTTTCGGGTGGACCCGAGTAAAACTGTTATCCGATTCTGGACCAAGTTGTGTTTCGAACCAAAAGCGGAACTGGCCTAACTTTCCACCCAGTTATGTAAGAGGTCTGATCAAACTATAATTAATGTTTCAAATCTTAGCCCTCATCTTGCAACATTTCGTCGCACGTGACCACAAATAATGTCTTACTTTTCTCCAATCGCACCAAATTTGTTTCCTCTAGCGGGGTGCAGGAAGCGCTGTACAACATATTCCCTGTGTCGATATTGTGTGTCATTAGAACAACCTAACGGCGCGATAAATTTATTCCTCGTCATAAAGCCGATTATCGGAGGCGATTAATTCATGTTCCCAAGCTCCACTACAACAGACGGTCCCAGGTTTCTCCTCCATATCAGCCAACTAGGAGGCAAATTTGAAAAGTGTAAACTAAGTCCAGCTTTCAGAGGCTGCGGGGCTGTCTTGCTGATGACTTTTGCCACATGTTTTACCACCGTGAGATGCACGAACGACGCCCGCGACGGCTCTCTAGTTGGTTGCTAATTTATCTCGATTTGCTGTGATGAAAACACTCACCAAACAGTAATAGTAACAACATGTATCATTTCGCGCTACATGGTTCAGTGGGAAATGTGCGTGGAACTATCGAATAACGGATTTGAGCTGCTGCTGCTGCTGCTGCTGGTTTTCAGGCATCTCCTAACTAGTATGCATGTCGTTTCGATGCCTATCCGCAATCTTGTAGCGCCAACTCTGCACTGAACTGGGACTTGGACACGTTAATCTGCTCGGTGTTCCCACACAAAATCTCCCGGAAATACGGGCGATCTCTTGCAATTAGTCTGCTTTGCATATCTTATCCTTGGGATGGAGTGTTTGTCGATGTGTAAATAAGATGCAGTTTATCAATAAGTCAGAAAAGCGACAGTCCCACTTAGATTACATGGAAAGGCGTTACTTTCCAAGACGTTACGCTTCGTAACCGTCCGTAGCTTGTCCTCCTTTTCAGCTGCATACAAGGTAAGTAATTTCCGACAGTAAGAGCATTTGTTGACCATTACTTGTCCTATAGGGACTGTATCGTTAATTATGAGTACACCTAAAAATAACTGTATTTAAATATCAAAAAGCCCATTACATCAGTATTCATTTAATTTTTCTTAAATCTGGCCAGCTCTCGCACCTTCCTCTTTATGTTCTTCATGAGGTTTTGCACAACCGTTCCATCGATGGTTTTGCCAACGTATACCCAGTCTTTTTTTAATTTGATGATGTCATCTGCTCCGCCAGCCTTCTTCCGCAGCTTTCCTTTCATCAAAGCCCAAAATTTCTCAATGGGCCTACTTGTGGACAATTCGGAGGATTCATCGCCTTTTCCACAAATTGGACATTGTTCTCTTCATACCAGTCCAAGGTGACCCGCGCATAGTGGCAGGATGCCAAATCAGGCCAAAACAGTGTCGAACCTTTCTGTTTTCGAATTAGTGGCAGAATTCGTTTCTGCAGGCAATCCTTCCGGTACATTTCATATTTGCGTTTGTGAAAATAGGTGTCGATTTCATACTGCACTGGCAAATCTTTTTCCAAATTTTTCGGCAAAAATCGATTTCTCCGAATTTAGGACACCGTTCCACGCTTCACGGTGTAAAACTGTGCCTCTGGAAGTGCCCCCTAGTCCAATTTGGCGTACGTCTTTTTACCACGACCGGGTAAGTCCTTCAATATGTTATGCATAACAAACAGACACTAACACCCTTTTCTTCTGCCATTTTTTTTTGCGACAATCCCTTTTCAGTGCAGTACTTGGTCTCAATTGATTTTCGCTTTTCTTCCGTAAGACCTCGCATTGTTCCGCTTGAAGTTAAACTATAACTTTTATTGAAGGTTTACGTTTGTTTACAAGGCAAGCAACACATTTACACTAAACAGCTGTCAAAATAAGTCATAGGCTTTTTCATACAGAACCTCAAAGGTGTGTTCATAATTAAATATGCAGTCCTTACTTAAGGTCTGTATCCGCAATAATCCGGACACCTCAAAACATGTATAAAACATAAATTTCGCATTATATTTCCATCGTAGTTGTTTATTTCAGCTTCATGGGAGGTGTTTTAACAATTCGTGAAGACAAAACAAAGTTATTCGGTATTTGCATAAAATTTTCGAACTTTGTGCTTAACTCCGTCCATTAGGGTTTGTACAGACTCTTCAGAAATCGTAAAAGCCGTCTATGTTCAAATTTGTTGGAAGTGCTTGATGTCTTTGATTCCTTGCTTCTTTCCAGAAAGCTTCCGCTTCATCAGAGCCCAATATCTCTCGATTGGTCGTAGCTGTGGGCAATTTGGCGGGTTCGAGGTTTTTGGTACAATGTTCACTTGATTTGCTCCATCACAGTTTCAGCATAGTGGCATGTTGCCAAATCGGGCCAGAACAAAGATTTTTCTTTGTGACTTTTGATGAAGGGTAGCAATCGCTTCTGTAGACACTCTTTCTGTTAGATCTCGCTGTTGATTGTGGCTGTAGTGACGAAAGATTTACTCTTTTTGCCACACGTGCAAATTGTTTGCCACACAAGGTATTTTTTGGGAAATTCCGATGCCTTCTTCGTTCTGAAATGCTCAGCTGTAGCATTTCTGGCCATAGCAGGATAAAAGCCAGCCCTGGAAGCTGCTTGAAATCCTCCAGGACATAAGTTTCATCGTCCATAACAACGCATGAAAACTTTGTCAAATATTCGCAGTACAAACGTCGAGCCCGTGATTTTGCTGCCAAGTTCTATTTTTTTCTATAATTCTTAAGTCCCAAACGTTGTTTTGATTTTTGGATAAAACCAGGCGACTTCCCTATTTTACGAGCCACCGGTCGATTTGGGTTTAGTATTTAATCGTTAATATTCTTTTCACCTTTCGGTCCATGACAGGATCAGCGCGTCCAATGTTTTTGTCAGTTCTCGGTTTCCTCTCCACCGTCAAACGTTCCGAAAATGATTTGAGCACATCGTGAACAGTGGATTTTGGCAAATTCAATGTTTTTGCGAGGTCCCGTATTGAATTTTTCATCATAGACTCTCAGCTATACTACAGTGACATTTTTCATTCCTACGTGCAATATTTCAATGATTTGATGGATGGATACAGATTTTATGCAAACAACTTTTTCTCTGACGCCATGTTAGTTGACCGGAACCTAAGCCAAGATCGACGGAAAGATGGATGTCGGCTCTTTAGCTCTTTCTTGGCGATCATTTGCTCCTCCAGTCTGGCCATAAAATTATTGGAGTGGATGCTACGTTTAAGGTTTGCCCGAACATTTTCTGTCTGTCGCAGTTGCAGGACATTGAGAGAATTGGTGCTAGATTTGGCATAAATCAATGGGAAATTTCATGTAGATTTAAGCCAGATATTGCTGAAATCAGATGTAACCGTTGGTCACATAGTGTCAGCTTGTAAGGCCTGTACTCGAAAAAAAAGAACCAGACAAAAGTGTTCGCCAAAAAAAGTCGGATTTTCTTGAAACTTTCAAGGAAAAAACTAAACATATGGATTTTGTTTCGGCATAATTGTTTTATTCAATTTCCTTTCCATCGCCAAAAGCCCACACCTTTCCTTTAAGACCCCTCATCACATTTTGTGCAATGATGGAGCCGACCTTTTTGGTCACTTTCATCCATTCCTTCTTCAGCTCCAGCTCGTTCTTAAACACCTTGGACGATTTTCGATCTTTGGCCTTCGTTATGGCCCAAAATCTTTCCACCGGACGAATCTCTGGTGAAACTGGGGGATTGGCGGTTTTTGGTACAAAAACAACGTTATTGACTCTGTACCAATCCAACGTCTATCGCGCTTGATGGCATGATGCCAGGTCCGGTCAGAATAGTGTCTCGCCTCCGTGGGACCGCAGGAAGGGCAACAGACGCTTCTGGAGGCACTCGGTGCGGTAAAATTCGCTGTTGATGATACCGGTTGTGATGTACGGTTTACTCAGTCTACCGCATCGGCATATGGCCTGCCAGAGCAAGTATTTTTTGGCGAATTTGTCCACTTTCTTCTTCCTTATGTCTTCCGGAACATCAAACCGTAATTTGGCAACGCAGAACTCCAGCTCCGGTATCTGCTGTGCGTCTGCCATGGTGTAGGTTTCGTTATCCATAACCATACACATCGGTTTCGTTAACCGCCGTGATTTGTTAATAACGCCGGTTCGGTGCCTTGCGGCCCTTGAATACACGAAGCCCAGCTCGTTTCATTGCTTGCTGGACGAATCAGGCGGAACATTTTGCCTTCAGAGCCGCGTCGCGAATCGAAAGGTTCGGATTACACTTGAAAGAATCCAACACCTTCCGGGCCTTCACAGGGTCAGCTGTGTTCGATTTTCTTCCACTTCCATCCCGCCGCTCGGCCGTCTGGGACTCCTTAAACGATTTTACCACCCAAGACACAGTGGTATGGGTGATTCCCAGTTGTCTTCCGATCCATCTCATGGTCGCAGTCGGATTTTCCATGACGGCGTGCAAAATTCCCCGGCGATTTTCTTCTTGTTTCGATGACATCTCAATAACCACTGAACCGATTGTTATGAAATTTTGCACATGTAAACAATTCTCTCCAAACTAGTTATACACAGATTTTCATCAATTTTTACCCACGGACAAAAGTTACACACGAATAAAAATAGTGCATTTTTTTCGAGTACAGACCTTAGCTCCACCACAAGCAATATTTCCTATCCCGATTTTGCCCCAATTGAGTTCTTTCAAGTGTGGAATCCGACCCTGTCCCTGTCCACGAGAACTCTCACAGTCATGTTGTTCGTGGGTCGCTCACATGTCAACGTTTGTTTGTTTGCAGCGGTTTGAATGCATTAACTTGTATCCAAGAAATAATGCCTAACGTCATTATAGGTATTCCATCTCATATCCATATTCTCACTAATTTTAGCTTCCCAAAGCTTTGCCTAAATTCGTGTCCATCTTTCTGTCCGCATCTTTACAAGGAGTTAAAAGTGCGCGACGTGTACCTAGTAGTAAAAAGAATTTTGTAAAATTATAAACTTGGTGTGAATTTCTTAAATTTTGTGTTTTTGGATCTCGAAACGGAGAAGTTTATCTCACATGCGTTCGTACAAAAAGTCGTTCGTTTTTAAAATCCAAAATACGGCCCAAGAATCAAATCGGCAAGTGCTAAATGTAAAACCTAAGACTAATTACGATGAATAGTATCGTTTGTAAATAGACGAATTTTTAAAAGGTTTCCTTATTGTGATTCTATTGTTTTATGGTTAAGGTAATATCTCGGATAATACCATCCATTACATGGTTGAAAGTCAGCATAGTCGTTGTCCAAAATTTCAGAAATGGAAACGACACATCTAGACAGCTAATGTGCGACATGGTTTACCAAAGGGGTGGGGGCCCTAGAAATGAACGGAGCGGTATCTCGAGCACTTACAAAACATAGGTTCAAACTGCGGTGATTTTCGTTCACTACCTGGTTAATTTGGGAGAGTGTTGCCACGCAATCGAGAAGATGTAAGGCTTCTGAATGAAGCACAGACGAATTTCTCCTTCCTAACTTCTGGAGCGAGCCAGCTTCAACACAATCGGTGACAGGTTCGAAACCATCAGGGATGGCAGACGGCGGAACTCTACAACTCTACAGTAGTTCTCTGATATGAACCTTGATTTCGTCGAAAAATACATCAACCCATTAAGCTGTCCCCAAGTGAGACCACTTGAACGCTGTTAGGCAATCGTCGAGCGGGACCTCAAAAAGGCAGGTGCAGTGTCCCACCACATGTCAGACCTCAAGAAACACTAAGGTGTGGCCCATTTAGCATTGGAACAAACTTTTTTTTTCTTACGGCGACCCTGTTGATCGGATTTGTAAACTGTGGCATCTTTTGTGTTCCCTATAACAATAACAACATCAGAAGTTTTTTTTCGCGGTGCAGCTCGAACATGTTTCAGAGAAATATAAAATGGAATCATTTCGTGTTTCAGAGAAATACAAAACGCAATCATTTGCAAAACCCTTCGTGGTCTGGGCCAAAAATTGCTAAAGTGTTGGATTTTCCGCGAAATACCGTACGGTATGTTAGAAAAACTATAGAGCAGTGATGGAATTCTCACCAAAATATCAATTCATCGTGCGATACGTTTTCATTTGGGAACTTTCCGTTGCTAATTTCACACGCCAACGTTTCTTGAGTGAACTTTCTGGGATTAGAGAATGAAATATCGCGAACTTTTTCTACTCGAGTCACCGTCGCGAGGATATGAAAAAATCAGATAATTTTTTTCTCCATATATCTTTACACCACATTCGTTCTTGAAAAGCACACTGCGCATTTCGTAGAAATGGAATCTAGACAGAAAGATATCTCGCATGAATATATACACTCTCTTCAATCTGATGTATGCCCGATTGCTTACTGTCTGGCAGGGGAGGTTGGGTTGAATTTGTCTTCAATTCATCACGCCATTCAAGCAGACGTTTCCTATTACACGAATTTTGCAGTCGATGGCGAATACAAATTTGAAAATGGTAGCCAATCAAACTTCTACAGCAGAAACGAAGCGAAAATGTACCCAGTCCTGTAAAAAGGGCAACTAAGTCAATCGTAAACAATGACTTTAATCTCCGATTTCTCACGAACCACTGCACACCCATGCAATGTTACTACATCATCCTGTAGAACAAATTTCCTCTACCAGATGGTGGTGTCGGTAAACTTGAATGAGTTTTTATCCATGAGCAATCGACGTTTAAAGTCATTGTTTACGTTTGGCACTCAGGCCCTTTTCAGATGTTTGGGTAGAAATGTCGAAGAGCGGGATAAAATCAAACATCAAAACTTGCGTGAACATCACCTACGCATACTCGCTAGAGTAAAAGAACAAAGCCGAGTTGATATTTGGTAAGATCGGATCTCGAATACGAGTGAAATGTTGCGAGATGGAGAAACGAAAGATCATTCACGATGAGAAATGAAACGTTTCCTCACTCTGCGCGTTCATGAACTTTGGATCGTATTTCGTTCGCGAACTTTGAGTGCGAAGTTCCTCGGCGATGTATCTTTTCAATGAGCATAGTCTATAAGAGTGAACGTTTTTTGAAAATGATTTTTCCAACACTGGTATAGAGAAACTTTGTCGACGGATCGTAAGCCTCAAAGCAAGCGTCGGGAGGGTAATGTCAACCGTCAACTGTGGAACAAAGTCATCATGAATATTAAGGCAAACCCCAACATTTCAGACTGCGATTTGGTCAAAATGCTTCGCACCGCACGCAGTACCGTGCAACCGATTCGTGTCCGGGAAGGCTTCAAGTCATACCGCGCCTGTAGACAACCGCATAGGGATCAAAAGCAGAACAATATGGCCAGAATCCGTGCCAGAAAACTGTATGATCAGGTGTTGACAAAATTCTATGGCTGTCTCCTCATGAATGATGAAACCTATGTAAAGGCCGATTTTAAATAGCTACCGGGACAGAATATTTACTTGGCTACGGCTCGGGAAGATGTTCCTGCCAAATTCAAGTTTGTGTTTGCAGATAAATTTGTACGTAAATACATGATTTGGCAAAGCATCTGTAGCTGCGGTTGGAAAACCAAGGTTTTCATCACTGATAAGACATTTTATTAAGAGCTGTACAAAACGGAATGTCTCTAAAAGCAAATATTGCCATTTATCAGATGCCACAATGAACCTGTCATGTTTTGGCCAGATTTTACAAGCTGTCATTACAGTAAAACAGTGCTAAAGTAGCATGAAACCAACGGGATTCAGTTTATACCGAATGAACTCAGCCCACCAAACTGTCCCCAGCTCAGACCGATAGCGAGATTTTGGGCTATTATGAGGAGGATGCAAAAGCATCAATGAATTGAGAACTAACTAGCCATTTGCATGTATACTCTTAAGTAATGCTATAAATGGCACTCTTGTTCCCAGCTTAACCACTAGGGATATTTGTGTTGTATCAATAAACGTAAATGTTGAAAATATTGACAAACAATATATCTACTGCTCAGCTTACCTTCCACATGATGAGGCTTCACCTACAGAGGACTTGAAAAAAGTTGTGTCTCATTATGATGTAAATAATTTGCCATTCGTTGTTGGGAGCGATGCAAACTCCCATCATATTATTTGGGGGAGTTCGGATATCAATCCGAGGGGCCTGGAACTAATGGTAAGTACTCCACTGTTCTACAAATTTAAGTATTTTAAACATAGGTAACACTCCAACTTTTTTCAAATCAAACAGAGAAGAGGTGCTAGATATAACCCTCTGCACCAATAAACTTACACATGAATTCAATAACTTGAGAGTCTCTGAAGAGGAATCTTTGGCTGATTATAGGTTCATATTCTTTGATCACTTAAATAGTAGTCTGCAAGTTTCTCGTTTCAGAAACCCTAGAAATACAGACTGGAATGTTTACTCAGATAGCCTTGCATTAAAATGTTTTGGCTTTCACCCTTCTATTGAAAGCCCAAATGACTTAGACGATGTCGTTGAGATTTTAACATCCTATATTATGGAGGCCTATGAAGAAGCATGTCCATTACGAACAATAAAATCAACTAGGGGTACACCCTGGTGGAACAACGAACTCACAAAATTACGTAAAATGTGTAGAAGGGCGTGGAATAGACGTCGAACAGAGGGAATTGACGGTTTCAAAATAGCTCGAAAGGCTTATAAAAAAGCTCTAAAGTCCTCTGAACGACAGGGCTGGAAAAACCTTTGCACAAATGTATCAAGTGTAAATGAAACCAGCAGACTCAATAAAATTCTGGCTAAATCCAAGGATTTTCAAGTAAACAGTATTAAGGACGAAGCTGGTAACTTTAATAATAATGATGACGAGGTGCTAGAAATACTCTTTCGAATACATTTTCCAGGATGTTCAGAACTGGAACCATTCAATGACCCTGAACATTTTTGTGCTCGTTATGAATCTAGGGCGTTAGCTCGCAGGCTAGTAACACCCGAATCAATCAAATGGGCTCTGAATAGCTTCGCACCTTATAAGACTCCTGGAGCAGATGGGCTGTATCCATGTTTACTTCAGCGAGGTTTTGATCATCTTAAAAATATATTAAAACAAATTTTCATTTGCAGCCTTGCTACAGGTTACATTCCAAAATCCTGGAGAGAAATAAATGTTAAATTTATCCCAAAAGGGGGGCGCGCGACGTATGTTGAAGCGAATAGTTTCAGGCCAATCAGTCTGAGCTCTTTTATGCTTAAGTGTTTAGAAAGAATTATTGTCCCTGGACGAAACACTATTCTTTATATGATATATAACTCCAAATTCCAAAGTTTTGTATAATAATTCAGTTTTTAATTCTCGTTACTAAAATATATTTTAACTTTCAGGCTCATAATGAATAGTCAAGTTTTTCAATACAATGACAGCTGGACAACAATCTGCAAACATGTAATTCCGCATATAATTTTTATTATTATTTTATATCATATATTTTATATTTTTTATACTATTCTCTATGACAATACATATTGATCTAACAGTTGCATCACAAATCATGTCCATTTATTATTGCTAAAGTTTCATGATTTATGTTAGTATTGTCTTATTATTTTGATATTATAGATTAATACTTCAAATTTTTGTCTTATTTGTCCAACGATGATTTTGAGCCGTTCTTCTCCCTCTCACGATTTAGAAGTTTCTAGTGCCTTGACTACAAGAAGCTGCAACTGAAGCTGCGTTACACTTTTGCAGTTAGTTCTGAATGTGTTTTTAATTTTTTGCTGCGCCGGATTGGACGTTTTACAAATCTGAGCTAGATCTAGTGGCGTGGCGGGAAGTGGGAGATGCGTTCGGAAATAACTGAAAATCTTACTCATGAAGCCCATTACTTATTCAATAATCTTGTTATCATCATTGTTGTTATTATTATTGTTCTAATTTTACTTGACAGATAATGTATATTATTTTCAATTTCACTTACTCTCTAATCCCTTCTCCATACTCCTCTTATTTAGACGTATATAGTGCCTTCAATACATGAGGCTGAAAAATCTGCGGCAGACATTCGTACTTAGTTTTGAAATCCGATGATGTTTCCTTGTTGATTTATTATTCTTCTTCACAGGCTCGACAGTCGGTGTTACTAATTTTAACAATTTTAGCAACCATGGACCAGCGTTCTGATATTAACTATTGCTTCTGATTGTATTATGTTTGATGGTTTTGACAACTGTTACATGTTATTGCTCCCAAGAACCAGCAGAAAGGAAATTTCGACATGCAAGGTATACAATTTTGAAAATATACAGAACAGGCGACCAAATTTTTCCGTCTCAAATTACATACTCCTTATATATACTTATTTCATTTATATATTCCATATTTGATATATATTGCATGAACCTTATTATATTTCATTGATTTAAAACATAAATACTGGGATGGGAGGGTGCATCAGGGCATCATTGAAGTTTCAATTGGACAATGGAGTGGATGGCCAACCGGAGTCTAGGAGGGGATGTGTCTATCATTCATGATTGCTACATTCCACTCCAACAGTTGTAATGAATTTGACGCGCCTTTCTCAAACAAACCATCTAGTGGAAAGCTTAATTGAATTGCGTATTTTGTTATTCGTTTTATTGGATCATATTGCTGGAAGGAGATTCTCTTATTCCCGCAGGTTTCGCGTAAGTGTCTCTGCTTACGGACCTGCCCAATCCTTTTTGGCCCTTCATACAGCGGTATGTTGAATTTAAAACGGTAACAAAGCATGATCTTTCTGTTAAGTGGAACCGCATGCAGGGCAAGGCCCACGCTAGGATGGTGGCTTCCTACATACATACATACAAGTGTTTAGAAAGAATTATTGATCATAACATTCGAAATGAAACTCTTTCTAGACAACCTCTTCATCAAATGCAACATGCATATCAAAGAGGCAAGTCTACAACAACCCTTTTGCACCACGTTGTCCGTGATGTAGAGAAGGTTTTTTCACAGAAACAATCCTGTTTAGGAGTCTTCTTAGATATTGAGGGCGCCTTTGACAATGTTTCCTTCAATGCCATCATTGAAGCTGCACTTTTTCATGGTGTGCCCTCTGTTAACGTAAAATGGATACACGAGATGCTCAAAAATCGTTATTTGAACTCGTCACTGAGACGAGCCTATATAAGGAGGCAATGTATTCAAGGTTGTCCCCAGGGAGGCGCTCTATCACCTCTGCTATGGAATCTCGTAGCATATAGTCTATTACGTAAACTTAACAACTTGGGATTTCCTTCTTATGGCTTTGCTGATGACTACCTTACAATGATTGTTGGATTGTGTGTTAGTACTCTTTTTGACCTGATGCAACAGGCTCTAAGAGAAACTGAAAAGTGGTGTAGTGATATCGGACTCTCAGTAAATCCCAACAAAACAACACTTGTTCTATTCACAGAAAAACGAAGGATTACCGGAGTTCGTCCACTTCGTTTCTTTGATTCTGAAGTCTGTATAACAGACCAAGTAAGGTATCTTGGAGTTATTTTAGACTCTAAGTTAAATTGGTCTGCTCATATTGACTCTAGAATCAAAAAGGCATGTATGGCTTTTGGACAATGTAGGCGAGCTATAGGTAAAACCTGGGGTCTTAAACCAAA
Organism: Aedes japonicus; assembly: GCA_034211315.2. Lineage (NCBI taxonomy): Eukaryota > Metazoa > Arthropoda > Insecta > Diptera > Culicidae > Aedes > Aedes japonicus. Next base: position 67,925 of record JASCZW010001444.1, read on the forward strand.
ATATATTTACTGGTTCTTTGCTGCAATTGTTAGACCAATATTAGCTTACGGGTGCCTCGTATGGTGGCAGAATGGTGAGATGAGAACTATCCAGACAAAGCTGAATCACCTTCAGCGCATGTGTCTAATGTCACTATCTGGTGCATTTTCAACTACACCCACTGCTGCTCTAGAAGCACTTTTCAATATTAAACCATTGCAAATTTTCTTGAAACAGGAAGCCTACTTTTGCGCATACCATTTACAGGCAAATGGGTTTTGGCATCATGATGCAAACAATAATAGGTCTCATACACGTTTATGGGCACACTTAATAAATTGGGATAAGTTTGTTCTAGCTTCGAGCGATATAACACTTCCTATTAGTTTTCCAAATGCTGATATATTTATATCTTTCCCATTGCGTAATGATTGGGTCTCGGGGCACACTGAGAGGACGATCGCCGGTAACGTTATTATTTTTACTGATGGATCTCTACTTGATGGTAAAGCTGGAGCTGGAGTTTTCTCTCGTGAGTTGAGGTTACAACAATCTTTTTCATTAGGTAGCTTTTGCACAGTCTTTCAAGCAGAAATCTTTGCTAGTATCTGTGGAGTGCAGGCGGCCCTCCAACAAAAAGTAATGGGTAAAATAATATATTGTTGTTCCGATAGTCAAGCTGCTATCAAAGCGATTGGCTCAAATAATTCCAGATCAAAACTGGTCATAGTATGCCGGACTCAGTTAGAAAACTTTAGCTCATTAAATGCTGTCCATCTTTTATGGGTCCCGGGGCATTCAAGTATTGCTGGCAATGAATGGGCAGATGAACTCGCTCGTGATGGGGCCACAAATAGTTTTATAGGTCCTGAACCTGCTGTGCCCATTTCAGCATGCTGGATTAAGCAGAAAATTTCTTCTTGGGCTTTTTCTGAGCACAATAAGCTCTGGACAGATCTTGATACTTGTCGTCAGACGAAATTGTACTTATCATCGCTGTCACCCAAAGTCAGCAATTATCTATTAAATCTTTCAAAAAATAACTGTAGTATCCTTGTTAGGGCTCTAACGGGTCATTGTAATCTGAACTATCATCTGACAAACATGCAACGTGCACAGTCGTTTGCATGTGAGCTTTGCGAAGCTGACTATGAGACTCCCTTCCACCTAGTATGCAATTGTCCTGCAATTGCTCAGCTACGTTTTAATATTTTCGGTCGTCATATTATTGATGAGTCTAATTATAGAAATCTCAACCTAAAAAATGTTCTTCAATTCTTTTCCCGATGTAGAAAAGAACTCTGAGGCAAACTACTTATCATAATTTTAATATCTCAAATTGGGCAGTCCTAGAACCCAATCTGTCCATAAAATACTCTGAGGCTATTGTAACTCAAAATCTGACCTTTCAGGGATGATAATATCCCGAAAGTATCGCTCCATTCCTTTTTCATTATCATTATTTTCCTTCTCCTTATATCCTTTCCAACCTTTCCAACCTGTGGCTAGGCACAATTCTCCCATCTAAGAGGGGAACGTGCCGTTGCAAGCCGTGGCTCTTGAGCCAACCAACCTGATACCTGATACCTGATACAGTAAAACAGTGCTAAAGTAGCATGAAACCAACGGGATTCAGTTTATACCGAATGAACTCAACCCACCAAACTGTCCCCAGCTCAGACCGATAGCGAGATTTTGGGCTATTATGAGGAGGATGCAAAAGCATCAATGAATTGATAACCAAGTGGAACAAGATTGCCAAACAAAGGATGAGAATAATGTGCGCCGTTTGATGAAACCTATTCCGGGAAAATTCCGAAAAATTTGTTCGAAATTGAGATGAGTAACCTTATTTTCTTTATACATTTAACACACCGGAGTAGTGGTAAGTCGGCCCACAAAATTGGTGGGCTCTTGAGCAACCTTAGCAATTGAAGGATTTTTGTAGACAATCCAATACGTATACTTTTGAGATATTTTACTTCCGTTGGACCTCTGGAACATCAAACTTTTCTTTTGCCATATAGAAAAAACGACTTCAAATCCGCTGAAAGTTCACGTCTCAACTTATTTCCTAAATTCCTAAATTCACAGGAAAGCTACATGCAGCCGCTATATCTATTCACACTCAATATTCAGTCGGTTATTGAATAACATGACATGAAATTCAGACCTTTTATCGATTCCAACCCAAGTGTTTTTCATTATTGTTAAGAGTGTACTCATTAAAGGCACGGTATCATGAAGCTATCGGTTCGATATATTAGTTCTCCAGCTCAGTGTCTTACTTTCAACTATAACTTGTAACACATTGTCTCCTCCCTCAGTGGGATCTAATGAAACTCACCCACATAAGATTTAATAAATTCAATCCAAACACCTTCAAACCCTCCCACCGATACCAATAAACCTTCATCATCACAAGTCGGAAACAAATCTCTCAATATTGTATGAATGACTTGCGGGTATTACCTACACCTGAATTCCGCACGGATACGTGTAAAGGCAGCACAATCCCTTTTACGTTCACCGTTCACCCACACAGTCTACCCCCAGCCCCCTGCTGGAAATGCCTTTTTCCACATCCATGAATGAACGACCCCACGTACCGTCTGGTGGAACATTCAAGTTAGATGAAAGGAAAAACTCAACCGTGAACGTGCAAAACAGGTGAAAGGTGTGCCGGCCTCCCATAGGAAAACTATAACTAGGTATGTATCTAACCTACACAGAAGGGCATCCTCCCTCGGTAGGCCTCGCAACACAGAGAATTAATAAAGAACCGAAAATCGAAAGCGGAAAATGGGAAAATTCGAATCACGTCACGACGACCTTCACCCGGCAGCGAAGCGCCCGTTTTTCTTTTTTCTTTTTTTCCAAGGGCGGAACAGTCAGTGTTGATGAGTTCTTCGATTTTCTCCGTTCCTAATCGAAAGGATGCCTTCGGTTTGATTATTGCCGAGCGAGAGGTGATGATTGTGTTCGAGAATTTGTTGATTCAATTTGAAATTAAGATTGGAACATTTGACAATCGATTATTGCTGTAGGAATTATCTATGGAACGTTCGGAAAGCCTGACGAACCAAAGTTCCCCGCAGTTTAAACGATCAATCTTTTCATCGGTAGCCGGATCAGAACATAAAAGAGCAAACATTGACAGAACGCCTCGTACGGAGAAGGAATTAATAGTTTTCGAGCGGCAAAAAAGTCTCCTGCCATTTATCACTTCTCAATCTTTCTTGAGTGCGTGCGCACAATGATGACGATGATTCCCCCGGCACAACGCGCTAATGTCCGCCTGCAATCTGGGGTTGTTGATTTTTCCCTAGGTACCTACTAGTTGGCCATTTCTTACGAAACCATGGGATGGGATGGGATCATCCATTCTCGTAGATGGCGATGGCGACCACGAAGACGTTGACGGTTGTAAGAAAAGTCTTCGAGATTGAGAGTGATAAACTTTTTTTTTCAGGCTTCCCATTGCACCTCGAACCTTGAAGGGAGAATTACCCCAAGAAGGAAAGAAGCGTGTATGATTTCGAACGGCGATAACAATTCTAGCTCTTCTCACTTTCGTTTTTTCTTTTATATGGTCGTTGAAGATCTCTTCGCTTGGTCTCTGCTTTCTCACCATACAATGTAGGGTCGAGACGTCAGGAAAGATTTGATTTCCTGAAACGATTCTTCATCAGATAAAGTGGACGACGAGAACGAAGCAGATGATGATGATGATGATGATGGGTTGTCATTTTTCTTGAAACGAGCGTGTACTTCGAGAAAAACGATGAAATGCAACAGATTAATTAGCACTCAAGATGATGATGATGTTCTTGAATTGATGGACGATTTTGTCACCGTAATTATTTTCAAACACGTTCTGGGAGCACTTCAATGAGGTTCGGAATGGTATTGCCTAGCAACAGTGAAAGGGTGGGACACTTATAATTTACACCTTTGCGTAGTTCACTGACAAGCGATTACCTAACAATTTTCATTTCAAAGCAAGTGTGTACACAGAGATTTCATGCTCGTTTGATAATCAGATTAGGGCCACTTCCCGTAACCAAATTAATTTCCCATCATGTGTCAAGACAAACCCCCTTCCGCGTGTGCAGACCAAGTCAACTGCTGCTTGAGACAAGCAGTTCTCATTTCTATTTATCTCCACGGAAACTTTTTTCTCTTCGTCCGTTTCGCCTATCGCATGCTATTTTTAAGAAACTGCACGTTCTGTTCCTTTACCGCACAATAAATTTATTTCATTTAGTCCAAAACAGCTGTGACCCCATCAGCAACATTATCTTCACTTGTTTTTTTGTTTCTTGCCGGTCGGTCGGTCCGAATCTATCCTTCAGGAGCGAGAAGCTAGGGCACGCCAATTATCCCCCGCCCCTACCCGCGGGGTAGGACTCGGAAGGAAGGGTTCGACGGAAATATAAAAAAAAGCAACTTTGTCCATTCCCCCGCCAAAGAAGCGCAAACTTTTTGCGCAGCAAAAGTTGGTCCTCCTCATGAAGACATTTGTGAATTCCGGAGATGGGATCGGTACAAAACGGACGAAACTGTGGTCAAATAGTTCACCGAAGTTGACCAAATGGAAAAGTTTACTCTGGGCGCGATGGGTAGTTAGTTTTAAAATAAATTTCCCTTGACGACGGCACACAGTTGGAATTCCTAACGATGAAATGAAAACAAAGTTCCCAGTTCAGCAACCGATTGGGACCCACCGTCCCCGTCGTCGTCGTCGTCGTCGCTGGTAATAAATCAAAGGTTTTCCAAAATAGGAAAATCATTGCTTGTCGTAGGGTATGGTACTAGGAAGCCGTGCGAAAGGGCAAACTCCTGTCACGCCTTCGTTTATGGGAATCGCTTGATTCTACAAGCTGAAACTGTCAAGTAAAATTGAATACAAAATGTCCCGCGGCACGAAAGGAAAATTAATTCCTCCATTCTGGTAGGGGAGCCAAAGCTTAAAAAAAGAAAACATAAAAATTGGATCGAAAGACTCATCTGCCGTGACTGCTGCAAGTCGGGTACGTTCTATTTGAGCCGAACAACATTTTCCGACATGGGTAAGGAATTAAACGGATACGACTTCTTAAAGGTAATAAATCTTGGTTTGATTTATAGCCTCGCTGCCGCGAATGATGAGGATATTGATATGTGATGATACGTTACTACTTATGAGGTTTAAAACTGAATGTCTCCCGTGAGAGAGGCAGCGATGATCTTAAAGTGGTTTGTACGGTTTGAAACCTTTTTCTACTACAATACAGAAATGTTTTTATTCTTTTGAAGGCGTCATCAGCAGCTCTGAAACTCTTAACCAAAGTTAAATAATGCTGCTCAGAAGGCGCTCTCAGTGCAATGCTAATTTCAAACGAAACGAAACTTCTAGAACTTTATGACGACATCCGCACGTTCTTGTCTTATTGTCTGTGGGTTAGCGAATTGATTGTGTCTTTCCCTGCGGTTATTTGACTGTTTCCTATCCCTTGTGCTTAAACCTCACTTTGACAGGTACGAGCCGATCCGTAAACCGGGCGCCCAAGGTAAATTTAAAATATCAGGTGGTCTATTGAGGAATCCAACTTGAAAAAAGAAGAAGACACCGAGCGGTGACAAATCTGACAGCTCTCCTGTAAAGTATAGGACAAAACTATTAAAATGCTTCTAGAAAATTCAAATAGATTTCTAATTAAAAGCGGTTTGTTGTATGATGTAAGAAAAATCCAAAACTGCACAATAGGGGCATTATTTTAATTTTATTTTTATTTTGCTGAAAATGTCTTTATTGAGAAGTTTAGAATTTTTCTTAGCAGGGTATCAAAGAGATTTAACAGTGGAGCAAAAGAGTAAGGAATACTCAATAGTGTAAAGGATGTCCACGATGAAATTGCCACACACAAAATTGATTCGCAAAATTCGAGTTTTCATCCGATTGCCATCAAATTTTCAGGGATTGAGAAATAACTATTAAACTTCATTTTACCATTTTACTCGTATTTTATTTACAGTCCATACGCAAATGCCCGCACCTTGGCCTTAACCCCGGCCATAAGATTCTGCACAACCTGTGAATCAACCGTTTTTGGCATGTAAACCCATACTTTCTTCAGTTCCTCAACTGTCTTCACTACCTTAGGTCGTTTAAGATGGTGCTGCTTCATAATCGCCCAGTACTTCTCGATGGGGCGGAGCTCCGGAGTGTTGGGAGGGTTGAACATTTTCGGCACGAAATTGACCTTATTGTCCGCATACCACTTCAGCACGTCCTTGGAGTAGTGGCATGAGGCCAAATCCGGCCAGAAGATTGTTGGGATGTTGTGGGCCTTCAGGAAAGGAAGCAGCCGCTTCTGGAGGCACTCTTTTATATACACCTGTCCGTTCATCGTGTCCTGGGTCACGAAAGGCGCACTCCGCTTCCCGCACGTGCAGATGGCTTGCCAAACCAGGAATTTCTTCGCAAATTTGTACATCTTCTGAGTGCGGACATGCTCCGGAACGCTGAACTTATCCTTGGCCGTGTAAAACAGGTTGCCGGGGATCTGTTTGAAGTCGGCCTTCACATATGTTTCGTCGTCCATGATGCAGCATTCAACTTTCGTCAGCATGTTGAGGTACAACTCCTGGCACGGGTTTTGGCGGACTTGTTCTGCTTCTCGTCGCGATTAGGGGCCTTTTGTACCTTGAACGTTCGAAGCCCAGCCTTAGTTTTGGCCTTCTGGACAAAACTTCGGCTTAGGTGCAGATTCTTAGCAACATCCCGAACGGAGGCGTTCGGATTTCGGTTGAAGGCCTCAACTACGCGGTTGTGATTTTTGGTGTTGTACGGAATACTTTTTCCTTCACTTCTGGGCTTCCGATCGGTGGTCAACCGTTCCTCGAACCGCTTAATCACTCGCGACACCGTGGAATTCGCGATTCCCAACGTTTTAGCGATGGAACGATGCGAGAGATCCTTGTTCTCGTGATGAATGCGCAAGATTTTTTCACGCACGAGCTGTTCTTTCGACTCCATTTCCGCGAATTTTGATTACAGGACTTAAAAACTTGCAGGAAGTAAATAAGGCACTATGAACTAAATCCACCCAAATTTTCATTAAATTCTACCCAACGGTTAAAAAGTTAGAGCAATTTCATAGTGTGGCAATTTCATCGTGGACACCCTTTATTACGCACATAATGACAGTTGTTGATTGCAATGTTGCCTAGGAGTGAAGAGTTATATATTAATGTAAACGGTATGGTCTAAACGTTTTGTTTGCATACATTAGCACCAGAGATGCCAGATAGTTTTTCAAAATGTCTGCAGGGAACATTGAAAAATGTCCGTGTTTGTCTGTATTGAAGATTTTGTTAAATATTCACGTATAGGTATGGGTAGGTGTGAAAAAAGTATTTTATATGAGAAAAAGGTAAGGAATGGTTTCGCAAAGATAAGGTAAATTCATACGCTCTAATACATTGGTTTCGGGAGCCTTATTCATTTACTTTTTCTTTTTTACAACCCATTTTCCTTTTCCTCTGGTCGTTTCAAATAACTCTGGAGACTGTCTTATTTTTAAAGGATTTGGTCTTTTCAAGTTTACACCTACTCTTGAGGTCCTTCTTATCTTGTAGCAATTAACGTGTGCATTGAAATAAAAAATGGACTGATTTTAGCGATTCTGCAGGTGATTACCCTGTCACCAGCGTAAATTCACTTGTGTATTCCTAATCGTAGCAACCCTGATGTGATCAGAAAAAAATTGACGGGGCTATGAATCATGCAAATGGTGTGGCTGAAGGTGCTGGTGAAAAACATTTTTTTCAGCAACGTGCGACGTCGTGTTCATAATGGATGACGAGACCTACTTGACGCTGGACGGCAACGATTGGCAAGATTTTGGATACTTTGCGTCCCCAATAAGGAGGTGGGCGTTGACGTCAAATATATTTACTATTTTAATGAGGTCTTTATGTGGCTGACGATCAGTGAGAAGGGAATGTTCAAGTCGCTGGCTTGCGGCATCGTGGCTTGCGGTGAACGAGGTGAGATACAGTACGAAGTGCCTACCGAAAGTTACCTCCTTCATTAAGAAGTATCACACGAAGCAGAAGTATCACACGAAGCAGAAAGTGGTATTTTATGCGGAACTGGCCTCAGCCCATTATGCCTAAAGAAAACTGAAGGAGATGGATCCAGTGAAGATAAACGTTGTATTGAAGACCGCCAACAGTCTCAACGTCCCGAAGCTGCGACCGATAGAAAATATTTGATCAAACTCAAGACCTAGAAAGAGCTGCCAAAATCCATCTCTTTATCGGCTTTCGATAAGATTTCGGTCCACTGCTGTACGGTCTCTCGGCAGAGCGTCGAACTACTTTTATAAAAAGTTCAGTTAACGTATTATGTTACGAAAGATTAAGCCATTGAATTACCTTATGAAGTTATTTTTGCATTTCCATTCGAAATAAGTACATTTTTAAAATGCATACGTTATTTGAAATTTGGAAAAGTACTAAAGTTCAATAAAATTATGTAACATACTTATATCTTGAATATTTTTTTTGTTTTCATTCTCAGAACGGTATCGAAGATTTTTTTTTAAAGTTTTCGATGCTTAACTTTAGCTCATTAACGAAACATTTCGAAACTATTGTTCGTATTTAATTTTTTTTTTGAAAACTTATATAATTGTCTGAAGCTTTTCCAACTTCAACTTTTATTTAGTTAAAAAAATCGTGTTCCTTTGCTTGCATTTAGCTCTTTTAATTAAGTAACATATTAAAAAATTCATTCAAGAAATTTCAAAAAAATAAGAGCAAACTTGTAAATAGATTTCGAAAGGCACATGGTTCCACTGAAAATCTTGATTCACAAGAAAATAGTCGTTGAATATCAGTAAAGAATCTACAATATAAGTTCAAGAATATTTCCAAGAAAGTTTCCTTGCTTATAAAAAAATAACTTTTTCAAAACTAAATTCTGTTTCTTTAAATGTTATTGAACTCCTGAAAAATTCCACAGGTCTTTAAAAAAAATTATAAGAAGTGATTTTTGTGAATTACTCGATGTCTGAAGTGAGTTGGCATTGTTAACATTTCTATGAAAATAATACTGGATCCGCTACATTTCATACAAACAAACTTCACTTCTTGGTTGTCTGATACGTTTCCTGATTTTCTAAAGAATTTTCCAGTAGGATAAAGGGATTTGAAGTGAATGCGTGGGTATCTTTAAAACTAATAAACTGAAGATGTAGTTTTACAAACAATATTCTCAGCGTAACTGAATAACCTTCAAGTCATGAGTCCGCTATATGACAAAGGCCAAAAAGCTTTTCGAAAATTTTAAAAAATTTACAAATGATTACTAAAATTAAAATCTATTTCGATATAAAAGGAGCTTCAGAACAAAGTCCTTCAACTTCTGAGAACATTATCAGTTTTCAGAGATTCTTTTTAAAATCATCAAGTGCTTAAGGTCAACAAACAAAACAAGGCCAACTTTCTATGGAAAATAAAACCGTTTCAGAATCATTTTCATCTTATTGGTGGATATCAATGTCTGTAAAAATCTGTAACATTAACACAATATCTTTATAATGTCTGTGATCCTTATAAGGTCTGTATGCATGATCAAATGTCTGTATAAATACACACATGTCTGTATATCTGGCATCCCTGATTAGCACGTGCATTTCCCCCCCCCCCCGAAATAATGGTAAACAAACCTTGCAGCCTGACGCTTCATATTTTATGGCATAGAACACAGGCTTGGTAGTGTGAAACTAATCATTTCCTTTACTCGTTTGGTGTAAAATATAACTGCGAGATTGACGATTGACATCACATGTACTGTTGCATATTTGGCATGCGTGGCCAGTAAAATATCTCTGTTCACTTCTAGTGTATAAAATATTATATTTGTCAGAAATAATGTAGGGGGTTTATATACAGAATCGGTCAATGCCAAGGTCAGTGGCATTTGACCCATCAAAATCATCAAAACAATAATCCATACACTATGGTGTAGAACGCAGAAGGCAGAAATAAAGGGTATTGTTTAAATTTATATCTGCTCTCGATCGGGTACGAGATGTTGCACAGCAGATGAGTGCTGTCGACTCGATGATGCAACGTTGATGATCCATAGGTGGAACATAGGTGTAAAGGAGGCAGCTCAGGCCAATATTTTACTTGACATGGATCGTATTAGTATGCGTTTAAACATGGCAGAAATTCTCATATACAGTATTGAGACCACCTGAGATATTAAATTAACCTTGCGAGCGCCAACGGGACATGCGATTGCTCATGGGCACATCAGGCATCTTGCCTTCGATCATCCTCATTCGTATTCCGATCGCGGCCGTGGAAAGAATTGGTTCAACGTATCAAGAGCCCCCTCCCCGCCATTGCTGAGCCGGCAGCAAACGGCTTTGCTCATTTTTTGCGATCCTGCCGGAATTACTCTGCCCGTCTAATGGCAATCGATTCCCAATGGGCCGGAAGATAATACGTTGAATTTACAGCGGGGAGTTCTCACTAGAAATAAAAAGTGTTTAATTATTCGGCTTACTGACGTTTAACGTACGCAAACTACAGCACCATTTAGATCTAAGTTAGAAATTTAGAAAAAATCATTTGGAAGAAAACAAACCATCATTCCTCTGCATGTGCCAGAAAGGGACAGGTGATTTAACGTCAAAAAGCCTATAAAAAGTCAATAGTTACGAAAGTGGAAAACAAAACAAGAAACAAAAATAGCAGTGAAAGAAAAAATTTTGCCCCGCCATTTTGTTTGCACGACTTGCGTTATCCGCGGGATTGGTATATTCAGCGGCATTTTTTTAAGCAAAAAATGCAAGGTGAATTGTAGTAGTGGTAGTAGTAGTAGTAGTAGTGTTGGAGTACAGTGAACAAAAAAATGAGATAAAAATCAATGAGAGATTAGTGAATTTTTTCTTCTAATTGGAGCTACCACTTCCTGAATCAGTTTACAGTTGGAAGATCTGGGTTTTCCGCCTTTTCATAATAGGTTATCTAAGAACCAAAGTGTTCCTCAAACCTGGTTAAGATGGGGATTATACATTCGCGTAATGAATTCGAAAGTACTTCGATAATTGTCGCATATTAACACCATTTTCGCATCTTTTTCAATGCATGACATTTTGAAATCGAAGAGCAAATAAACAAACACACAAGTAAACAATCGAAAAATGACAGTGAAATACACAGCATGCTATGATGAACAGATTGAAACCATCACAAATACAGGTACAACTCAAATGTATGCGGATAGCTTATTTTCGATACACTCCTTAATGTTCGATACACTCCTTAAAATTAGAGTGTTATTTGACGGCTCGCTCAAAAACACTAACCATCTGTCTCAGAACGACCTTCGGTAATACTTACTGAGCCGACAGTTCAGCCGCCCATGTGGTGCACCGTAGTCAACTTTCATTTCCAGCAATAAATCTCGAAGGCAGATGTGGAAAAAGTAATTCTAGCTCATCTGAATGACCGTGAGTTACTGAAAATGGCTTGACGAAAGGAATAATGGGATCGAAGAGTCCAACGTAACTCACACCAACACACTCTCAAATATTGTGTCAAAATAACATACACGCTATTTCTAAATAACCCAAATTTGAGTTCGATGGACACAAATTCATCGGAGGTATGGCTACTCAAAAGAGAGTAAAGATAGTTCGTAGTGGTAAGATGACAAACAGTAAACATCGGCTTGAATCCGATCGATGTTTACTAATTGTCAACGTGTTACTCCTAACCATCTTTACTCACTTTTGGGTAGCCATACTTCCGACGAATTTGAGTTCATCGTACTCAAATTTGGGTTGTTTAGAAAGGCCTTAAAATCGATATTGCAATCATCTGGAGAGAGTAATTGAAAGTAAAGATGGACACATTGAGTGATTACTTCTAAATTTGCTAAAACCTATGTTTTTGAGCCTCATTGAAGGGTTTTTAAATTTTTTTATAGAAAGCCCTGTTTATATCAAGATTCACAAAAGTTCGACAACGTACAACTTAAATCCCAACTAACCATTTGGGCTTTTGCGAGGGTTTTTAGACGTAATTTAGGTTTATGTAGGTCAAGCTTGGCATGATCGATCAGCATATGCTCTCAACTATCTGAGGCAGCTCTGACTAATAGTTTCAATACCATTGGCGGAACTAGACAATATGTCTGGAGGGGGCCTGTCCGAAGGAATTTTTTTCGTTTATAGGAATATTGAAAAAAGCGACGAAAATAGCGTAATTGTTGGAGACAGGTTATTTAATTGATAAATCTGTCGAAGATAAGCAAAGGTAGTTGGAATTAAATGGAGATTACTAATTTTTCTTCTAATTTATAGTTACAAGTATTCCACTAAACAGCTCAAACCCTCTAGGATTCAAATCAAAACAGGTTTAATCGAAGGATTAGGTCTATTCTGCGCCTCGGTGAGTCGAGATGCCCTAAAAGAATCGAGGGTGGTGAATATATACCTCGTATTATTCTGTGTGGATCATGGACTCCCATGAGGTCCCAACAAACATCGGTGTTGAATTAGAGCTTGTTCAAGCAAATTTGGAGAAGCTATTCAGCTGTTTCTTCTAGAATAGCTGAATAGCTTCTCCAAATTTGTTTGAACAAGCTCAAAATTAACACCGATGTTTGTTGGGGTTACTGTAGTCACCTTACTCGATTCTCTTGAAAAGTCTCAATTCATCCGAGGCGGAGAATAGACCTGAATCTATATAGAGTCAAGTTTGAACTAAAAATCCTAAAACTTCAAAGAACAACATTAAGTCAATGATCATTTTAAATTTATATCAGAATTTAGATTGGTTTGGATAACGCGTTTTAAATCTTCAAAATTGTGGCGGTTGATACCGATTCCTTCACAAATCCGTTCTCAATACTTAAATTAGCGAGATTTGAAAATCGGTTCTGCGTCATGGTACTTCTCAGCCATGTTTTTATGCGCCTCATGGATGAGAAGCTCCACTCGCATCCAGCTGAGCTTATGGGAATGGAAGTTAACACCTGGAGCAACTTATATTGTTAGATTGAGTGTAATATCAACTTTCAATTCCGCTCACAAGGTTTCCAAAGTTATATTCAACTTTTTATGGCGCAAAAATTTCGAACGACAGTTGCTTAAGCTTGCAGGTTTTGTTGTTTTATATTTAAAGCATCTGAATAATGGTCAATAAACTCCTGCCAATTTGCCTGCCGCAATAACGAGTCAGCTGACTCAGCAAACGGCATGTTGTTGAACATCTTCTCCAGATGTCCTACAACATTGTCGATTACCTATTAAAGAAACAAAAAAAAAAGCACAAAATATCTGAACTGCAGGTAATCGCAAGTCAGTCCCATCTGAATTTTTATCAGTTTTTAGTTATCATCATGAATTAGTTTATATATTTGTCTTCGTTGCTGTTAATCTTCTAGTGTACACTTCACTCATCACAGTTCCTCCAATGATTATGATCTCTCCATGAAGTAGGATATTCATGGAGTTCCAGATCAACTTCGACCTATTTTTATTCCTCATATTTGTATTTATCGTGTCAATAGTAGAATTTTTACTGATGGGTCGCGCTTTGATTGATCCATTGGTTTCGGTGTCCACTATGAATACTCATCTGCCTTCCGGAAATTTCAGGAAACTTGTTACGTATATGTTGCTGAGCTGGCAGCTATCAATTTCGCATTGGGAATTATTTTCGACATGCTCATAGACCATTATTTCATCTTCTCGAATAGTCTCAGTTCTATCATAGAATAACTCTAAGACCAGTAGATCCCATACAAATACGATTTTTTTCTTGGCTCAGTCAGTACTAGCACATCGGTCCCAAGCTCAATAATGCGCCCCTAATAATGAACTGACACGAACACTCTCTCAAATATTCTGTCAAAATAACACAGCAAATCAAAACAAAGGCGCAAATATGTACAGCAAGGTGCTGACTTCAAGGTGTATTTCGGACCAAGGGGTTCTACAACAGTGAACCAATTTTAAAATTGCTAGTTGCATATTGATTGTTGGTTCTATTGAGGCCTTCCGGTCGATGAAAACAGTGAGGCACTCATCTTACTTTCTTTGAAAAATAAGGGAGGAAATGTGTGCGTTGGTCGAAAGATCATGTAGGATTATCTTTGTATGGGTCCCCTCACATTGCTCAATACCAGGCAATGAGAAGGCAGACTCTCTAGCAAAAGTGGGCGCGCGCACAAGAAGGCGAGATTATTGAAAGAAGAATTTCACATGATGAATTTTTCCCATTAGTACGTTAATTATCATTAATGAATAAACTTCTATCTACATATTTTGCGTATCGAAATTCGTGAGCTTCGAAACTTTTAATCAATCTGGGGAGTCTTTACTCTACTAAATTGTTCGTACAAGAGGAAATAATATCGTGAATTTTCAAAGGCGCCTTTAAACAAAACTTTTTATCGTTGAACCTTCTTGGATAATAAAATTAAAATACGTACATAGAAAGTGTTTAAAATCTTATGTTTCAACTTAACCGGCTCTACATTATACTGCCGCTATTATTTTAGTTATGAGTTCTAAGGTTTTCATATTAACTGTCGTAGTTATGTCGTTGTTATGAGTTCTAAGGTTTTCATATTCTTAGGTTTAAATATCAACTGTTGTTGAGTAAACAACGACGAGAAAAAACATTACTGGTAAAAATTAAAGTTGTGTTATCAAAAACCTCAAATTGAAAATTGGTTTCCATCACATGTGTTTTTTAGGAAGCGTGAAAACAGAGATTTCACATCGCTAGAACCATTCTGTCCCATTGACGGTATTTGAGCACGATCAAGCGCACCATTTTTGCCACTCAATGTGGCGGATCCGTTTCTGCCTTGACCTACTCCGCATGGGGATGTGTGCCAAAGGTGTATGTGTTTGCTTCGAAATACTGTTTAACAAAAGCCCTATGCTCAATTTCAAACTACTTCTATTCAATTTAATAACCTGTCGAGCTCTCTCGGACCTATCGATACTTTCTCTTTACATCTTTGGCTCTAGCAAAAATTGCTGTTCACTACTGGGATCCCATGATGTTGGAAAGATATTTCTAATGTCAAAACATTTTAACAGACGCAAACTCTCGAGCGAAGTGATGTAATGGTGATATATCGGAGTTCTAATGGATCTTATCGTCGTTAACAATGGTGGGTTGTCTACCTCGAGCCCGAAGGGAATCATAAAGCTCAGATCTGACTCCAGCTCCATCTGACTGAAGAATAATGATTGGACATAAGGCGAGACATCACACGAATGAAGTCTCGACACACATCCAATCCCCTGAACCAACATTTCTTAGACACCTTAAGAGTGATAGAATGTAGCCATCGCCCCAAGTCTCCTCTACTGCATTTATACTGCCAGCTATCGAGTGATATCTGACGAAAAATATAGAAAAATTCGTTGAAAGCGATTTGTCGGTCATAAATATCGCCTTCCATAGCGCTCACCCTTGCAAGCGAGTCCGCTTTCTCATTGTCAAGAATCGAACAATGAGAAGGGACCCACACAAAAGTGATAACAAAAGAACGTGAAGATAAAGCACTTAGAAGACCTCGTATTTTCATAAGAAAATAGGAGGTGTGCTTTAACGGCCTCGAGGAGCGAATAGCCTCTATAGAACTAAGACTTTCCGTGAAAATGAAGTATTGATCCGGTGTAAGTGAGGCAACAGTTTCTAAGGAAAAATAAATTGCTGCCAATTCCGCGACAAAAACAGAACAAGGTGCTTGAAGTTTGCGAGCGACGCTATAATTTTCATTGTATACACCAAAGCCAGCGGAGTCCTCTATCAAAGACCCGTCAGTGAAAAACGTTTTGGTGGAATCAACAACTTTGCAGCAATATCACCGGCCCAACTTTGCAGCAAATATCACCGGAGCAATCATAGGACGATGATGCTCTGGGATTCCACGAAGCTCCTGTTTCATGGATAAATCAAAAAGAACCGAATTGTCGAAATCGAAGAAGCAAACATGATTGGGAATATTCAGCGAAGGGCTGACATCCTGTTTTATGTACAAATGGTACAACGTCATGAAGCGAGTTTGAGGGTTCAACTCAAGAAGCTTCTCA
The DNA here is from genome assembly GCA_034211315.2 of Aedes japonicus. Classification (NCBI taxonomy): domain Eukaryota; kingdom Metazoa; phylum Arthropoda; class Insecta; order Diptera; family Culicidae; genus Aedes; species Aedes japonicus. The sequence goes on from JASCZW010001444.1 coordinate 84,032, forward strand.
AAGTTTTCGATTACCTGAGGGTTCATAACCTTCATAACCTGGTGAGGAGTCGGAGAGATAATTCTGAAAACCGATCCGAGAGTGGCAACATGCCAGCCAGCACTTCATGACTCATTGTATGAGTCGAGTGCATGCAACCTAACGCGATACGAAGACACCGATACTGAATACGTTCCAGTTTTATGAAGTGCGACCGAGCCGCTGACTGAAGACTACCGTATTCCATAACCGACAAAATCGTTGTCCGGTACAACGTTAGAAGATCTTGTGGATGAGCTCCCTACCAGGTTTCGGTAATTGTGCAGAGAACGTTGATCCTTGGCTGGCACTTTTGCTTCAGATACTCAATATGGGATCTCCAGGTGCACTTAGAATCGAACCAGACCCCAAGATATTTAAAGGACATAGAATGAGTTATCGGCTTACCCCAAATTTGAAGCTTCGGTTGTGCAGGGTTATGCTTCCTAGAAAAAACTACCAACTCAGTTTTCTCCGTAGAGAATTCGATACCTAGCTTTAGAGCCCAAGTAGACAAATTGTCTAAGGTATCCTGCAAAGGTCCTTGTAGATCGACCCCATTAGGTCCCATGACAGACACTACGCCGTCATCTGCAAGTTGTCTCAACGTGCAGTTGTCACATAGACAACCGTCAATGTCTTTGACATAAAAATTATACAAAAGAGGGCTTAAGCAGGATCCCAGGAACGAGACCCATGTAGCTAAATCGTGAAGCTGTAGAGGTTCCATGAGGAAAGCTCATATGTTTCTCTGACAGCAAATTGTACACAAAATTATTCATTAATGGTGAAAAGCCAGAAGCGTGGAGTTTATCTGAAAGAACTTCAACAGATACTGAATCAAAACCCCTTTGATATCCAAGAATACAGAAGCCATTTGCTCTTTTTTAGCAAAAGCTAACTGAATATCTGTGGAAAGCAACGCGGGGCAGTTGTTCGTTCCCTTACCCCTACGGAAACCATATTGAGTATCTGAAAGCAGGTTGTTCGTCTCAACCCATTTGTCCAGACGGAAGAGGATCATTTTCTCCAACAACTTTCGAATACAGGATAACATCGCGATGGGTCGATAGGAGTTGTGGTCGGACGCGGGCTTACCAGGTTTTTGAATGGCAATAACTCTCACCCGCCTCCAATCATCCGGTACAATGTTGAGTTCCAGAAGCTGATTGAACAAGTTCAACATGCGCCTCTTTGCTACGTCTGGGAGGTTCTTGAGCAAGTTGAACTTGATCCTGTCAGCTCCTGGAGCCGTATTGCCACACGAAAGTAGTGCGAGAGAGAGTTCTACCATTGAAAAAGGTTGGCTGATCTCATCTATCGAATTCGTGGATTTGCGAGGAATGATGGGGTGCGAACTTGAGGATCCATTGGTCCGAGTACTCTTCGCTTTCGTTGTTCGTAGTTCGGTTACGCAATCTTCGCGCCGTGTTCCAAAGAATACTCATTGACGTTTCACGCAATAACCCGTCCACGAATTTTCGCCAGTAACCGCGTTTCTTGGACTTGATGAGGCTCTTAAATTCTCGTTCGAGAGCCGTGTACCTTCCGAAGTGCTCAGGTGTTCCACGTCTACGAAAAACTTTGAACGCGTCCGACTTTTTGCGGTAAACCTCATTGCATTGCTTATCCCACCATGGGGAAGGAGGTTTCCTGCGAAATGACGTTCCTGGAACTGGTCGAGTTTGAGCTTGAAGCGTGCTTTCCAAAATCAGGTTGGAGAGGAAGTTATATTCCTCCAGCGGTGGAAGCCCTTCTACCGTTGTTAAGGCTTCTTCTACTGCTGTCTTGAACCTTGTCCAATCGATATTACGAGTTAGATCATACGTGACGTTGATGGATTCCGGCGGAGTGAGCCCGGTGGCAACCGAAATTTTTATAGGCAAATGATCGCCATGGGGATCCTGGATCACATTCCACGTGTAGTCCAACGATAATGAATTCGAGCAAAGTGTGAGGTCTAACCTACTGTCAAGTGAGGATGGACCAGCCAAGCGTGTAACTTCTCCATTGTTGAGAACTGCCATATTTAAATTGTCACAGAGGTCATATATCAAAGAAGAACGGTGGTCATCGTACAGTTCTCCTTAGCCTGTACCATGAGAGTTAAAATCTCCCATGATCAACTGCGGAGCAGGAAGGACCGAACAAATATCTGAAATTTACTTTCGGTTAATTGGTGCTCTAGGAGCTATGGTATGCGCACTTTACTCTTCAGAAATAGTTACTCGTTCAAACTATTTCTGAAGGGAGCAAGGTACAAAAACAACTTAAACTGGGAAAAAACCCTACTGTGCCGTAGAGATTATGAATAGTGTTCCATTTCAAATTAGACATCACATTCCACGTTTATCACATTCCATATTAGGGAAAAATCCTAGTGGGGCCCACAGAATTCTGGAGGGGGCCTGGTCCCCTAGGCACCCCCAGTAGTTACGCCAATGTTCAATACCCCAATCAAAGGAGAGGAATAACTCAACCCATTCAAATTAAATGCTCGTGCTACAACAGCATAAAATATATCGCATTACTTCCAGACCATTGTGAAGCGTTAACGAACTCATAAATCCCATTGGAACAATAAGCAACCGGTACATCATAAACTCACAAAGGAACTGAAAGTTAATCTTCAAGTAGCGACAAGCAACAAATAAGTTAAAAAACATCCATAAAGAGTACGCGTCTCAACATTTGCTCGGTACTTTCCGGCCGCCAAGCATAGAAAATCGGCTTTGAATGCCTTCTTTTGCCGACATCGTAATGGTAACTCAACTACCCCGGACCTTTATACACAAACACACACACACATGCACATACACGCACCCGAGGGCCGGAGCAATCCAATATTTATATTTAGATTAATAGCCTAACATATCGTATATCAATTACGGTGTGACAAATCGGGCAGAATAAATATATGTATCTCAGTTCGCTATTTGATCAAGATATGTAGACGTGTGGGGTCTCGCGCGGAGGTGGCAGCCTGCTGTTCGTCTTCTTCGCCCCGAGCAAGCGGATTCAATGAACCGTGAATCACTTCAGCCGCTTGTCATCCTCACACCCAAACGGAGCGCGGCGGAATAGGACGTCTTGGTGTCTGCCGACCAAGACAAAAGAAAACTGGTCTACGAAACAATGCAACTCAACGGACGGACCGATATCAGATGTCCGATGTCCTGCTCTGCACAGGAACCTTAACGCGGACCTCGGCTCAAGGTGATAATGTGAGCCAAGGCTTACTTTGTTCCGACCGATTCGATCGACGCATATCTAATGGATCGGTGTTTTGTTTCGAGGGGGAAATTTCTCGGAAAAGTGTTAACGTCTAGAGATGGGAAAGCACGTTCCGTTCCATGAACTTGACCTTAAACATTTCTATCGGCGGAATGGAACCGATGGGATGAAAGTTTTTCCAGAAGGATCCAATAAAGTTGACATTGATGACACTCGTTATCGTAAGTTTCTTATCACGATTTCTCTTCTGTCCGTCGGGAGCAAAAGAACGAGTCACGCTCCCTGTCCGCCTTCGGAAGGAGCAACTAGAAAGTAATCATTCCTATAGAGGACCGATTGCTCCCAGTCCAGTCAGTCAGGGGAAAACTTTGCTTGGAAAACTTGTGTGCTTGATTTGTGTGTTTTTCGCTCGTTTTACTTCCTCAGCAGGGTGTATAGTTATGTCGTGATTGGAAACTTTGTATGTAGGTACCTACTCTGAGGAAATGTTGTTGCTTGGCCTGCGGCTGATTTCATTTGTAACAACTACTCAGTGTGTAAAATGTTGAAGTACAGAAGACTGATTTTGCTTGGAGTGTATTGCATTGATGTCAGACAACGTTCGGAATACTTTTTGTGTAGAGAGTTCATTAGACAATTGACACTCCCTTCCTGACTCGAGAAGTACTAGAATAGTAGTAATTTAATTCCCCGTCATAGGGATTACAAAACACTGAGCGATGCGAATTGAAATTGTTGATACGCGCACTTGCGAACAAAGTTGCTGGCACGCAAAAGCATTCAACCAATTCTCAAACGAAGCACGATGATAAATTACCATTGGTACCCACTAATGCAATAAATTTCAATTGCAACCGAGTTAAAGGTCTTACGTCCAAGTGTTTGTTTATTTTTCCTTCTCATGGACGTTTCGGGTTGCCGGGCTGCCGCCGAAGATCAAGGAGCCGCAATTAACAGCCAACTGGAATTTAATTTCCAATAGACATGGAAAGATGCTCGGTAAACACTCATTTCTCAACATGACAAAATCCTCTTGAGTCGAGAAGAAAAGATTCATTATTAATGCTTACTGTCTTGTCCCGCGAACCCCTAGGATGATTACGTGAACGAGCGTGAAAAAGACACTCACTCAAGTGTACTTTATTCACATCTCAAACAGCAAACATGCGGCAAGCCGGAGATATACCCTTACGGTACTATAGTGAATGCATTCCGTGGTCCATGGTCCAGGGTGACTGGGCCGCTTTACAAATAAAAGAAACTGAATTGAATTGAGTTGTTGGGGGTGGGTTTTTTTTCTCTTTCAATTGAGAGGAGCTTTTGAAGGAAGTGCGAAAGTGAATAAGCATGCTGGTGCAATGAAAAAAAAAAAACAACAAAGGAGGCTGAAGGTAGTGTCAAGTATTTATGTTTGTCCATCTCTTTAGAGAATCTTCATAAAGGAGAAAAATTGACGAAGCATTTGGCTTGCAACGGTTGTTGTTGCTGGAATTGTTTTTTTTTATTTGAAACAGGTGACGCCGGCCACGCCACGCCGCCGCCGCCGCCACTATTTTCGACCGGCGCGCCGCTGCATTTTTTTTTGCCCGCACCGTCGGGCAATTTGAGGCGCGCCGATGAAAGTTTTCACCGTGTCCCTTCACTGAAGGGCCTTCAGTAATGTACACTAGCCCTCTAGAATATTTGCTATTATGACATCCCGATGCGGTGTGCCATCCAGAGGGTTAGCGTGACCAGCTTTGCCGTTTCGTTCTAGCAACTGCAGTGTACATTTTCGTGTTTCGACTCTCAACAATTTCGCGAGTGAGTTTGATTTTAATAATAACAAAATGTCGCCTTAAATATCGAGAAAATGTCCATCGCGAGTGTACATATTGATACCACAAATAATGGTAATCGAACCAGTGATGTGTTAAAAAAAAATTGGTGCACTAAAATATGTAGGTGATCGCCGATAACGACACCAGCAGAGAAATAAAAAAATAAAATACTTTGTACTTCGAAGGACGCTAAGATCGAACAAAGTTCGCCGAACCACAAAGTTGACCATCTACAAGACATTAGTTAGACCGGTAGTTCTCTACGGCAACGAATCATGGACATTGCTAGAGGAGAACCAACGCGCCCTTGGAGTCTTTGAACGGAAGGTGCTGCGTACTATCTACGGAGGAGTGCAGATGGAAGACGGAACGTGGAGGAGGCGAATGAACCACGAAAGACACCAGTTGCTGGGAGAACCTCCCATCGTACACATAGCAAAAATCGGTCGACTACGATGGGCTGGGCATGCCGTAAGAATGTCGGACGACAGCCCTGTGAAAATGGTTCTCGAAAACGAACCGACAGCTACAAGAAGAAGAGGCGCGCAACGAGCAAGGTGGATCGATCAAATAGAAGGCGACCTGCGGACCCTCCGCAGACAGCGAGGCTGGCGAGTGACAACCATGGACCGAATAGAATGGAGACAACTTCTGTGTACAGCAGAGGCAACACCGGCCTTGGTCTGATTGGTAAGGTAAGTAAGCACTAAAATATTTCAAAAATGGTTAAACTCATCATCTGCTTCCTGACAAAGTATTTTGCAATGAATATCTAATCTTAACAAAACGAAAAAGGCTGTTCCTAATTTGCAGAAAGACAGGGATCGAGATATTGAGAATGATCCTGCTTTCTATAAGTCGTTAACGTTCGGCAAATAAACTTAATTTTTCTAAGAATTTCCATCGTTGGGAAAACATTGATTTTATTTGTGCGTGACAAATCTCGAATCAAATAAGTTGGCTAACCAAGGGGCAAGACAGCGCCATAACACAAGCAATTTCAGAGTTGCTTTTGAGCTACCTCGAGTAACGCACGTTGCTCAGCAAGCGAGCATTGTTTTCTTGATTTCCCTCTTTTTTTTTTCTCAGCAGCTGTCATACAAATCGCCCGTTAGTACATGAGCTCTCGTGTATGCACAATTTTCAATGTGTTCTATTTTTTTCTATTTAAGTCTGATTTAGAAAATAACATACAGGGGATGATCAAAAAGGAGAAGACAAGCAAAATTTTGTCCAGATTCAAAGTGATATAGTTCGGTGAATAATGAATCGTTTTTGATGAAATTAAAAGCGTTCGACGGGGAATTTATTCTAGTTTCAGCATGTTTATTGAAAATTTGATTTTACTTCCGGGCACCGGAGATAGCACGGATAATTTGATGTTATGTCAAATGTGCTAATTTTCTGCAGCTCGTTATTTTGTATGTTACTTGAAAATCGGAAATATTATATTTTTCTCAGAAACAAAAAATTCATAACAAGTCTGTCAGTGGTTGAAGATCGTGAATCGGCCCATAAACAACAGAGATATGGCCATTTCCGTAAAATGAAGTTTTTTACCCTATTGCCTGACACTTCTTATGTTGAAAAACTCCTTTTTAATTTATCTGTAACTCTGCGTACCCTTAACCAAATAAGATGCAACTTTTTCCATACGATTATAAATTTATCCTAGTTTTTGGAAGAGTAGCGGACATTTCGTTATTTTCCGTAGTTCCGGATTCATTATCGGGAATCGTGAAGGAAGTACTCACCAGTGTAATGGCCAGAGTTAGAATTGTATCAAACCTGGCTTACGGCATATCAAACTTCATGATTTTACAAACCAATACTACTGGTAGTCAACCTGAGAGTATTCTTTCACATTGGCCACACCTGGTGACGTTCCGGATTCCGGGTTCCTCCAGGGAAGTGGCCAGATTTCGAATGATGTCAAACCCTGGCTTGCGACACATCAAACTTCATGATTTTACAAAACAATACCGCTGGTGGTCAACCTGAGAGTATTCGGTCACATTGGCCACACCTGGTGACGTTCCGGATTGGGTTCCCCAGGAAGTAACCAGATTTCGAATGATGTCAAACCCTGGCTTGCGACACATCAAACTTCATGATTTTACAAAACAATACCGCTGGTGGTCAACCTGAGAGTATTCTTTCACATTGGCCACACCTGGTGACGTTCCGGATTCCGAGTTCCCCCAGGGAATTGGCGAGGTATAAAACGATTCCAAACTATGGATTGCGACACATCAAACTTCATGATTGAACACTGGAGCGACCCCCGTATCATAGCAATCATAAATTTATAAGAGGTCATCTTTCTCTGGGCTGGCAGATCCTGTCCTAGGGAGTGACAACCGTCCATTGGTAAAATGAGTATGAAATTTTTCATTCAATATGACTTTCGCTCGCCCTAGGTTGGGACAAACATGTAGAATTATTGCTGAAATATCCGTTTTTTGCAACAACGATAGCTGACCGCTTTCTCGCTCTTATTTTCGACCAAACAATTCTAGGGTTTTTTTTCATTAGGGCGTATCTACAATTGAGAGATTCTCTCCGGGCTCGCTCTCTTTCATACATTACAGCGCCATTATAAAACTTACGAGGCATTCTTCAGTACATATCGAAACACAACAGTGCTGGCTAGCATACTCTACGAATAGTAGAATGAAAAACGTAAAGGTGATTGGTTTATGAATGAAAGAGAGCGAGCCCGGAGAGAATCTCTCAATTGTAGATTCGCCCTAATGAAAAAAAACCCTAGAATTCTCCGAATTTGCGTGGTATTGACGAGAACGATAAATAGAAATGCCAAATCTCCCTGTCAACCAGAAACGAGTCAATAGACGCACTACTTAACATGCTAAGCCCTTCCCGTAATCCCCCGGCCACGGAAATTCATCCTACAGTAATGTTTCCCATCTCTCTTTTATTCCTCGCATTTTGACTACCACAGTCACAGTTTGTTTCTCCATACAAACAACGTCGTGTGACTTGTGCTCTCGTCACCTGCCTGCTGCCACCGGGAAGGGATTAACGGACCTTGCGCTGATGAAGCGTTTCTGTTATGCATGTATCGTTCTAACTTCGTTGAGAACTTTGTGCCCAGACCACAAGCTAGGTGAATTGCACACGCTCTGAGGGACCTCTATGGTGCCTGATCTTGACCCTTGATTCCTCACTCTTCGTACCACCCGCTGGGAAGAGAAGGGTATTCAAACGCGCCGCTGTTAAATGGGCACAGTCAAAAATGGATCCCGTTACTTTAGCTGCAGGCTTGATTTTTTATTCTTATGCTTAATTTATGATAGACCAAATCGGAGGAAGCATTAAATCTCCATCAATGTTTCAAATGAAATATGCAAGTCGAGTTATTAGTACGAGACACTGAAGAAGTCTGCACATTGTAGACGAAATACGCGTATCTGTCGAAGATAAGCAAAGGTAGTTGGAATTAAATGGAGATTACTAATTTTTCTTCTAATTTATAGTTAGAAATATGCAAGTTGAATCGTATTATGAAGTCCAGAACCACTAGAACTAGAACTACTTATAAGATTATAACTCTAATATAATACTAACTTAACTCTGCGTCTAATCGGCATCAACGGATAATTCGTGATTAATTCGAGGTTGAAAAAGTAATATTTTTGAAAAGAAGATCAGAGAAGTACATTATTTTCATTTTGGTCACATTTTTGTTGCAACAATTATATAATTTAGCTTGCATCAATGTTACTTCATTGTCTCATTCGCAATTCAAAGCTCAACGGTCGAAACAAGCTTTTTCAAACAGTCCCTAGCTTTATATCTAAAACACTACGAGTCGTGATATTTGACAGTTTAAAGGCGAATCTCTAAATTCGGTCGGTGTGTAGGCTAGCTAGTCTGACGGAGAACGTACCAGCAAAAACTGCTGAGAATATTAGGTTTGAGGAAACGGATTGGAAATCAGTATCGAAAATCGGTATCGTGAGCAGTCTTGGTAAAAGTCATGATCATTAGATTCAAAAGCGTGGATTTTCAGGCAACATAACATTGACTACCTATAAGTGCGAAAACCCTAATGCGAAAATCAAATGATAACTCATGACAACAAACGTAACCAGAAGAATGAACGTTCAATTTTCAAAATGCTTTGATATTCATTTATGTAAACAAGTTCATTTTCAAAACGAATTTCAAAATATCAGAAATGAAATTCAATCAATAACAATGAATATCAATTACCCGTCAGGATCAGAAAAATGAAAGGGCAGCCCGCTCAGGGTATTCTTGCACAACATTGCTAGCATCTATGTCTCTGGGACGATGATGACGGCCCTGGTTGTTCCATGTTTGGATTAGTATCCAAAATCACTTAATTATAAAAAATCATCACAAGAGATGATATTCAGATTTCATCAAATGAAATTCATGCTTACTGATTGATAATCAAAGCAACAGTGACAGCAGATTTTTGACCCGCACATAGAGCCGACTTCATTCATTGCAGCAAACAAAATTCAGTTGGCATAGAAGTGACAGCGGTGACCATGAAAACCGGGAAAGCAAACATCATCATTACACTGGGATAAAATCATTTTCACTTCTCATTGATATTTTATGAAAATTCAAGGCACTGATCGTGAGTTTTCTGGTCAACGAATGCTTTGATGTGATTCGGGAGATGTTTATGGCAAAGGCAATGTTGTCAAAGCGGCATTCGCCACCCACCACGTCGTTTGGAACGGAAAATCTTATTCGTAAACAACTGAACCGGTTAAAGCTTAAGGCTCCATTCGATCCGGAGGCTGGAGACGGTAGGTGCGAGAGTGTAGGACCATGTAACTCGACCGTTTCAGGCGTTCCCAGATTTGTACGATATCCAGATAGCGGCATTGAAGAGTGTTTTGGTTAAAAATCTTACCATCGAAGGCTGTTGATTCTCCCAATTTCAACGTTATCGCCTGAATAATACCAAAAAATAGATCAAGCTCGCGAACTGCTGGAGCTCGGAGAATAGCTTGATCTATTTTTTGGTACTATTATCTCTCCTGGTGTTCCTCACTTGCGTAAATATGTTTTCGATGTATTCGACCTGAATACGATTCGAAGAAGATTCACGTTGGATACGAAGCAAACGAATGATGTAATCGAGGCAATAAATGTGGGTCCTTTTAGAGTGTTTCTCGCATTAAAAACATAGTTGAGATTCCTATAGTGTGCTTAACTGGGAACGTATAGTAATCGGCATTAATAAATACACGTAACAAATGGAATTTGAGTCGATAGGAGGGAAAGATTTGGGGTTATTTGATGAAGTCTTTGGTATGAATTGACGCAGTAGTCCTTAAATGCCCAATAAAAAGCCAAACTTTCAGATGTGCACCAGCTGGAACTTCGGTAGACCTGGAAAAATCATGAAAGTCGTCAATGCATGAAATAAGCCTAAGAACTCTGCGCTTATAAGAGCATCATTTAAATACATCTTGTGTCTTGGATACTAACCCTTCGGATTACTGCGGAGCCTTCCTGATGATCCATAACATACGTAAACATGGTGAATTTACGAAACTAGTCTATGTTCTCTGCAATTCTAACTCTGAAGTAGCTTAAATTGTCGTTCGAATACGTTTGCATTGAAGATCTGAACCTGTGTTTTTTAAAACAACATTTCTAAAAATGTATGGTGCACTGTAAATCCATTCGATTTAGAATTTTAAAATGCAAATGAGATTTAGAATTGATGCCACTGTTATGTATAATTTTTCTGACAAATTTTACAGTTTTGTCTCTTTTGATGTGGTCCTGAAAGGCCAACCGGTGAACCTAACGATCATTTTTTGTTTGGAATTAGAAACCGAATCCTGCTTTTAGAATTAATTTAAAAAATCAGGATTTTAATTTCATAAATTTTACCATTAACAGAAGTTTTCCCTAACTATCCAAAAGCTATCGGATGGCGCTGATGGGAATGTCACCTTAAGAAATAGTTTAGAGAAAACTAAAGACTTATTCCCTAAATTGGTTATTCTTACCGTTATTTCGGATCGTAAAAAAAATTTCTGAGAACTAACTGATGCTTCATTGGATATTCTATTCCATCCCTAAAAGATGGTTTTTTTGCTTCGACCTATTTCCTCACATGATGACAATTACCGACGCCAGGAATACGACGACCCCACCACCTGGACCCTACCTATCGACTCATGAATATGAGCCGGAAACAACGCTTCAGAAAAACATTACCGATATCATTTGGATAAGGGCACTGCAACACACTTCCATATTTGGAAATGTAAAATTTCCAAACCAGGCACATATTTGGTATTATTTAAAAATAAGGTTATTGTTATGTAGTTATAGTCAGATACATCTCACCCATGGCCGCCTCCTTAATTACACTCGCCTGTTCATTAGTGAACATGAAAATTCTCGACGTTGATTCGTAATTAGCTTCATGCACTCATGACAAAATAACCTCAAAAATTAACGTTGCTAAACCGCCTGCTAGATATGCAACCTGCACAATAAAACTCTGTACACCAAGTGGTGAATAAATCTGAAATAATGTGCCAGTCTTCCATTCGCACATGCGCGTTTTCTTTGTTTGCTGCTTCTGTCCAGCAAATGGCCGTTCTCTACATTGCACTTTTCTTCTTTTTTTTCACTCCACACTTCACTCTATATCGAACTCCTAAACTGCTAATAATCATCGATTCACTCGCGACAAAGCGGCAAAACACTCTAACTTAATAATTTATGTCCGGATGTCACAATACTACCACTAATAAACAAAACCAAGTTTGTTTCAAAGCACGGCTTGCTGCGATCAGCGATGGTGACGGCTATGTTTGGCACGAAAATTTCAAGATCACGTCCGTTATAAATGTGAGCATATTTCAAATGCGCTGGGGCTGTTGTCCTCTATCATCGCTAATTGCTAGTAGCTCCTATCAACGGAACGGTTATTCACCGATGGCGGTCAATTTTGCTGGTAATTACGTGTAGTAAGCGATCATTTGGTTTGGTACGAGCTGCAGGAGTTCAGCCACAGTCGGCAAAACGTTCCAAACGCAATGGATTGTTAAAGTAAAAGGCCTCTGAATAAACTGCTGATGGAAGTTTATTCTCGAATCCAGAAGGGACAAGTCATTAGACAAGAGAACTCTGCATTGGAGAATCCTTAGTTAAAGTGGTGACGAGGATGGGAATTTTAAAATTCCAAAGTTCAAAGTGTTTAAATATTCAAGAGATTTGTGGTGGCTTATTTTTAAGGCATATCCTATTGGAAGAAGTTCCATGTGTTGAAAAGGTAGTGAAGAACTAGCCAGGCGTTAATTTGTTTGTGGCGTTTTGGCTATTGTCATTTTGATTTGCTGTTTTCATGTACACTGAAGCGAAGTGTTTCTTGTATCTGTTGAAGTGGAGAAGACGTTTTCTCTCTCCATCATAGTTATTTTTTTTAAAGAAACTGTAAAGTTATCGATATTGATATTGAAAGTGTATCAAAGTACTCCTGAGCGAGTTATGCACAGTGGTGTGCCAAAAACAATGCATTTCCAGACGATTTTCAGAGGAATTTCAAATAAGAAAATAAAAGAACTTTTTTCTACTATGTCTACTTTGTTTTTTATCATTGCCGATCTACTTGAAAATGAAAAACAAAGTTGAAGTTTGATTGAGAGTCGACCCATAGCGGAGGTTTTCGATTATGGACTGAGTGTGGAGTGGAGTTTATTTTTTATAATAAAAAGTAAACCTGTGCAGTGAAGAAAATAGTCACGATCAAAGCCAAAGCGCTTATACACGTGCAAGGCTTGCAAGTAATTTCAGGTGCAAACTCACGACGTGTGAGCTTCAGCGGTGAGCTGAAAATACCGGTTGCATGTCTAACGTCCGCAACTAGCAACTTTTATTTAAAGATTGCATTTAGTTTGTCTCGAATGCATGAAATTAGATACAGATCAACGTGAAAATTTTCATTTTTTTAGCCTGAACAAGCTAGTGTTATTTCATTTGTGGCATTTGGTGAGATCTGTCTGATTACAAATATATTACAAAAAAAAACTGTTTTTCAATTATACGTTGTCTTACTGTCTACGTAAATCTTTTTATGAGTTTTCGAAGACCTAACTGATTCTTAGTGCTCCTTTTCAACGTCCTGTTGTTTGAAGAAATAATCTTGTGAATTTATTCATTCCTATTATAGCTCTCCTTAAGACAAGTTCAATATATTCATTTGTTCACGTTTTCTATCAACTGCTGTTTTGGTTCTTGCTTTGACGTGGTAACGTGGGATTTTTTCTCTAGAAGAATTTTCATTGGTATAATATTGTTCAACCGATGCTGATGAACCCTCATTACACATACAATCAAAATGCCTGTATTCTGGAAATCGTTTTTGTATGTACAATCATCTATACAAGCAAGCAAATAAAATAGAATAAATTTGGCTTATAAGGAGTGTATCGAAAAGTAGTTATAAACTTCCAAATAATAAAATAGGCATGAAAACATGGTTAAAATTAACATACTATTTCAGTTTATTATAGCTTAACATGTTTACAAAAGATCCAAACGGAAAAACTAGTCATCATGTTCATTTCTGTAGAATGCCCGTACCTTTGATTTGACACCTGCCATCAAATTCTGCACAGTGACCTTTGTGCACTTCCTGGATGCCGCTGCCCAATTTTTCTTAAAATCGGTCATGTTTTGGGACACTGTACCATCCTTCTTAAATATACGCTTGACTATTGCCCAATAGCGTTCGATCGGTCGCAACTGGGGACAGTTTGGTGGGTTGATGTCTTTTTCTACGAACTTGATGTTATTCTCCGTCAGCCACTGTAGAGTGGATTTGGCGTAATGTGCCGATGCCAAATCTGGCCAGAAGAGAGGAGGGGACTGGTGCTTTCTATACAATGGTAGCAACCTGTTCTTCAAACATTCCTTTTGATAAATCTCAGCATTTATAGTTCCTTTTGTATAGAAAATTGAAGAACGCAAGCCACATGTGCAAATAGCTTGCCAAATGAGCACCTTCTGACCGAATTTCTCCATCGCAACAGTCGTATCTGCGGTTGGCACACGTTCCCCAACAGATTTAGTATAAAACTGCGGCCCCGGTAGCGTTCTTGAATCTTCTTTAACGTATGTTTCGTCATCCATCAAAATGCACTGGTCGACATTGTCCAAAATGCAGCTGTACAGCTTTCGAGCCCTGGTTTTGGCACGAGACTTTTGTTCCGGAGTTTGTTTGGGCACTTTCTGCTTTTTGTACGTCTTCAAGTCATTCCTGCGCTTGATTCGTTGAATCATTCCGATGCTGGTCCTGAACTTCTTGGCTAGATCGCGAGTAGAGGCAGATTTGTTCCGTTGAATATAATCCACAACTTTTTGGTCCAAATCGGGGTTGCTGGAGCCGGGTTTCCGGCCACTTCTTGGTAAATCCTTGAGGGGGCACTCCTTACCAAACTTTTCGATGATGCGTTTTACACTTGCCGGGTGAACATTTACTCTTTTCGCAATCTGGTTGTAAGTAACACCCTTTTCGGTGCACCAAGTGTGCAGAATTTTCTTTTTAGTCTCAAATTCAATTCGCGACATTTTGAATACAACTTTATCAACGGAAATGAATGAACCGAATAATCATTTTTGACATGTAAACAAAGCAAATGGCGCTTACACGCTAAAAATATATACAGTAGTTTATGCGTAATAACGCATCGAATGTTTATAACTACTTTTCGATACACTCCTTACGTACGTATGGGGAGGTTAATTTTAATATTTCGAGTTGTATTTCAACATTTTTCGAGTGGTTTTGACATTTAAAAAAACTAGAAATGAGATGAAAAATTAGTCTTTTCCATTTAATTGCAACTACCTTTGCTTATCTTGACAGATACGCGTATTTCGTCTACAATGAGCAGACTTCTTCAGTATCTTGTACTAATAACTCGACTACGAATACGAGTACGAAACACTGAAGAAGTTTGCACATTGTAGACGAAATACGCATATCTGTCAAGATAAGCAAAGGTAGTTGGAATTAAATGGAAAATACTTATTTTTATTCTTATCGAGGGTCGATGTCAACGGATGGTTTTCAAAAGTTTACCCATTACAATAGGAAGATGCAGGTGTATCAACTAAACATGAAGAATGCTTTCTTTTATGGCAATTTTCAAGGGGACGTTTACCTGGCTGTTCCTGATGAAGTTGCTGCTCAGTCAAACCGAGTGTGAACATTGAAGAAAACAGGTAATCCGTCCTTCCTTAGCTCAGTCAGTTAAGATGCGGCTACGAAGCAACACAATCATACTATTGCAAAAATGGCACATGGCATCGAAAGCTCTCAATAAATAATTGTGGAAGTATATTTAGAACACTAAGTTGAGAGCAAGCAATAAGCTAATTGCAAAAGCAATAAGCTTGAAACGCTAAGAAAGAAAAAGAAAACGGTAACCCGTAGGAAATTTTGGAAGATACCAGCAGAATCCTTGAGTCTTCACAGGCTGACATTGTAGATAATCACTCTCTATTTAAAAGGTACGAAAAATATACAAGCTACAGTACACCAAGAAAGATGGTTCCATACCTCTGGTGGAATATGCCAGTACGGGTTAGGCTTTACATGCTGTAGGCATAAAATCTGTTGCGAATGTTTTGGCTGTACAGTTTCCTGGGCTAGCTGAAAGAAACAGACGATGGCCTTATCAGCCAGTAAATCTTGGCTGTTTTCGAAGGCATATTCCTGAAAGGAATTCTAGTCGTCTTCAAACCATGTCACCGGATCAATAGTTTACGATCTTTGCGTACAATCACTCTGCTGAATTCTAAGGCAAAGAACGTAGAGTATAAGAGCCACTTTTTGCGTGATCACGTCAACAAAACAAGGGCATCGTGAAGATCGAACCAATCGTAAACAATCGTTTTCGTGTTGTTTTGGTACAATTTCAAGAAATTGCGATCGTTTGTATTTCAGTCATTTTTTAAAAGATTTTCAAAAAATTTGGCACCAATTCATCGAAAATATTCCTACGCATCAATTTCCGTAGAGAACATTGTTGATTTCGGGCCACATACTGTTGAAAAAATTATAAATGTAGTCTTGCCTTAAAAAGTATATTGACTCTTTCAGGCCTAGGGGAATGGTTGATTTAGTCTTTATTTTAGAGACTTTCAGCGAGGTCTAAGGGATCCAATGTGACCCCAAAAGGATAATGGCTATATAAAATCATACAGAATAAATAAAAGTGCACACTGTCTCGGGCAAATTTGTTTTCCATATTTTTTTCTATCTGGAAAAAATAAAACGTATATGAGTTGACCTAATTGACGACCTAGAACATCCTGAACATTAAGAGGTTCTGGAAGAAATCATAAATGCCTTATTGATAGTGTAAAGCGTTGTTTTAGAAAATTGTACATATGGATACGTATTATTAAATTTTTGTTAAAAAACGTTATATATTTTTGTATCTTTCTGAAAGGTTCTAGGTCATCCAAAATGTACTTGAGTTCAAAACATCAGATCTACAGTTGTAACAGTAGCTTTTAGGGTTATATAATGGTATGATATGTATTCAAACATATTGAATGAACCTTTTGAAAGGTCAACAGTCATTATTTGATAACTTTATGACGTTCTAGGTCATCCAAACTGTCCTTGAGTGCAGAACTTAAGATCTATAGTAGTAACTGTAGCATTTTGGGCTATACAAAGTTACGCTACGTATTCAACTATATTCAGTGAAAATTTCCGACCGTAAAAAACATACACGGGCATGATCTAGATCACCCAAACTGTCCTTGAGTTTAGAACATATGATCTACAGTTGTAACAGAAAGTATTTAGAGTTTGCAAAGCGACAATATGTATTTAACAATAATGATTGATTAGTGTGGAAGACCAACATGTATAATACCACAATCTTGGAATTTTCTAGGTACTCCAAACTGCCCTTAAGTTCAAAACATAAGATCTACAGTTGTAAAAGTAGTTTTTTGAGCTACCATACGTATTCAATGAACCTTTCGGAAGGTCAACAGTTATTATTTTATAACTTTGAGATCCTTTATGTTACCTAAACCGTCCAATAGTTCAAAACTTGAAATCTACGATAGTAACAGTAGTTTTTTGGGCTATACAATGTTTCGTCACGTATTCAAGTGTATTAATTGAATGTATTCAAACGTCAAAATACACAAGAAGATAATCTAAAGATAATCATCCAAAGTTACAAAAAATATTCGAACATATTGAATTAACATTCTTAAAGTCAAAACATATTATAAAGCTGTATGATATGTTCCAAACAATCCTTGAGATCAGAAAACATAGGACATACAGTTGTAACAAATGCTTTCAGGGCTATGCAAAGCTAAGATGTGTATTGAAACATATTCATTGCGTATTTTGAAAGAACAACAGACATTTTGAGATAATCTTCGGATGTTCTAGGTTATCCTAACTTTCCTGGAATTCAAAACATGAGATCTACAGCTGTAGATTTTAAGTTTTGAATTGTTGCTTAAAATCTACGGCTTATTGAACTAAACAAAGATACAATATTTATTTGACCAAAATAAGTGAGTCTTTTCGAAGGTCAACCGATATAATGAGAAGTGTTGGGATATTCTATGTTATCAGAACTGCCCTTAAGTGCGCTCCGTGTGTAAATTTCTGTAACTGCAATTTTAAAATTACAGCTTTTTCCGTTAGTTTTGGTGACTCGTATGTTGATGGCGCCACTTGCGCGCCTCTAGATTTCATAGTTTGTTAATTTTAGTTTGGTGAAACCTAGACTAGGCAGCGCTGATGTTTCAAAGGTTAGCATTTGAAAATTTACACAGTAATTTGGGAAAAAAAATGTTCGAGCCTGAATGTCTGGTCTTTGTGCCTTGAGTTCAGAATTTAGGATATATAGTCGTTAAGTTAGCTCTGTAATCTATGAAAGGTTATTCAAAAGCATTCAAACACAGTCAGTGAAGCTTCTGTAAGCGCTCCAGTAATTATCAGATTACCTCGGGATGTTCAGGTTCATACAAACTGACCTTGAGTTCAGAACTTAAGATGTACTGTACAGATATCATCGAATAACCCTGTTAGTTTCAGCTCATTCAAACTGTCCTTAAAAATTTGAGGTCTACAATTGTAACAACAGCCTTATGGGCTTTAAGGCAAAGTTATGTTTGTTTTTTTTGTGGCATAGAATATCCCAAGATTATGTCATCATGCAAGTAGGTATTCCAGGACATTTAGGCAGGGCAGCGTTCGCCAGGGCATCTAGGTTTTTGGGGAATGTTTCTCGACATTATATAGTGTGGTCAGATTGCTTAATTTGGTTGACTATTGAACAATAGGTACAAGTGTTTTTTTTTAACTTTTTACAATCGGCGGTACGAAAATAGTGACTTTACCGAAAATTTCATGGTTGTTTTGAATAATTATAATAGGCATAGTAGGGTAAAATTAAAGTTTTCACTGCAAGTTTTTTTTTCTGTGTAAGAGCTACCCTGATTATATTTAGTAATTGCCAAATCAACTAATGAGAATAGGACGAACAGCCTTGCATCAAACCATCATAGCAAGCCCATCTCAAAGCAAAAATCATCAAAGCGAGCAACACGTGTTTATATTCCGCACCACTACTTCTTAAGTGATGGGATCACAAGTTAGCCTTTTTTGACAAAACAAAGTTTTCTCGTTAATCCAGTATTACGGAAATCAAGTTAATTTGCCTCCGTTTTTCCGAAGAAAAGCTAAGTTTAGGCAAAAACGTAAATGGGACGGGCATTCTATGAGCTCCAGTGAAGTTCAGCAACAACTGTAACTAAGAGAAAAAAAAACATAACGGCAGAACAACATGATCCGCATCCCAGTGCCCAGCGAACGCCAAATCCGGGAAGCCCATGTCTCGGATGCGTAGGGTACAAATCCCGCCTGCTTAGCACTAACGACGCGTAGGATTTAAATTGAATTAGGTCAAACAAATAGAGAACCGTTCTGTGTCCCTGCTAATGAATCTTCCCGCGGGAGGCAGCAAGGAAAATGGAAATTGCGTGCCTCGCTGGCAGTAGCGACCCGGCATCGGGGCGTCGTACATCTAGATTAACTTTCCCGACTTCCAAGACCCGGCGCGACAACGACGACAACAGCTTCAACGATTATGGCGACGGATCGACCCACTAAAATTCTGCACCCTATCCCGGGCGCTGGTGGTGGGTACAGTTGCAGAAATCCACATCCCACAATTTGTTTCAATTTATCTCCTAATTGAAAACAAATGTTCAATTAATGGTCTTCGTTTATGTTTTAATTAAAATTTTAAATCATGCAACTTTCCAGAAGGAGGAGGACGCCCGGTATGACTACTTTCACGCCAGTCGGCAGAGACACAGAAAAGAAGTCCAACCGGAAAAGGAAGGTGTGCACCGCCGTGTGGACTTGAGATCGCAATCTCGAATAGGGGGGATTGCGATAAATTATCCCAAAGCGAACGGAGCCCAAGATCAATTACGGCTCTCAATGAGATAATGCCAATGTAGCGGGACAGTTGAAGATAATGAATCTCGTATGAGTTATGTGTTGAAAGCTGTTTATTTAGTTAAACACAACAACGAGTTTCTAAGAATTCTAATAGTTGTTTATCCATTCCCTTCATTTCAGGTACGATTATCCATCAACCACGTTGGACCACACACAAGTCCATTTTTTTTACAGACAAGATTCACAAGGACGGCAAGTAGCAATTCCAGATGATTAATGACTCCCAAAAATACTTCGCAATTTCGATCCTATCATCATCCAATATTCCACTTCCTAAACGATCGTTCATTATTTCCGACCCAATCGCCGAAACCCCTGTCAAATCATTGCGAAAAAATACTCCATCAAACATCGCTATCATTACTTCAATCACGGTTCATATTTTCTTATTTTTATAATTCCCGTCTGACCGTCTGAATCGCCGAGGATCGCCAAGCATAGCAAGTGCTGGATTGTATTCTCGGAAGCTGCAGAGCCGGAGTCCGGCTTCACCACCCCCGAGGGACTATTATTGTTGTCATATAATTCTATTATCCTTCCATCTTGAATCCTTGCTCCGGCAGCACACGAAGAGGTGGAAGATACGATTTGCCCACAGGCTCTGGGAAGATAATGCCAGCACGAGCACCAGGCTTGGAAAAATAAAGACACCCTGTGCTTTCGATCCGTTGTTTGTCCAGGTCCCGTGCCACTTGTACTCGTTGGGAAAAATTCAAACTGAACTAGTTTCCAGAGCAAGTATCAATATTTATCTTGAACGTTATCTCTCGACGACGCGATGATTAATGAACACGATACAACAAATTTGCATGAATGCATAGCACAGTCGGACTCATGACCTTGGCGAAGGCCATTCGCCAGCTCTACCTCAAAATGCACAATGCGAGAAAATTGAAGTGTGAAAGCAAAGCTTTTCTCGTCGTTCGGTGCTTTCATTGTTCTCTCCAGCACGAAAAGCGTTTAATTTCACGCTTCAGACGATGGCTACGAGGCAGACGATGAACCACGATGGCGTTCTGAAAGGACACTAGCCAACAGTGGGATCGTCTTAGGCCAAAAATAGATTTTTTTTTCGGTTTTCATTTTTTTTCAAAGTCATTATGATCATTATGGTTAGGTTGGGGCTTTTAGCTTAAAATTATTATTAGAGTTCACTTAATAACATATGCGAAAACGAGATGTTTTCTTTAACGTTTATCGGTGACGTAAGAAGACTAAGTCCAATAAGGTCTGTATCCACATTAATCCGGACACCTTCTAATCATTGTAACTTTTGAAATATTGCACGTAGGGATGGAAAATTTCACTGTGGTGTAGCTGAGAATCTATGATGAAAAAGACTATGATTGATGTTTAGTATTCAAGATGGCGACGAAAGAAAAACAAGTGCACTAGCGAATTTTCTACGGGCGTACGGCAAATCCTAACTTGTCAATACGGGACCTTGCAAAAACATTGGATTTGTCTAAATTCACTGTTCACGATGGGTTCAAATCATTAACGAAAAACCCAAATCTCTCCATTCGAACGGTGGCTCGTAAAATAGGGATATCGCCTGGTTTTGTCCAAAAATCAAGACAACGTATGGGACTTAAGTCGTATGAAGTAAAAAAAGTTCCAAATCGCAACGACAAACAGAACTTGGCAGCAAAATCACGGGCTTGACGGTTGTACTGCGAATATTTGACGAAGTTTTGTTATGGACGATGAAACTTATGTCCTGGAGGATTTCAAGCAGCTTCCAGGCTGGCTTTTAATTCTACTATGCTACAAGAAATGCTACAGCTGAGCATTTCAGAACGAAGACGGCATCGAAATTTCCCAAAAAATACCTTGTCTGGCAAGCAATTTGCACGTGTGGCACAAACAGTAAATCTTTCGTCACTACAGGCACAATCAACAAGGAGATCTTTCAGAAAGCGTGTCTGCAGAAGCGATTGCTACCCTTTATAAGTCACAAAGAAAACCCTTTGTTCTGGCCCGATTTGGTATCAAGCAAATCAAGTGAACAGTGTGGTACCAAGCAAATCAAGTGAACATTGTACCAAAAACCTCAAACCCGCCAAATTGCCCAGAGCTACGAACAATCGAGAGATATTGGGCTCTGATGAAGCGGAAGCTTTCTGGAAAGAAGCAAGGAATCAAAGACATCAAACACTTCGATCAAATTTGGACAAAGACGGCTTCTACGATTTCTGCAGAGCCTGTACAAACCCTAATGGACGGAGTTGAGCGTAAAGTTCGAAAATTTTATGCAAATATCGAATAACTATGTTTTGTCTTCACGAATTGTTGAAACACATCCCATGAATCTGAAATAAACAAATACGACGGAAATATAATGCAAAATTTATGTTTTATTCATGTTTTGAGGTGTCCGGATTATTGCGGATACAGACCATGTATCGACTGTTGATTTTTTCACATAAAATATATGCAAGTATGTGATTTTGTGACACTTTTAACGATCTTCTTAGGTTATTGTTGCTTACATTACTTTCACGGCAAGTGATTGCTTCAGTAAGTGCATTTGACTTAAAACCACAGCACAGTTCATTAAAATGCAATGACTTGCCTCTCGTGGAGGATCAACACTCCTGGTATCCGTGACACATGAATATATACTTCGTAACAGAATTGTACACGGGAAATAATGTGTTCTTTTAAATGAGGAAAACAGTTTATGACATTCATGAAATCATGAACTGTTTTTCTCATTTAGAAGTTGTTGTGTTTTCGTGATATGAATATATACCATACCGCAATTGAGTATAACTCGCAAAATGAATCGGATGAATTTCTTTTGACAGGAGTCCGTGGATTGTTTATTTCATCTGTTTTAATTCGAAAACAAACAAACCACGAATACCTGTCAACACTGAATTCCATTCATCAGGATGAACCACACGTTCACTAGTGACATCATCTTGCAAAATTCTTTGAAATCATGAATAAACGGTTCCTTGCATTAAAAAAAATATTCATGAATCGGGTAAATCTACTTGATCAACTCTGAGTGTGAACATAAAAATAAATTCACAGTTAGGATTTGAACCTAGTGTGGATGAGGAGTGCTGTAATAGTACTTGGCGGAAGTACACAGTATGCAGTAGCTTTTCTTGAAAAGACTTTTGACTATCCAGGTAACAAATAAGCATTTGCATATGCAGTAAATCAACCCTAAATCTGCCTTTCAGATACTACCAGCTTTATATTAGCATTATATCAGAATATTGAATGCTATCTGTTGTAAAGTTGGAATTCAAATGCTATTTAAATGCTTGTAGTCTGTAATAAGCATTTCGAATGCAAAATAGCATTAATGATGCATTATAATAGCATTGCAAAGCAGCCGTGTATTGGGCCAACATCGGCATTAATGTAGCATTTAAAACTTAATTGCTTGATAGGCTGTCGTAAAGACGTCATTTCATGTTATTTCAATGTTAATTCATAAAATAAGATGAGATTTCGCTTAGTAATTTTTTATTCATCCAAACAGAAACGGATTTGTTTCCGTGTACGTGTTTTTCTGTTGATTACTTTTTCGATTATTAACGCACCAGTAAGAACAAAACACGTTGGTTTGAAAAACACCATCTACTCCGATCTCTAATTATAGATATGGTAAGAGTGTATCGTAAAACGTGGCTATATTGTACACACTTTTATATATTTTGACCATGAAGACCAACGTAGAGCGGGGTGACTTCGACCGCCAAGTCCGATATTTATTCAATTCAAAATTATCCTTCTCAAAGTGCCTGACTTTTTAAGATTCGAACCGTATATATTCAGCGTTTATCAGGGTATATAAATGCATTTTGTTTTTAGCATTTCTCTATTTCCTTCGCTATAAAAAAATATTTTAAAAAAAATGCTCTTTTTACCAAGCCCAACAACAATCACATATTCAAGCAATAAAATGATTTTTGAAAAAATCGACAACCACATTTTCAGATTATTTAAATATTTGTCTCTCTAAGCTAATCGAAAAAATATCAATTTTGTATACATAAACAAATTAATGAATAAAAATAAATATTTTGATCGAAAATTAAGAATAAACGCGACAACCTTCTCGGAGTGTTGCACTACCTTCCAATCTGTCAAAGGGTTTGTTTTGGTTTGTTCTGTGTTGGAGAAAAGGTGTGAAACATTTATTTCGACAATTTAATGATAATCTGTACACAAAATTTAAGGTCCATAAAAAACATGACAAAGAGGGAGGGTATTGAAAATGGTCCTTTTTTGCGTGACATAATTAATGAACCTTCCTTTTGGCGAATGTTTCACCCCTGTGCTATTCAGGAGACATCTGCATCAAACGGTTTGCATAAAAATTTGATGTTTTTTTTTATTCATTTAAGCACTTCAAATGGATAAAATTGATTTTGATCAAAGTCACCCCATTATTGAAAATTGGCCGCAGGAATTAAACAATTTTTTTAAAGTTCATCTGACATAACACGTTTTTGAAATTTCTTTGTAGTGTTATACTACAGATACCAGTACTGGTTTTAAAAACGTAAAACAAAATTTTAAAGATAATTATCATAGAAAATTTCAAGAAATAGTTCAAAAAGTGATCGAAGTCACGCCGTTTTACGGTAGTCATAATTTTGTCACAAAACCCATGTTCCCAATGTTCCCAAATGATCAATACAGCTCTTGAGTTCCGTCAACACCTACCTATGGATCGGTTGTACACAAATTGTTTTATTCATCAGCGGTACAAACAAAAACACGAAACGTTAAAAAACGTATCCGAAATTATTAAGTCCTTAGAGAAATATTTTTTTTAGAAATGATTTATTCAGTTGATATTTTATCAATCAATCCATGACAATAATTGTCCTTAGTTTATCAGCAGATGATCGTTGTCATATGACTGGAAACTGCTTCAAAATGCGTTGTTGTTGTAAATAAATTTCATTACAACTTTAGAAATTAGAGCCATGATTTTGATTATACTCATCCTTAAAGAGTGAGTCGATAATTATTGCGACACTTAAGGTTGATTGGTGAATCGGCTATGGTTCGAAATTAAACCAGATATAAGCGCAAAGTTTGAAAATTTTAAGCAAATACGGAATAACTATGTGCTGACTTCGTGAAATGTTAAAGCATATCCCATGAATCTGAATAAGCAACTACAATTGATATACAATGAGAAATTTGTGTTTGTGTTTTACTTATGTTTTGAGGTGGCCGGATTATTGTGGATATGGACCTGATATCAAAGGTGATGGAAGAGCAACTACAGTCACCTTTTTGTCAGTCTTGTTTTTTTTTCAGCTGGGTAATTTAAGTAGCGGAATTGATTGTATCCGTTTTGAGCGTATTCTTTTGACAGCTTATTGCTGAAGATAAATAAGCGATTCCGTTTGTTTATATTTATCAGTTACCATGGAAGCCATTCCGGAGCAAGTCAGATGTTCAATAGCCTTAAGCAGTTCGGAGTGAGTAAGCGTTTTGGTTTTCGTACCTTGAAACGGTTGAAGGAAACTAGAAATGTCCATATTCAACACAAAGGTGAAGCCAGACGAACTGCCAGAACGAAGAAAAAGATCAAATGTGGAGGGAGAGAAGCAAACAATTTCAAATGTCCCCTGCTTCAATGAACAGGTTCTTCAGACATGATCTAGAATACAAGCCGTACAAGAAACAACGGGTTCACGGGTTAACG
Organism: Aedes japonicus; assembly: GCA_034211315.2. Taxonomy (NCBI): domain Eukaryota; kingdom Metazoa; phylum Arthropoda; class Insecta; order Diptera; family Culicidae; genus Aedes; species Aedes japonicus. The sequence continues at coordinate 109,341 of JASCZW010001444.1, forward strand.
GAGCGTTAAAAGCAAGCCAGAGTCCAAAGAAGCAGAAATCTTTTGGTTCGCCACGGTGACTGCGAGATTTTATTTTCGGATGAAAAACTCTTCCCCCTTCAGGACAGTCATAGTTAACAAAACGATCGTGTATACAGTGTATAGAGTGTATACAGTGTATAGAGTCTTGCCAATATTCCAAGAGATAAACTAGCTGTAGAACGCTATCAGAATGTATCGAAAATCATGGTATGGGGCGCCGTTTCACGAAAAGGAAAACTTCCTCTGCTTTTCATAGAACCTAACGTAAAAATCAAAACTGATTATTACATCGAGTAGGTTTTGAAAAACCATCTGCTTTCTCATGCTTCAACGCTGTTTGGGATACACCATATTGTTTCCAACAGGATTCAGCTCCAGCTTACAAGGCAAAGAAAACACGCGCGTGGTGGGTGAAAAATTTGCCCAACGTTATCACAAGCGAAGAATGGCCTGCATCTTCATCGGATCTCAACTCACTGGACTACTTTGTTTGGGGTTAAATGCTTCAACATATAGGCCCTATGAAAGGGCTTACTTTAGATCGATTTAAGAAACATTTGGTTGATATTTGGGACCAAATTCCTCAGGAAATCGTGCGTGCCAGCTGCGACGGGTTTACAAAGCGTTTGCGCAAAGTTATCAAGGAAAAGGGCGAGAGATTCGAATTGAATGAATATGTTTTATTTCTAGAACATGTATCTTTCAAATAAAAATAAATGCTATGACTTGGTTGATTTTTTTTTGCTGTAATTCCATTTTGTTTTAGTGGCACCTATTGTGAGACACCTTGTAGAGGAACTAGGTGTTTTTTTGCTATGTCCAGAAATGTGCAAACGAGTATAGCTTGTCAACCCCAAATGATGAGTAGATGAAAAACTCGCGTACACGATCCATTTCTGGACGTTCCTTTTCCTGACTCTTCAGTGTGTGTTCGGTTTTTGCGGATTTTTACCGGCAAAAGGAAATCACCCCTGCTTTTCTTCGCAATTGTACTTTATTTGGGTCGGAATGCTACTTCTGGATTGATTCCAGAGACGTTATCTGTTAGTTGAACTCTGATCAGTGGCAAAACAGCAGTTCTTAGCATTTCTGATGATTGAGATACTGAGGACTACCATTATGAAGGACTGGCCGTCAGTTCCAACAATGCAAATCGTCCAATCGTAGCTCCAGATGTATGTTTTTATTTGACAAAAGTTCTACATAGTACAGTAGTACTTGTTCGGCCGCCTACGTCGAACTTTGAATTTTTTTGACATTACTACGCACCAGTCTACTTTGACCATCGTAATCATGCAGTGTAGAGAATGCAGCCGAAACGGAAGGTACGCAGTCTACTACAAAAGGTTCCCGGCGGAAAGTAAGAAACCATACACGGAAAAAAAGTACCCATTTGAGCAGTTGCGTGTGGGAAGCCAATTTTGGGTATAGGTATATTAACTAAGTTTTGGGTGAATTCTACCCAAAAGTAAGTTCTAGGGTTTTTTCATTAGCGCGAATCTACAATTGAGAGATTCTCTCCGAGCTCGCTCTCTTTCATTCATTACAGCGCCATTATAAAACTTACAAGGCATTCTTTAGTACAGATCGAAACACAACAGTGCTGGCTAGCATACTCTACAAATAGTAGAATGAAAAACGCAAAAGTGATTGGTTTATGAATGAAAGAGAGCGAGCCCGGAGAGAATCTCTCAATTGTAGATTCGCCCTAATGAAAAAAAAACCCTAGAGTTATTTATACCCTACGGGTCGGTTAACATACCTATACCCAAAATTTGCTTCCCACACGCAACTGCTCAAATGGGTACTTTTTTTCTTCTGTGTACATCTCCAGCGAGAGTATTACAAACAAAGTGTTAACCACGAATTTTGTATCGGTCGTATGTAATAAAATAAAAAATGTAACGGTAGACAAAATATAACGTGAAGATATAGAGAAAAAGAAGACGTTGCGAATCAAAACAAACCCTCTCCTCTCATGTGCGCATCAAAACAGAGCGCATACAAACTACCGCTAGAAACTATCACAAAGCAACCAGTAGTACATGAGCGACACCAACACGTTACTTTTGCCTGTTGAGGTGGTGGATTCGTCCGTGCCTCGACCTACCCCGCTGTGGGATGTTAGGCAAAGGTAACGTCCTTGGTTCGAGTACTGCTTTACCCATGCCTTTCTCTCAATTACATCTATTCTATTTCCAACCTACCGTACACTGACGGAACTTTCAACACTTTCTCTTCATATCTTTCATTCTAGCAAACAATACTGTCCACTCTAGGTGCCTCATGGTGATGATCGAACATCTCCTTCTACATCAATTCAACTATATTTTTATGTTACCGAAAGCCCATCAGGGCGGTGATAGAGTGGTCTTTCAGGGCAATTATTATTATTATTGTTTATTACAGTCAACAGGTAAAATATTTGCCCCAATGACCGGCATCTTAAAACTGACATCACAAAACTACAAAATTAATCAAATTAACAAAAAATACGTCTAAAACTACACTTATTTGTTTCCCTATGTACATTAAAATCAAATACAAAGTAACAACTATTGAAAAGACGACTCATGCTGCGTATTGGCTCATGGAGCCCATAGTTGGTTCTTGGCGCGGGAAGGCTCAGGAATGCATGTGCGCGTAGATTACGGCGGCGTATGTTGATGTCCAACATGCTGAGCAGTCTCGAACAATCAATGTTCCCTTGCAGGAGATCGCCAATAAAACATGCTTTTGCCACGTTACGCCTTCCATCAAGTGGTTGAAGGTTGATGAGCTGGCACCGACTGCTATAGCTGGGTAGATTTAACGGGTCTCTCCACCTGAGATGACGTAGGGCAAATCGAATGAATTTCCGCTGGATTGCCTCAACACGCTGGATTTCATTCTGGTAATATGGAGACCAGACAACCGAACAATATTCCAGAATAGGGCGAACGATTGCGCAGTAAAGCGATTTCAAGCAATAAACATCCTTAAATTTTTTGGCAAAACGGAACAGGAAGCCTAACTGCGATGATGCCTTAGACACGACGTATGCTACGTGGTCTTTGAAGGTCACTTTGGAATCGATGAGAATCCCCAAATCCTTAACCGTCGTTTCGCGCTGCAGCTCAAATCCTGCCAAAGCATAACCGAATTGGTAGAGTTCGCGTTTACGGCCAAATGAAATCACCGAGCACTTGGACACATTCAATGTCATCCGATTGATGCGACACCATTCAGCGAACGCCCCCAGCTGTTGTTGCAGAAAAACGGCGTCTGGTGGATGCTTTATCGCGTAGAACAGCTTCAAATCATCGGCGTATGAGAGTTTTAGGCATTTGAGGATGAGATTGACATCGTTCATGTAAAGCAGGAACAAAAACGGCCCAAGGTGACTGCCTTGAGGCACGCCGGACAAAACTTTAAATGGTGACGAAACGTGATCACCGATTCTGACGGACATACTACGATCGGTTAGGTAGGATCGCAGCCAGATAAGCAAGTTGTTGCTCATGCCTAACTTATCAAACTTGGCTATTGCTATCTGGTGGTTCATTTTATCGAACGCAGCGGAGAGATCCGTGTAAATAGCATCCACTTGATTACCGTTTTCAAGTTGCTTGACCAAGAAAGAGGTGAAGCACGTCAAATTAGTCGATGTCGAACGTTTAGGAATGAATCCATGCTGATCCGGCGAAATATAGTGCGCGTAGCTCTGCACTAGCTTCCGAAGAATAATCATCTCAAACAACTTGGATACTGCACTTAATGCAGCTATGCCCCGGTAATTTGAGACCATTCTCTTGCAACCTTTCTTAAACACTGGGAAAACATATGACTGTTTCCAACAGTTCGGAAATATACCAGTGGACAAAGAAAGATTGAATATCTTTGCTAACGGAGACGCAAGACAATCCACGCACTGTTTCAATACAAGCGATGGAATGCCGTCCGGACCACATCCCGATGAGGACTTCAATTCCTTGCCAGCTGCAATTACCATGTCATTGGTGATAGCATAATGCATTCCGGAGGCAGGAAGACGGGGCACATTACTGGTGGCGAGCGCGATGTCCTGCGGGTCGAGCAGCTCGTCGGAGAAAACGTTGCTGAATTGGGAACGGAAAATATCGGCAATATCGGCGATGCAATCAGCTTCGAGTAAACCATCCGTCATCGTGGAGGGCAAACCGACTTCCTTCCGCTGATCATTGACATGACGCCAAAAGCTTTTGGGGTTGGACTTAAGGCTTTTTGTAGACGGTCTTGATGAGCGTTATAGAGATGATCGTTCAATTGCTTGTACTCAGCATTCGCTTCCACGTAACACAATTTTGTGAAATCCGTTCGATATTTGCTGTGCCGTCTCAAAGCTGCCTGCTTCACTCTTTTGAGGCGCTTGAGAGCGGAATTCGACCAAGCTGGTTTAGGTGATTGATGTTTCGTCCTCACTGGAACAAACTGATCAATGGCATATAGCAGTACACCCGACACTGCCGATGCAGCGAGGTTGACGTCAGAAACATCAAGAATCTCGTCCCAGTCAACAAGTCCCAAGAAATCGTTCATTCCGCTGAAATCGGCCTTACTGAAATCGTAGAAAACACTTTCAGAGGAATCACGGAAGCGACACAATGGATTTACCGCAAGTTTCAAAATTAATGGTGGATGATGCCGACAGATTTTTACTAGCGGTGCTGGTGCTTCAATAACTGTGCAATCCTCACACAAATCGTCACTAACAAAGCACAGGTCAAGCATGCGATTATACTCGTTTTGAACGCCAGTCTGCTGCCTGAGTTGAGCGGTACTATACGCATCAAGCAGTTCTCGTGATGTCATGCCAATCGTAGATCGCGAAACGATAGGAAAGTAGTGCCCAAGAGAATTTTGCTGCCAAGAAATCGTGCTTAAGTTGAAATCGCCGAGAATCATCACCTTGTCCCTTGGATTCAACTGCGAAACGACCCAGTTCAGCGAGTCAAGATGCTTTTCGATTAGAATTGCGTCATTTACTCGGTCGGGGGAAAGTAAATCACGCAAACGTAGAGCGAAGCATCGTCGGTAGCCAATGCAACCCATATTTGCTCCACCGATGTGCTATTGGGAGGATTGACCGAACGGGATTTGAATCTGGAATGAACAGCTAGCAGAACACCGCCACCGATACTCTTGTTGCTGTTAGAAGGTGACCGATCTTGTCGATAAACGTTGTAGCAATCGTCAAAGAGTTGATTCGTCGTAGTATTCCCGTTAAGCCAGGTCTCGGTGAGAGCGTAAATGTCATAGCAACCATCACTAAGGGCCAATTGATACTCGGCAAGGGAACTGTTGATCCCACCAACATTTTGGTAGTACACCAGGACATTCGAAGTTGCAGCTGCAGCTTGTCTTGGTCCTCGGGGGGCAGATGGATGAGCGCCCGATTGATCAGCCGTAGGACGAGGCTGATGGTTGTGGCTAGAATGAGTGGTTTCGATCAGACTCTGGACATTCGTAGAAGCAAAGGAATACTCGCCGGGTAGAGGTTGCTGGAAGACCCTCTCACCGCATTCGACAACAGGACCAGGACGACTATGTAGAACGACGGCAGCATGTGGCAGGACTGGGTCGAAGGGCTCGAGGGCTTCCAAAGAGCTTCCTACGGCGCGTCCTGGTGTCCGGAGCAGCTGACACTGTGATCTTGCTGTATCGTAGCGATTGGTCGAAGATTTATCTTTTCTGTCCAGTTGTTTTTCAGATTGACTTTGAAGAACATCGCTGCAAACGGGGTGGAATTCAGGATTTGGATTTTCAATAATAATATGGTACTTGCCTGAGCAAGCAGGGTGGATGACCCCCTCACCAACACCGAACACAGGAACGGAACGACTAGGTTGGCCGGAACAATCAGCAATGCTAGTAAACCGACGGTGCTCGACTGTGACGGGTGGCTTAGGGGCATCCATCGTGCTTCTTGTCGTGCGTTCCGTTATTGAAAAATGACTATAGGAGGCGCTCAGTGCTGCAAACGAACTACTGTGGGGGCTTTGGAGAACATCGCTGCAGGCGGGGTGGAATTTAGCGTTTGGATTTTCGAAATTAACTAATGCGATGGAGTCACCAAGGCATCCATTGCTAACGTCCCGTCGTCTGTTCGGGGAACCTTTGCAGGTCCCCAAAAATCCCGTTCAGATTGATGGTTCTCGAATTCTCGGAAAAAGATTCCTTTCGGCCATATGGAAGGATCCAACGCAATATCCCTAAGATCTTTAAGAACTCCAACTTTGAAAGAGATGTACGCAAACTGTTTCAAATCGGCATCTTTACGCACCAGCTTTCGCACGTCAATGTCGGTTTTGGTTTGTAAGCAAGTTTTCGCCAACTCACATATGTCATCCTCGGTCACGTGACGAGCAATCCTAGACAAATAAATCCAGAATTTCTCTGGTGGTTTTGCAACTGTCTCGACAGTCATGCCAACTTTTTCTACCGACTTCGTGCCTCCAATCAGTGCCTCATCTGGTCGTGATTTTGGTGTACCCCTTGTAGCAGCATCTCTAGGTCGCTTGCGACTTGGCCATGGTTGGATTCTTGTCATTGTTGAATGCCTTTCAGGGCGAACTCTTAGAAAAGTGGTTGTGCCTTTCGGGGCAGGGTTAGTAGCATTTCAGGGCACAAGGCGTGTGAGAACCAGCAGAGTTCTGTTGGAGCTAATTTCGGTCCCGAATAGTATTTGTTCTGGAACACTTGCAACTTGATGCAGAAGGTTATTACGAAGCCATCTTGAAGCGACGAAGCAAAAAAGCGACATTGACAAAGTACCAGTAGAGGTTAGCATACTAACAGTTGAGTTGTTTTGAAATATTACGCTATGTATAGCAAAAGTTGGATAGTTTATAACGAGCCTGTGGATTAAGAGTGTAGTTGTTGCCAAGTTTCTCACTTATGGCGCCACATGCGCAAAAAAGAGGTCGTCTAAAAAAATGTAAAGTGACCAATATTATTAATGTAGTATATTTGCTTTTATCGAACATGACTTCCCGTGAAAGTGCAGAGATGTTCTCGGCTTAAAACGAGTATCACGTCAACTCATTTATACCCTTTCCTCATTTGACTTTCATTCTGGCGAAACTCGAATATTGGATCACCTGTTTTTACACATTGTTTACGATTGTTACTTTCGACCTTTTGACGATTTTGTCTAGATATACTAAATGTTGTTACAGCAACGATGTCGCGAATTCAAATTGAAGTGCAGAAAGAAATCTTGTACGTTTGGTGTGCTGTCATTTGGCCAAAAAGGCAGGAACTTCGCATGGAATGAAGTACAATATGGCAATATCTCAAATCACATAAAAAACAGAAAATTGCTTAACAAAGTTCTAAACAGAAAGCAACTGGTGACAATCAATAAACGCTTTTGCTGTAGAATTGGTTCCCACGCATGTGACAAGTTTCAAAATGTCATAAATCACGTATCACCACCAGTCCCCTCAATTTGGCTGAAACCATGTAAAGCAGCTGAGACCGATTTAGAAGTGGTGGCAAAAAACCACCCTCTGTAAGTTAAATCCAATTTGAAAGGTATTTTCCTTCAGGGCCACAAATGTCATTTCTTTTCAGTAAACAGTCTTCTGATATACGCACATTGTTGTGGATATTTGTGTTTGACATAGAGCACTCACATTTTTAAACACAAAAACCAAGCAAAAGTTTGACTATATGGCTCGCATTTTAATATTATCTTAGGAGATAAGCAAACTTCAAACGCCATCATTTCCTTAAACGAGAGTTTCATTAATTTATGTTCGCTAAACCTATATTAATAAACTTTATCCCCTCCGCATTTGAATAAATTAAAAAGGCAAAATGGTTTCGCGCCACTATGGAAGCTACTTCCAATCTTCCAATGGATGCTGCCGAGTTGATAGGAAGTGAAGTTTGAAAATAAACATCATATTAAATAACGGCTTCCCATCGAGAGTGAGCTGAAGCCAGGAAGGGCCAGAAACTCACACGCAAAGCTACAGTGAGCGGAATGAAAACTGGTTCACCCACAATCAATATTAAATTGCTTCTTTTATTGAGATCCGTGATGTTTTTATTGTTTTTTCCGTAAAATTTAAACAGGGATTTCAAATTGCCTTCATGAGCGGCGATTTTTATTGCATATTTTTAAATAGACTAGGTTAAGAACAGATCCACTTTTTGTTCAAAAATAAAATCAATAAACAAAACAAATTTTCAATAGTTATGGTCTTCCATTACTTCAATGCCCAATTGCAACCGCTTTGGCATGCTCTTCACGAAGTTTAAAAGGTGCTGAGGATACAAATTGGCAAAAAACTTTTGCACCACTGCAGGATATGTTTATGTATATTCGTAACACCGGTTTTCTCCACACAGTTGAGGATCGCAGCAAGCCGTGCTTTGAAACTGACGTGTTTTGTTTTTGCTGCGTCGTTTTCGCGAAAAAAATTAAACAATAATTCGTAATTTAACTTTAACTAACAGTGAAATCATACAATATCCGCGTGCTTTGGGAAACCTGTAGTGAATACAATCGATTCCCACCCGAAATGTGTGAGTGTCGGTAGTATTTCCACATTTTGTGGTTTTTTGTGCTGCGCCCCCGCACCCGGAAGAGGAGTTACATCAGCTTAGTTTTGCTTATTAGTGGTAGTATTGAGACATCCGGACATACATTATTAGGTCTGAGCGTTTGTCCGCTTTGTCGCGAGTGAATCGATGATTATTAGCAGTTTTGAAGTTCGATATAGAGTGGCCTCGTATCGGGCATTTGATTATTGGCAGAGTGTGGAGTGCAAAAAAAAAAGACCAGTGCGTGTAGAAAACGGCCATTTGCTTATCAGAAGCAGCAAACGAAGACAATGCGCATGCGTGCGGGAAAGGCTGCCACATAATTTCAGATGCGTTCACCATGTCGTGTACAGAGTTTTCTTATGCAGGTTCCATATATAACGGGCGGTTTGGCCACGTTAATTTTTGCGCTTATTTTGTCGGGAGTGCATGAAATTAATGACGAGGCAACGTCGAGAACTTTTATGTTTACGAATGAACAAGAGAGTGTAACGAAGGAAGCGGCAGTTGGTGAGATGTATCTGACTAGAACTATATAACGTCAGTCTTATTTTTAAATAATACCAAATACGTGCCTGGTTAAAAAAAAAAAAATATTGTGAATCACTAAATACGCGTCAATCAAGCATTGCACATACGCTTGATTGAAAGTTTCAGTATGTCACTACTGGAGCGGGGCTTATCGTGTACGAAGATAGCTTCGGAATGCTTGCGTTCTTAAAATGGGCTATTGGAGTCGCGGTAGAGCTGTCACCTTCTAATCCCCGGGTTTAAGCTTTTTGCAACTGTAAACAGCAAATATGAAACAGTTGCAGGAAGGTTCTATCCATAATACCGCTGCCAGACAGTGGGAATTAGATTGTAAACACACACACACACACACACACACACACACACACACACACACACACACACACACACACACACACACACACACACCGGTTTTCTCCACACAGTTATCGAGGATGGCCGAAAACTTCTCTTAGGGAATCGAGTCGGTGCTCTGGAGTGGCTTTTTATGTACCACGAACGGAAGTGTTTTTTTACGATTTGCTTGGGATTGCTATTCTGCTGAAACGTGTAGTTATTTCCATGTCATTTAGCAGACGTCATTTCTGTGTCACTTTGATTCGTCTGAGCAGACAACACGTTTTAAAAACTCCTACGGTTTGTCAATATGATTTTAAAGGAATGTGAAAGACTAGTGAAACACCGCAAATAACTGGACACGGAACTACGAAAAACCACAGGACTGAAGCGGCAGGCATCCACGAACAACAATCGTAAAGCCGAAAACTTGGTGCTGCCTGTGGTGCTGATTTGACAGCTCGATTTTTTTGAAGGCTTTATGCAGCAAACACAATATTCGCGGCAGAAGTTGTTATTAAAACGACAGTATTTTTTCATTGTTTACCAGCCAAGTATTATAATGTTTTACCTTAATTACTTTTACACAGAAACAAAAGCGTTCACGAAAATGAAAACGGACCGTGAACTAGTTCACGTTTTCAGGATATTTACCCAAAAACGTGATTTAGTTCATGATTACGTGATTCAGTTTACGGTGTATTTTTGCTTGTTCTCAAATTCATGACTGCAGTTCACGGATCCTGGCTCGGATTTTTTTCCGTGTACTAGTAGTTTGGCAGAAGAAATATTGTAAAGAAATATAATCCATTGTGAACCAAGCTTAAAATGTGCAAATCGTCACTAGTCGTTCGCTTCGAGTGGTTGTTAGGGACTGATAAAACGAAATTTCTCTGAGACGATCAATTCAAATAATCGAGGTCTACTTCGTCTTTACCCCTTCTCGATCGTTTAACTCCTAGCTTCTTCCTGAGGTTATCGAAACGACCGGCGTCCAATGCATTGTTTAAAATATCGGCAAGTTGCTCCATCGTAGGAATTGGCTCAATTGCAGGTCTTCCAGCGGCGACATGGTCTTGAACAGAATGTTGAGCCAAATATATTAGCTTCGGTCGCTGCAGCACTCAACGCTACGAATTCGGCAGCACTTGATGATGTGGCCGCAGTTGCCGGCTTTCTGCTGGACCTTGAAACGTTGTTCCCATACACCTGGAATAGTATTCCACTAACCGACTTGCGATCTGTTTTTTTTTGCTGAGACTATCGACTCTATAACAGAGCCTTCCTTCGTCTTCAGATGTATTGTCATTTTGCCTTGTCGAATTTGCTAATAAATGGTTGGTTTCGAGTAAAATAATCACCAATGTGTCGTCGATTCCGATCAGATATCGACCGATTTCTACGTTTTTTGCACTGCTCCGATGGTTATGCGTAGAAAACGCATTTCAAATCGAATGATAGTTGCAAGCGCGGACGACAATTCTCTAGAATCCAGATGAAAAATCCTATAACCCATATCATTTGAAATGAGAATAATAAACATTACATTTTACGCAACCCGGTAGCAACTTGACAGCTCCAGAGTAAAGTCAATGTACCCCGATTGGCTCACTGGTTCTGTAAAATCTTATGATTCCTAGAACAAATTATCAATTGGACGTATTTAAATCGACTGTTATTTTCAAAGTTGTGGGGGTTATATTCGTACTTAATGAATGTAATGCAGACGATGTGTTGTAATTTTTCCTAAATGTTAAATGGTGAATATTTTTACGCTTCTTATAGAGAATATAGAAGCATAAACACACTCGAGATTTAGACTACTAGCAAAAGATTGAATAATATAAAAATCGTAATTATAAAAGGCTAAAATATTTACCTGCACTTAGTAATTCAGAAAAAGCACCAAAAAATGAAAAAAGTGCCACTAAATTATTAAGGCCTGTGCCAACAAATAATGTCTGATCAGCATTAAAAAATTAGGAATGAGCAATAAAAGATGAGAAAAGATCTTCGGATAATCTAATTGTGACCGGTAAATCTGTCAAATAAAGCAACAGCTATTAGTATATGTGCAATTAAATATGGCAGTATTTCCGCCAAATTATGTAATTTGAGCACTAAACTATTCGCATATGTCTTTTAATTTTGTTAGATTTTCCCATAAAAACAGTAAAATGAGCAATGGATATTTATTTATCCATTGCTCATTTTACTGTTTTTATGGGAAAATCAACAAAATTAAGAGACGTATGCGATGGTTGGTGCTCAATTGCATATTTGCAGAATACTGCCATATTTAATTGCGCATATACTGTAATAGCTGTTGCTATCTGATGAATTACCAGTCATGAGTGGTTATCGAAGATCTTTTCTCATTTTAGCTCATTCCTAATTCTATGCTGATCACGCTATTTGTTGGCGCAGGCATTATAATTTAATGGCACTTTTTTCATTTTTTATTGCTCAAATCTCTCTTTTAATTGATGATTAATTATGCTGCCATTATAAAAACACTACGAAATTTTCAGCACTTGAAGAATATTTCTATCGACTTTTCTCATTAGGGCGAATCTAACATTGAGAGATTCTTTTTGATTACTTTCTCTTTCATCCATATTCCAATCATCTTTATGTTTTTCATTCTACAATTTGTAGAGTATGCTAGCCATCATTGTTGTGATTCGATCTGTACTAAAGAACCCCTCGAAAGTTTTGTAATGGCGCTGTGCTTAATGAAAGAGAGCGCGACAGGAGGGAATCTTTCATTGTTAGATTCGCTGTATAGAAGAATGTGCCTAGATATACGGAAGCTAACAAGACGTGAATAAAATGGCAGACTTTCATTTAAATAGCGCACTTTACTGATCAATGTGCGACGAGCTGAAACCTTCAGCACAATGGAAAAAGATTGATTTACGCAAACATATTCTAGTTTCATTTAACAGGAATTTCACGTTGAATTTTACGATTATGTTGGTTTTTTCATTATGACAGCTACGAGAACAGTTTTTTTTTTGGTTGATTTTAGTATGATTTAAACTGAATGCTGTTTGAAACAAACAAACAAAAACGGTCGGAACAACAAACATTTCCGTGAACAATCACCTTGCATTTCTTCTGTAATTAAAATTATTTGAATTAAACGCAAATAAACATTAAAAAAAGTTTACATATAAATTTATAGATTTTTCTCAGTCTGAGAGAAATTAACAATTGTTCTCTCTCAAGCACACATGATGAATGGTTTTTTTCATCGCTGTGTGCTGAAATAGAAAGGTTAATAAACTTCATCATGTTTTATGCTTGGTGCTGAGAAAAGTGCAACTCATACATAAAACAAACTCATGCATTAAATAAAAATAATCTCCTCTTCTGCATCCTTTATCTCCCGCTTTTCTTTCTCTCTCTATCTCTCTCTCTCTTATTCTCTCTTTTCTCTCTCTCTCTCTCTCTCTTCTCGTTTCCCTCATTTGTATTCGACACAATTGAAATCAAATGTGGTCTTCACAGAAAAAATAATAAATTTTAACATGCGCGAAAAATGTCCCCTCGTTTAATTCCAAGCCAAAGAACGTGTAGGCAACGAAATTGTTTGCAATCTTTCATGCGCCAAACAACAATGTTTGTTATCTTTCATACAACATGCTTGATTCAGGCGTCATCTTACTTAAGTTTACATGAAATATCCCAATATTTTCTACCTAATATAGGATTCCCTTTTTATGCTCTAGATGACGGATAAAATTCAATGTTTCTTTTTATCTGTGTTGTACTATTTTTCAACATCCCTTATGTGTGGATGTAAACGAAAACGTGTATTCCAAAACTAAAAAGCGGTAGTATCAACAATGGAAGGGCCCATTGTTTATGCACGGTGGAAACATCTACAATTTGTAGATGGGTGCGTGAAACCAAGCTCATCTGTCAAGATGCTCGGGGGTTGATTTTACATCACTCGGTAAAAACCTATCAATCGCTATCAATGGCTATAGATGGCTTCACATAAAATTGTAGTTGAATTTTTGCAGTACGGTAATCAACGGTAGAGGAAGTGGAATGAAAAACAAATTAATGCCTTTAAATTTTATTCGAACAATTCTTTGATCGTTTACGATGAACACAATTTAGAAATAAACATCATATTAATTTTGGTGAATTGTCGTACGAATTATAGATGATAGTCATACAAATCTTATCATATGACAGTCATACGATTATAATATATAAAAATAGACTTTCTTTCATACGCGCACGATGAAGTACATCAGTGAAGCTACAATTCAAGACAAGTTCATTTACTCAGTTTTCTGATATTCTTTTACAAACGGGTATGGGAATAGAATATATACAATGAATTGAGTACACTCGAAAGTGATTTGACAGTTAATTATTGAGTAAAATGAAATCACACTTTTCGTATAAGAGCGCAGTCGATTTACTTTTCAGACGATCTTGGATGATGATTGGTTTCAGTGTAGACTTTTGTGACGGGTACTCTGAGAAAAAAATGATGGTCAATTTTACCATTATTGGGGGTTAAAATGACTATAACAGTATAACTTCAACAGTAATTTCAACCAAATGATCATGGTAAAAAAAAGTTCATCTATCATTTACTATAATGTCGGAATAGTCCATGGTACCATGACCACAGTCAAGAATGCCATGATCGTGATGAATTCGACCATTTGTAACCATTATATGCAATAATCATCTTGATCATGATTTAATTATCAGTAAAACCATGGAATTATATTCAGTGTATAAACAATTAAATGTCAAAATCATTAGGCTTAGTGATGTTTACCGTACGCACACCAGGGTTGTCAGATATACAGACATATCTCATACAGATTACAGACATTATACAGATATTGCGGTAAAATTACAGATTTATACAGACATCGATATCAATAAATAAATATTTTATATCTTATATGTATAAAAATGTATTTCGAAACACTGTTCATTTCCTCAGATGTTTCAGAATCTAGTTTTAAGGCTCCTCTTATTTCGAAATAGACTTTAAGTTAAGTCATCATTTTTAGTATTTTGAAAATTTATGATGGCAGATTTTGATTGCGATTTTGACTGCGGACAGATAACTTGAGAGTTCAACAGTTACGCAGAGAATATTGTTCGCAAAACTACACCCACCATCAAACCGACATGAAACTCTATCTTCACTGTTGATCAAGAATCCATAACGACCGATTCAAATGTGCAGCAATGCCATCTGTCAATACCTATAGAATCATTTAATCTAGATCAAATAAATGTGTCCGAAATTGCTCAGGCATGAACATTCTCATCAAGTTTTCAATTAACGTTCTCAGTGAACACGAAGATAGATGTGAGTAATATGGTTTGAACAGAAATATTAAGACATTTTCAATTGTCATTCATGTCGGTTTGTCGGTGCTTCACCTACAGTTTATTAGTTTTCAAAAATGCCAACGCATTCACTTCAATCTATTTATCCTGCTGGAAAATCCCATAGAAATTGAGGAGACTTATCAGAAACTTGAAATATAGCTGATCCTATATTATTTGCAAAGAACTTTTAATGATTTCTACCAACCGATTTTTTTTCAAAAAAGCTTCTGTTTGAATTTAAAGCGTTTTGGAATTCATCCGAAGTTCAATATTATTTAAAAAGCAGATTTTATTTAAAAAAAAAGCAATTTTTTTTAAGGTATCGTCGATTTTGCATTGAGATTTTTTTTGAATACCTGGAGAATCCTAACAGATAATCAACGAATATTTTCTTGTGAATCAGGATTTTTAAGGATACTTTGTACCTTGAGATATTTATTGACAAGTTTGCCCTGCATTTTTGGAAATTTATTGAATAAATTATTTGATATGTAACTTAAATAAAATCAAAGGAATGCGAAAAAACTTAATAGTAGTCTTAATAGTAGTCAAACTTGGAAAAACTTCCGATAATTATATTTAAATAATTAATATTTCAAAAGAAAATTAAATACAAAGCGAAGTTACGGAACTAAACTTGAGCATCCAATGATCTTTTGTTTTCAAGAACATTTCAAAAGTCTTCGATAGCGTTCTGAGAATGAAAACAAACATTATGTTACATAATGTTGACGAACTCCAGTATTTTTAAAATGGAAATATCCTTCTTATCAACATGAAATCCTTTGAGTGGACAGCAATTTCTGACCGAACGAAAGATGTGAAAAGTAAACATAAGCTAGAATCAAATATGCGAACAGAAAACGTTTATTGAACATTCTACTAAAATGCTTCTGCAGTGGACCGAAACCTTATCCAGGGCCGATAATTTGAGCTAAGAAAAAACATTTTCTATCGGTCGCAGCTTATGGAAAAAATGTATTTCACCAGCACCTTCAGCCGCTCCATTTGGGTGATTGATAGCGCTGCCATTTTTTATTTCGATACCCAACGGGGTTGCTACCATCGGCGATACACAAGTGGATTTAAGACCTGGATGCAATGGATGCAGATTCGCTATAATCAGTCAATTTTTTAATGCATACGTGAATTGCCGGAAAATACAAAGGGCCTCAAAAATATGTGTAAATTTGAAACGGTGAAGAATCCTCAAAATATGAGAGATTCTCCAGAAATTGTGTGATAGTTGAAGAACGGAAGAAGTAAATTAATAAGGATCCCGAAACCAATGTATTTGAGAGTATGAGTTTACCTTATATTTGGCGAAACCATTCCTTACCTTGCTATAAAATAAATAACACTCCTCACTTATATTCTTTACGTATTTTTTTTGTAAAAATCCTCAATACAGAGAAATGCAGACATTTTTCAATGTTCCCTACAGACAATTTGAAAAACTATCTGGCATCCCTGACGTACACTGCAGCGCCATTTAGATCAAAAGAGTGCAAGTAAGAAGAAAAATCATTTGGAGGAAAACAAACCATCATTCCTCTGCATGTGCCAGAAAGCAAAGAGCAAAACGTTAAAAAGCCTACACCGAAAAAAAAATCTTTTAGCAAAGACTAACATTTTACCCGATTATGCCTAAAACCACAGAGAACTGATATTGATGTCTATATACCTTTTCTTGAAAAAACGTGTGTAAAAGTATAGGGGAGCAGCCGGTATAAAAGGCAAGTGCAGAGAAAAACAATTCAAACTTTCCAAGTTATGTGCTAGGATTTTTATTGATAAACATTGATATGACAGTTATCGCACAACTGCAGCGCCGCCTACCAGAAGTATTCTGTATCAACTGAACTTGAAAAAGAAAAAGAGTTTGACTTATTAATAAAAACTTTGATCGACTCACACACATTACTGTTTGGCCAAATTTTGATCGAAACACCCTTTATAGCAGACTGAAACTGATGTATTTGTCAATGAAGTCTTATTAGAACAAATAAATTATACAAGTGCAAAATTAAAACATGTTTCAGAAAAATATTTTCCATCCGAAATTTTTTTTTTATTGCCGTTTAAGATTGTTTTGCGTGGTTGTATCTTTATTTGTGCCGGTCACTGTATTCACTGATGCTGCTCTTCGCTTCGTGCGTCGGCCGATCGATGCTTTGTTAGTTTAGCTAACATACCGCCAACATATTGGGAAAACCGAAACCCATTTGTAACCAGCCAAGCGGCGGTGGATCTCGCTCCCTGTTCCTCCCACGCCGTAATTGACTGGAGGGGCATTAATTTGGGTCAAAATCGTGAGTCAAATCGGTAGAGGGGAACGCTAATGTTGTCTCTGATTGAAGAATAACATTATTAATAAGAACGTCGGCAAAATCGTATCATGTTCCCTGGGTTCAGGTCATTAAGGAGCTTCGTTTTCGAAAAGTACACGCAAATGATCTCTCCAACAGAGTTGAGTTATTGCATGATAGGTGAACGGCAGAACTGCGATCCAATCCCACTGCAAGTTTGCATTCGTTCACCGTAGGTGGTATCCGCTGCACATGGATGACATGAAAATGATGCCAATCATAGGCCCTAATCTGCCTTTGCCCGGTTCGAATGGATCAGTTGGCAACGCACGGCTCAATCCCTTTGTGTTATTATTATGCTCTATGCATGCGTGCGTTTACAAATTAGTTCCACCTGTTGCGGGAATGTTGCGGGAAGTGATGCTGTGAATCTAAACCACTGCCGCCGCCGCCGCCGATGATGATGGTAAGCGGATAAAACTACTGCCACCCGGCACCACGTGGCCTTAATCTCCGATCATTAAACTGGGAATGACGAGAGAGTTCCCGTTTGGCATGGTTCGGATGGGTGTGTTGAATTGATGATGGGACGGTTGTGCGTTCTAGATTCGACCGATTTGCATCTTCTTCGGAGCTGGCTGTTTACATAAGTCCCTCAATCGTAGTTTTAGCTATCAGAGATCCAAGCAAGCTAAAGCATACCTCGTGGGCAATTAGGAAATCGAAAGACTTTGAAAGCTTATACTCAAGAAGAGTTCGTTGGATATGCGGCAGTCATGGTTCCAAGCAGGCTGTTTTTTTTTTTTCGGATTGCCACTGTCAGACAGTAGGAGTTTAATTGTCCACACACGTTCAGGCTGAATTCCGCTGATTTCACAAACATCTAAATTGACGATAAAATCTTATCCTACACCTCGAGTGGCTGCTGGTGCATTTCTCCAACCAGCCAAATTTCAACCGCTTAAGGATTTCACCCAACCTAACTGAAATTCAATAAATCAAACGTTGCCACTTGAGATGCGGAACTGCATCCAAACTCGAAGCAGCGGCAGCAGCAGCAATATTAAGAGAGCGCACCGATATTTATAAAATCAATTTTCCACCTCTTCAACGCTCAAGCTCAGGGCCGTCCGAAAGCTACTTGAAAACTAAGCATTTCCCGAACTCGAATCTGATAGGCAAGTACATGAACATGTAAATTTATCTTTCTTATCTCGAGAGCCAACCGGCAGCCAAGGCAGTATAACTATCGTTTCGTTCTCCTCCTCCACCCTTCCCACTTGGTTCGAGGCAAGTGGCGTCTTCGACGACACCATCGCCAGTGTCTTGGATGTAAGTTTGCTCGGATTTCATCTCACCCTCCTCGCGGTCCATCCTCTCCAACCACGACGACGACGACGACGACGACGACGATGCACTGTTTTCGATCTGTTCGGATTGCAGAGGAGAAATGGATGGGTGGGTGGGGGTGGGCACTGCGATTGCATCTGTTTTTCCTTCTGATACGATATGGTCCCACCGAACTACTAACTCTTGTGACTTGAGTTTTATGATGTACAACTAGCGTTTATCTAACTTCGTCGAAGGTACATACTAGCGCAGATGGGAGAGAAGATGGAGGAAAAACGTCGAAACAAGCAAGGGAGTTTAAGTCAGCGATGGAAATCTTACTCTGTAGCACCAGCAACTCGGACTAGCCGTCGTCGTCGTCGGGTTCATTAATGACGTTAATAAAAACCAATAACAAGACCTCAAACATAGTCATCACAGGGGATGCTGACTTTGTACTTCTCGCTGCTTCTTACTATCCCGTTGCTTTCTTATGAAAACCACTATCCCCAGGTTGAATAAGGCACCTTTTTCATTTGAATTTATCTTTGATGAATCATTTAAAGAATTGCGTCATGTTAAAGGGTGTTCCGATCAAAATTTGGTCAAACAGGAATGTGTGTGCGTCGATCAAAGTTTGTAATAAAAAAGTCAAATTCTTGTCCACTTTATTCGCCGCAGAACGGCCAGTTTGCTGTTTCTCGTTCACAAAAGCTTTTTGAGTCTTCTTAAGGTTCCGCTAGACGATGGCCCAATATTGTTCGATTGGGCGGAGCTCTGGCGTGTTGGGAGGGTACTTGTCCTTGGGCACCACTTGAACGTTGTTGGCAGCATACCACTCCATGGCAATTTTTCCGTAATGGCAAGACGACATATCCGGCCAAGATAGAACGGAACAATTGTGTTGCTTCAGGAAAGGCAGTAGACGTTTTAGGAGGCACTCGCTCAGATAAATTTTCTGGTTGACGGCTCCAGACGCAACGTAAACGTTTCTCTTCAAGCCACAGGTACAGATGGTCTGCCACACCAGATATTTCTTCACGAGTTTTGACAGTTAAATGTGCTTGTAAATATCTGCCACCTTTCCTCATGCGGTTGCCGAATAGAATTCCTGTCATGGAAGCTGTTTAAAGTCTGCATTGACGTAAGTTCCATCGTCCTATACCACGCAATCAAACTTCGTCAGCATCGTCGTGTACAACTTTCGCGATCGTGCTTTGCCTGAAGTGTTTTGTTTATCGTCGCGATTTGGAGTCACCACTTTCTTGTAAGTCGACAGTCCAGCTAGTTTTTTAGCTCTATCCACGGTTGAAGGCGCCGCTCCCAGCTTCTTTACGACATCTCGAACGGAGAGGTTGGGGTTCCACTCGAAACAGCGGGCAACTCTTTTTGTCGTCGCTGTGGCCTCCGGCTTCCGATTTCCCCTCGATTCAGCTTTCCTGGCTGTCGACAAACGTTCACCGAACACCTTTAATACGTTGGTAACAGTTGATTTGAGCCACACACAACAACATCGCCAACTTGGCGTGAGAGTAGTTTGGATTTTCGCCATGCAAGTGCAAAATTTTGATGCGTTGCTTCCGTTCCTTCGACGACATTTTGATAACTGAAGTGCTAATCTCAAAATCAAAATAGAGGCATGATGCTACACGCACACATCCTCAAAATGAGGGTTGTGAAAAATGTTTTAATGCACGATGGAAGGAAATGCGCGAAGTTTAAGTCGACCCAATTATGATCGAAACACCCTTTACAATATACAGTAGAGGCTAGATCATTAAGAAATGAGGCACTTCATCAAGGCGGCGGTCAAAGTGGTCCAATTTTTTCACAACGGTTTCTTGTTTCAAAAAAGGTCTCCTCGGTCTATTTTTTTCAAAGTTTAAAACTAACCTGGTTCCAAATAGTTCATCATGCAGTAAGAGAAAAGCAAAATAATTGAGCACAGTTCCCTGCAAAATCCTCCTACTTCAACTCGAAAGCTGGCAATGATAATCCAGCTACAGGGAACGGCTTAAGCTCCTCGGGACCCTATTCCAAGCACGGGGTAAACGATAACTTCATTTTTTGCAGCATGGCGCTGTATCTAGTGAAGCATCACACAGCACAAAATGAGCGTTGTAGGTTAACGTTAATCCCTTACATGGAATAGGGTTCCGGGGAGCTGAAGCCGTTCTTTACCCTATAAGGTTTGCTCGTGACAAAATCTGGACAAATTAAATTTGAAATAAAACAAATTTTCTGCAAGTTTAATCAAAGGTGCATTTTTAATAATTTCAATTGTGCATTATTAGTCCTAAAACTAATTACAGTTACTTCATTAGGCTGCATGAAGAAACTACGAACTTTTGAGTTTACTCCAGCCATTAGGGTCTGTACAGGCTTCTTTGCAACCGATTTAACTGCTTTTGTCCAAGATTATCGAAATGTTTCTATAGTTGTAGCTTGTTGTTTATATTGAGAGAGTTCTGTCTTTACGAGAGCCCAATACCGCTCAACAGATGGCCACTCCGGGCAGTTAGGTGGATTTGCCTTCTTTGGTACAACATGGACTTCATTCGCCTGATACCATTCCAAAACATCTTTGGCGTATGTGTATGTATGTATGTATGGTAGCCACCATCCCTTCATGCCCTTGGCTTGGATGCAGCTCCACTTAATTGCAAAATGGGCCACCGATCTGAATTCACAATATCGCTGTATGAAGAGCCAAAAACGGAGGGGTGGACCCGTAAGCAGAGACGCTCACGCGAAATCCACGGGAAATTAAGAATCTCCTTCCAACGATACGATCCAACAAATCGAATAAACCACTTCGCAATACTTATTAAGCTTTCTACAGGATGGCTTGTTAAGAAGGGCGCGTCAATCTCACTGAAAGTAGTAGGGGAGTAGAATTCACAGCATCATAATCGAATCGGTAGGATATAGAAAATGATGCCATTTATTCCCACCTAGACTCAGGCAGTCAATCAAACCATCGTCCAGCTTCAGCTTGAATGATACCCTGATGCTCCCTCCCAACCCAGTATTTATTATATGTATAATCATAATATTCAATTCATGTTGTATGTGAAAGAGCAATGAAATATACTAGAATATTTAATCAATATGTCATAGTTGCAAGTCGTCATCCTGTAATTTTAAAAAAATATGATGAAATAATTAAAACAGTTTTGCAGCTTGTTGCAACTTTACAGCTCAATCAGTGGCAGATGAATGTTACTCTGGAATGTGAAGATGATTTTGCAAATAAATAAAACATTAAACATTTGATTATACATTAAAAATTAAAAAATATGTATGTATTCATAACATCCGGATAAACATAAACAGCAGATTTGAAGAGCATTCAATAGTTTTATTTATATTCGATGATCTACATTAAAAGAAAAACAATTCAAGATACAAAGCAATAAAATATCTGTTCTATCTGGAATCAATTTCCTGTAACCTTGAAGTATTAAATTTCATCAATTATTATTATTTATTTTTTTAATAAATAATTTTATTATGATTATAAAAACATGCAGTGATGATATGATGAAAATAATACGATGTTGTATTGAGATACTAAATAATATACATATTAAAATAAAATGCAGCTATTTGCCTCTTCTGCTGCGAAGTAAGATGATATAAACTCTGATATGACGAAAATTTCTTAAGTGATGTAATGAAGGAAAGTTTATCACCGGGCAGGCTGCAGAATGGCAAAAGAAATTTAAGCTAACAGTAAGCCGAAATAAATTGCATATGATTATGATTACTGCCCAAAAAGGGAAACTTAACAAATCCAGAAAAAAAAGAAAGAGAAAAAAAAAGGAAGAAAATTTTAATCCTCCGATAACTCTTGAATCCTACTAGGCCCATGGATAATTCTTTATAACTGTGCAATAGAAAATGAAGGATCATAAACAATTTTAGTTTTTAAATCATTAGATTTGTTTGGATAAAACGAAAAAATATTATAGTAGAATCTGTAGTATGGGCTAAAACCGCATAAATGTGAAGCTGAAATAGCATAAAAAATATTGCGAAAGGGTGTTACAAATGGGCGTTCGGCAAATATTCGCGATACAACTTGCATGATCGGATTTTAGCCGTCACATTCGGTTTGTCATTACGGTTTGGTACAGTTTTCACCTGGAACGACTTTATACTTTGCCGATGCTTGGAAGTATGCACAAAAGTTTAAGAACATTATTATTTTGCTAGCCACACTACGTACCGAAAGATCTAGTCTCTTCTGTAATATTTGCTTCACCTTCACGTTTTTGAGGTTGTTCCTGAGCTTCGTTTTTGTTCCGCTCCCAGCCTTCCTGGCTGTCGTTAAACCTGTATCGAAAGATTTAAGAACGTTATGAACAGTGCTTGCAGGAAAACCAAGCCTTTTTTGCAAGTTTTCTTATTGACAGATCCGAATTTTCATCGTGATCGCACACAATTGCTTTTCGCACTTGCTCTTTTTGCGACGCCATCTTCAATCTAAAAGATTGTGAAAAGTATCACCAAAAATTGATTTAAATAAACTGAACAGACATACGTGTACCAGTCTGTGAAATATTTCATGCGTTGATGAAGTATTTCCAGGGATATACGTATTTAGGGGTGTCTGTCTGAACCTTATAATCTGGAAAACTAACGTTTGCATTAAAAAAAGGACTTTTTTCCGAATGGTGATAGAAAAAAGCTAAGACAGATAATTGCTATTGATAAATCTTCCATGGAAGGTAATTATTTAAGCTTACTTACAATTCTACGCCCTTGCTTCTTTGTTCGTTTTATTTATCAATTTTTCCTCAGTTTTTGTGACAAAATGGTAGGAGTAGATCTTACACTTCAGGTTGGCCCGATCTCGATGGGTCGCAGCTGGAGGACGTTGGGTGGGCTCGTCGACATCGATATTCAGCCACTCGTTCGCTTCGAGTAGTGGGCCGACGCCAGATCCGGCTAGAACACCGCGCCTTCGCCCTAATGGTATTTCTTGATGAACGACGCAACTTTCGGCAGGCATTTCGTACTATGAATTTCCCCGTTCATGGCCAGTCCGGAGCGAAAGAAGAGTGGCTTTGACATCCCCTTCTCGCTAAATGTCAGCCACACCTTCTTGGGGAATTTGGTGTGTGAATTGAACTTCACCTCGCAGCTCACTTCCTTCGTGGGGGGAGTAAACTACGAAGTGCCTTGCCAGTCGTTGCCATCGAGGGTGAGAAAGGTCTCGTCGTCCATCACCATCGCCACGTCGCGAGTTAATCTTATTCAGCCGCTGCCGCTGCGTCCATTTCCTGCAGCTCCGAAACCAGTGGACGCGACTTCCGCTTCCTGACATGTATGTTCATGTTCGCCAGGTACTTTTTCACTGTTTGGCCGGTTGAACCGACCTCCCGCCAAGCGCACGCAGCGATGTAGCCACTTTTCTCTCGATCTTCCTCTTTGGAGCTTTTTGTCGCTCAGGGTCGTCGACCGACTAGAACCGGGCTTTCTTTCGATGCTCTGATTGTTGTCTAATAGTGCCAAGATCCGTCGTCCACAAAGTGTCGCACGATGTCCGTTTACGACGCGACGGGGTGCCGCTTTTTGAACGTGCACACTTCTGAACGGAGTTGCTTCACTGTTTTCGCTATCACGGTTAGAATTCGACTGAAAGAGCTGTCAAATATTGTCTGCTGACTTATGGGTTTCTATGATTGATGCTGCATGGGTAGTTTTGTCAGTGCGGGTAAAGGTAAACCCATGAAAAATCGGCAATTTTTGTTCAGTTTTTTTTAATGCAAATGTTACTGAGCCGATAGGCGTGAAATTTTGCATGAATGGGGTTTATGAAACCAAGAAAGGTTCTTATGATAGTCATCTGGAAAGAAGAGGCTCTCAGACAAAGAAAATAGAAGATTTTGCATAACTAAAGAGCTAATCAAGCAAATGGGGCCAAATTTGACATGTGGAGTTTTTGGAAGCAACAAATGTTTTTATGGTTAGTCGAGTCCCTCCTCTCTCTATAAAGGGGGGCTCTCATACAAATGAAACTGAAAATTCTGCATAACTCGAGAACTAATGAAGCGAAAGAAACCAAATTTAGTATGTGGTATTTTTTGGACGCAAGTAAAGTCTCTATGATAGTTTTAGACCCCTCCCTCTTCGGCAAGGGGAGGTTCTCATATAAATAAAACAAAAATTGCTGCATAACTCGAGAACTAATCAAGCAAATGGAACCAAAAGACTGAAACACGTTTTTAAACTTTCACTAGTAAATGTGAGCAAATTCCGGTAAAAAGTGCGGTATTCGCCATTTTCAAATTTTATTTTGATTTTTTTTTTCCAGTGCATAGTTTTGCTACAGAGCTCTTGCTCTACATTTACCATATCATCTCAGATACAATTTCATTATAATCGTTATAAACGGTTGCAGAGTTATAATAGATTACAGAAGCTTACACATAATGTAACATAACAAAACAAACATTTTGTTATGTTACATTCCTATTGCACGTAGGAATGAAACATTTCACTGTGGTATAGCTGAGAGTCTATGATGAAAAAGACTATGATTGATGTTTACATTTCATGTTTAGTACTCAAGATGGCGACGAAAGATAATCTAGTGCGCGAGCGAATTTTGGGCGTACGGCAAATCCTGACTTTTCAGTACGGGACCTTGCAAAAACATTGGATTCGCCTAAATTCACTGTTCACGATGTGCTCAAATCAGTTTTGGAACGTTTGACGGTGGAGAGGAAACCAGGAAGTGACAAAAACATTGGACGCGCTGATCCTGTCATGGACCCAAAGGTGAAAAGGATAATAACGAAAAACCCAAATCTCTCCATTCGAACGGTGGCTCGTAAAATAGGGATGTCGCCTGGTTTTGTCCAAAAATCAAAACAACGTTTGCGACTTAAGTCGTATAAAGTAAAAACAGTTCCAAATCGCAACGGCAAACAGAACTTGGCAGCAAAATCACGGGCTCGACGTTTGTACTGCGAATATTTGACGAAGTTTTCATGCGTTGTTATGGACGATGAAACTTATGTCCTGGAGGAATTCAAGCAGCTTCCAGGGCTGGTTTTATATTCTGCTATAACCAGAAATGCTACAGTTGTGCATTTCAGAACGAAGAAGGCATCGAAAGCAATTTGCAAGTGTGACAAAAATAGTAAATCTTTCGTCACTACAGGCACAATCAACAATGAAATCTATCAAAAAGAGTGTCTGCAGAAGCGATTGCTACCCTTCATCACAAGTCACAAAGAAAACCCTTTGTTCTGGCCCGATTTGGCATCATGCCACTATGCTAAAACTGTGATGGAGTGGTACCAAGCAAATCAAGTGAACATTGTACCAAAAATCTCAAGCCCACCAAATTGCCCAGAGCTACGACCAATCGAGAGATATTGGGCTCTGATGAAGCGGAAGCTTTCTGGAAAGAAGCAAGAAATCCAAGACATCAAACACTTCCAGCAAATTTGGACAAAGACGGCTTCTACGATTTCTGAAGAGTCTGTACCAACCCTAATGGACGAAGTTAAGCGCAAAGTTCGAAAATGTTAAGCAAATACTGAATAACTATGTTTTGTCTTCACGAATTGTCAAAACACATCCCATAAATCTGAAATAAACAACTACGTCGGAAATATAATGCGAAATTAATGTTTTATTCATGTTTAGAGGTGTCCGGATTATTGCGGATACAGACCTTAATCATGAGTCGATTAATAATGTCTCAATTGCTTTGAATTGAGTTTATCGTTGAAAATACATTTTTTTAATTTTCGTCACAATCATGAAATATTTGGTACTAAAGGTGCGAGTCTGACATTACATTCCACAACCATATCTAAAGCCAAAACAAAAACCAATAAAATTTAAATTTAGCTGACCAACCAACGCACCACTTCGATCACAACCGCCCAGACAATATGTCTCGTGCCCGTCGCAGCAACCAGCGAAAACGACGACGACAACGAACGACCCCATCCAAATATGTCAATTGAATCTAATCTATAGGCACGAATGAACCTACATTTCGCCAAAGCCTACCTAGAGCTATCAGCGACATGCATCGCACATGGTGCTACAGCTTTTACAGAAAGTAGATTTCAAAATTGCATTCGAGTGTTTTTAGATGATGCGATTAGGCACCGAACAAGACGACGTGGATGCAATTTGAGCAAATACAATAGGTACAAGCGCGCAGTGAAAGAGGGAAAAAATGTCATCTGCGAGTGAGAGAATCAAAAAAAAAAAATGTTGCAGTTCACCACCGGCAGAATCCGGTTCAGCCGTGCGTAACAGCTAGGGTCGTCACATGTATGCAGGGAGTGAATGAGACGCGAGTTGAAATTGGAAACGCGAATCGTTTATCGCTTCTTCTTTTTCTTTTTTCTTTTCACTCACAACTTATTCAAGCTGTCAAAGGTTCGCGTTTTGTTGTTTTGTGAGCATTAAAATAAACATAGCGATGAAAGCAGCGCGTGAGCTGCAATGGAAATGGCCAAATTGAACTGATTGGATTTTTCGGAATGATGTTTTCTGCAGGGGATCGGAATTGATCGATGAGAAGGGAAGAAGGGAAAAAATGCGGATCAATGTCAGACAGACGAAAAGGTTCAACTTCATGAAATTAAAAGCAGCTATGACACCACCGAATTCCGCAGTTTCAAGCGATGATAAATCCCTTTGAAATTAGTACAATAAAGATGATTGTTTTCAAACTGAAGTCACATGCAAACGTGTGATGCAATATTTATGTGTCGGAGATACTTGACTTGACAGCTGCGGGTGCCGCCGAAGCATGTGCACATAGAATTCAAGCGCTTCGCCGAGATCAGCAGCAGACATCAGAAAGTGCCGCCCGTCACTCGGGTGCTCTCATAAGTGATCATCTAGAAACAATAAAATTAACATAAACTTGTCGCTTGTGCTATACATCGCAATGGATGTTGCAATTATGGGTTTTCGGGACCATATAATCGAGCGTTTGGTTGCATTGGCTAATTTGTGTGATTTTTATGAGCGGTTGCCATTTACTTCGTTCTGTGTGATTGCAGTTTTAATTTTAAGAAATTCGTCAAATCCGACTTTCAAACTTTGAGTGAAACAATTTTCGCGAAAGTAAAACATGTAGGATATAGATTTTGGGGATTCCGATCTTACCAGTCCAATCAAAAGGGAACTTATCCAGAAATAAGTGAATAGACCATAACTCAAACTTGAGTAAATGTGCATGTGGAGGAATTTGAGAATCGTTTTGTTAAATGGGTAAACTTTACTCATTTTGATTGAATATTGAGTCAAGAGAGAATGTCTAATTCATTACTTCTTTAAGAAGATGAACTTGAATTTATATGAATTAGATTTATTTAACAATAGTAAGGTAAACAAAACATGAAGAATTCCAATTTTTGTTTCAGCTTGAGTAGCTCAAAATAAACATCAATCATACACTTCCGGGAAGCACTTTCCATATAAGGTTTGTTCACGACAAAATCTGAAGTTCTCTTGCTTGATAATGGACGGTGAAACTTATGTGCTGGAAGACTTTAAGCAGCATCCCAGATTGTCTTATTATACTGCCATGCAACGGAACGACCAAGTTTACCAAAAATATTTGGTTTGGCAGGCAATATGCAGCTGTGGTCAAGCAAGCTCAAGCTTCATCACTACTGGAACTTTAAATAAGGAAATATACCGTGAATAATGCATAAAGAAGTGATTGTTACCATTCCAGACTTCCGCTCGATGGACTCTCCCTTCTCCAGAAGTCCCAGAATTCTGTAGATGTTTAAGTTATCGTATCCGGCCGATACGAAGTGGGCCAAGATGGCCGACTTTTTTAGGCTCAGATAGAGCAGGCGGTACGAACATATCATAGATCGAACTTGTTTCAATGTTCTCGCCATAGCTCCTGTAAACAAACTGGTGGAGCTGTCAAATGTCCACAGTATACACGCAATTCTGTCTGCAATTCTCATTTTTGAGTCAATAATTCACTCAGTCTGGCCAAACGGGAACTTACTCAGAAATGAGTAAACATACCTTTGCTCAAATTTGAGTTAACAATACTGGACGAACCTGAGTAAAGTTTACACAGATTTTTATTTTGGGTAATTTTGACTCATTTTGAATATAATGAATATGATTGTGTGCGCGAAAGCCTTATATATTATAACCTTAAGAAGGTAAACTTAAAACAAAGTGATAAAAACAGTTCGGTTTTTATTCCAACCTTATTTTAAGACAACAAGGTTTACATAGAATCAATTAAAATTTGTTCAGTTTGAATTGCTTTTTCACATTATTGCAAACTTTACTCACACAATCTCAGGAACTGTTTGATGTTGTTTTGTACATAAAAATTGAATAAAAATCCATAAAATATCCACAGCTTGGGGTTTTTTGTCGGACTTGTAAGCTCTTCTAAAAATGAGGTCTTATATCAACAAAAAAGTCGTGTCTGCATGGTGTGGGGGCGTTATAAAAAGTCACTTTTTCGTGACATAATTAATGGACGTTCCCATATCGTTTATTTCCGTTTTTTTTAATGCACGCTTTATTCTACTCAAGAATCTGAGAAAGTTCTGAAAATGTCTTCTTCAGCATTCTACGGGCTTTCGTCATTCTTTATTGATCTTAAGTTGTTATTCAGGAGGTTCAAAATGTTCGTAATGTTCAGAAGGAATCTACGAAGAAAAACAAGAACCTTCTTTGCTAGTCCTTGCGCTATTTGAAAAAATTGTGTGCTAATGTTCATGGGATGATCCTTGCATTGGAATTGCTGATCATTTGATTCTTTTAAGAATAGTTTCTGGCAAACCTGTTCAAGTAAAATCGAAAAGATAAAATTGAATTTTATGCACATTTGATCGCTTTCATATTTATTCTTGAAATTTTTTCCATCAGCTTGACTCAAACAGTATCAGAAGCTGTTATAAATGATTTCGTAAATTGTCATTCAAAAATCTCTCAATTTCTATTAGATCTACCTGATCTATTCGATTTTTTTTTTTGCAGAAAGATTTAGTAACACTTGTTTATGGATATCTTCATGAAAACATTAATACTTTTTTGCTTTTGGTTAATTTATGCTGCGTAAAATTTAAGTTAGTGTCCACTATTATTTGTACGCATTCAGAACACTGTAGCTTATGAAACATTTCTATTATTAGTGAAACAGTTCTCTCAAACGGAGATCAGACTAAGATCGGACATTTCATAAGTAGTGTTCAAAATCGCGACGAATGAAAAAATCTGCCAGGATAAGTTCACAGGGTATTGTTTCGTTTTTTTTTGAATGGTTGATTATCAAAAGGAAAACAAGAGGTAACAAAAGTAATTGACGTACGTATCGTGCCATAGACAGGAAGGTGAAGAAGATTTTCCGAAGAAGAATCCGAATTATTCGAATTGTGGCTTGGAGAATAGACATATCGCCAGGATTCGTCCAAAAGCCAGAGGTACGTTCTGTATTGAAGACGTATAAAGTCAAATCAGCTCCCAACCAATACGATAAATAGAATTTGACGGCAAAATCTCGTGCTTAAAAACTGTACTGCCATTATTTGACGAAATATTTGTGTTTCATTTTGGATGAAACAATTTACGTCTTGGAAGAATTGTTTAAACAACTTTCAGGACTGTTTTCCTATACTATATGGCCGGAAATGCTATAACTAGGTACAATTGGAACCTATTGGGTCATGATGAAGCGGGAACTGAAAAAAGCCAAGCAGAAAGTAAAGGATGCAAATGACATATGTAGGAAGTGGATAAAACATAACAAAATGGTACCGGATAGGATCATAAAAGCTCTTATGGAAGGTATGAAGTGAAAATGTCGAGAATTTTACCAAACAAAAGTGAGCTTCATAAACGTATAGAATTACCCTGCAAGTTTCGTCTATATACGATTAATGCATTAGTTAATGAACTGTGTTGCATTAATTCCGTGCACGCCCTTCAATACCGTTCGGCACTGCCATCTAAGAGGTGAATTATTTGTTCAAGTATCGGGAATTTATCGTTCAGCTTTGTTGGCAATTTTATTAGATAAGTAATACTTATATTGCATTTTGTGTTTTTTCTTATATCTGTTATTATTATGTGGTTGAGAGTTTTAATGGAAGACCCATCATTATAGTAAACAACGAAAAGATAGTTGCTTGAGGTGGCACAAAGTAATACCTTTGAATTAAATCCTATGTGAAATCTATTTAACGCCTGATTTTTTTATCATGCCTTATATTTAATTGACTGTTGAATCTTCGAATTGAAAAAAGGTACCCAACCGTGATGACTATCAAATTTTCACTGCAAAAAGTCGTGCTAAGGAGCTGATAGCTTGTGAAAGTTTCTAGCGGTAGTTTGTATGCACTCTGTTTTGATGCGTACATGGGAGATGAACCCTCTTCTTTTTGGGTTTATTTTTATTCACAATGATTACTCAAGTTTTTTCTCGTCGTCTCTAACGTAGAGACATCGGAGAGAAAGACCGTAAAGCGTTGTGATACTGTACCCCACCACTATAGATTAATGGTTACCACCATTTAAGGGTTTTATATACTCTAATTGTTATGTTTTGTATTCTTCGTGTGTGGAGTAACGATTATGATGGTTCGAGTAAAACTTTACCCATGCCCTTTTGCTCAATTTTCAATACTTCTATTTTATTTCCAACCTACCGTACACTGACGGAACTTTCAACACTTTCTATTTATATCTTTCATTCTAGCAAACATTTCTGTCCACTCTTGGTGCCTCATGGTGATGAGCGAACATCTACTTTTACATCATAATCGTTACTCCACGTACGGAGAATACAAAACATAACAATGAAAAGCGATGGCTACTGTTTGTAAGAAGCCACGGCTCTCCTCAGCTCTGTTTTAGGCTGATTTGGCCTCTTGTCACTGTGCAAAATCCAACATGGAATGGTATAAAGCACAATAGGTCAAATACGTGCCACAAATAGCCAATCTGCCTAACTGTCCAGAACTTCGCCCGATAGAAAAATACTGGGTTCTAGTTAAGCTAAAACTCTTTGAAACTAAGAAGAAAGCAAATGGAATCGATGAAATAAATTTGTTCTGTTGAATTATGTCTAGATTGATTTTTCTGACATCATGTTAGTATCCAAAAATTAACGTGAATACCCAGGTAACCCATAAGCAGTTCCAAAGCGACTTTACGGAAGTCTATCAAGCAATTAAGTCACCTTAAATGCAACATAAATGACGCTTTTGGCTACAAGTATTTGAATAGCATTCGAAATCCAACTTTACAACAGACAGCAAGATGTTGTTATAATGATCGGCATGCATCTGAAATGCAGATTTAGGATTGATTTACTGCATATGCTAATGCGTATGGGTTACCAAAAATAGAATCTGATTACATCAATGTTCGTCCGAACGTTCTGAAACTGTATCAATCAGTAGTTCCATTTTTCGCAAGATCATAAGAACAGGCCTCAGTATAATCTTCACACAACATTTTATTCAGCATCATCAAAAAAGGTTTGAGATTTGAACCGGTTTGTAAATCTTTTACGTAATAGGTTTTATTAAAAATGTTCTGGCAGCACTGGCCATCTTCCCGCAACATCGTTAGCTTTTGTGGCGTACGGTACACGATTTTTTGCGAAAACCCATTAATGGGTAGAAAACACCCATTTTCGAATAGCATTCCCGTCACGAATAGTGGTTGACATTTTCTATCGAATGTGGGCGTCAATAATGACACAACTGTATCTGCTGATCTTTGAGAAAAATGCATATATTGTCTACAATGTACAACTTACTTCGGAGGCAAACATTCGTTGCCATGTTTATACCATCTCTGTTTTTTTTTAAATTATCTGTTCAGTGATGTACCATATTCCAAACAGGCTCAAAAATCGATGTGAAGTTTTTTTTTGAAATATTTCAATTTAGGAAGCCCGTAACGTAGTGAGTATGAAGCATGTTGATTGGACTTGTAAGAATTAATTAAAAAAAAAAACTTTGAGGACCGCTGTTCAGAATTTGAATCAATGCAAGGCTCCAAGAAAATATTTTGACCAAAATGGAAACATCATTTTCAGTAAACTAATCGAAAGATGAAGATCTAAACAAATAATTCCGGAGCCATTTGCGATAAGGGCAAACATGCAGAATGTAAACAGAAGGGGAATGATTATTGTATCGCTCTATACTAGGCGAATAGTATAGAACTTTTGACATTTTCTTAGGTTTCGCCTTTTGCTTTTCGCCGTTGTTTTGATTATTTTGTCGGTATCGCCTTTTACTTAACGCCATGTTTATGTTTTGATTTAAATTACGCCTTTCACTTTGTCAACAATCAATATGGCGTAAACCGCAAAGTAAAGTGTTTTGATAGTGAAATAACTCTACGCCCTTTGCGAAATCAATATTTAATGAAGCAAATCAAAGCACAATCAGGACAAAAAGTTTAAAATTCATGATTTAGAGGTAATATTTAATGATGCAGTGCATTGAAAAATCAATTTGTTTACATTTTGCATGTACGCCCAAATCGTAAATTGCCCCGGAATTTAGAAATGAAATAAAAATGTGCTTTTGCGAGGCTTTTACTGGTACAGAGAGCTCAAGTGTTCGGAATAAGAAGTGCAATAATTTTGAATGGACTAGTTTTTTGAATGGTAGAAAAAAAAAATTTCATGCTTGATATCTAACATAATAACGAAATAAAGCCAACGTTTTCAAACGAGAGCACATTTTTATTGTACACGTGATTTTATACGTAAAGCGGTACGAAAGTCACTTTCATCGAGGTTCATTTTCAACTTTACACTTTTAAAAACTTGTTTATAAAGCTCAACCCACAGAAATTGTCTCTTTTGATTGAGTAATTCAAAAATCTGGAAACGTGTCTCTTGATTCATTTTCCCCGAGAACTCGAAGGATCAAAAAAGTTTTATTTTTCATGTTGGCAGCAGGGTATCTCACGGTAAAGAAAGGTTAATCAAAATTTAAATTAATTTTATCTCTTTGATTTTGTGAGTTAAACCACCTGTCAATTTCGTGCAATGTCACGTACCGATGATTTGCCTATTTAAAAGGGTTTAATTGTGAGATTTTATGCTACTACACAGTACACACTGGTTCTTCTGTTCACACGGTTTAAGAAATCTAATCAAGTTGAAAAAATAAACCTAAATATATTAAAATGATATTTTACAAAAAGCCCTGCCGT
Organism: Aedes japonicus; assembly: GCA_034211315.2. Lineage (NCBI taxonomy): Eukaryota > Metazoa > Arthropoda > Insecta > Diptera > Culicidae > Aedes > Aedes japonicus. The sequence continues at coordinate 143,027 of JASCZW010001444.1, forward strand.
TCCCTGTTGAACTACATACTTTCAAATATCCAACCACGTTAACACTAAGCTCCACCAAAAATTTGGCTGCTACTTTTGCTATATTTCTATAAATTGTTATTTGAAAGCACCTCCCTTTTACAGCATTGTAAAAAATATTTGTATTCATGTATACATCGCAAAATGTCTCAGCATTTCAGGTCTAATAAACAATTTTGTCGAAAAAACCATCATTCTAGGATGCTCCGTTAAAAAAAAGATTCGAGCACCACCTAGGAAATATGAACCAATCAAAACCGTCAAAAGATGACGTTTTATCAACTGAACAACTTTCTCGAAAACTGCAAACCTGTAAGAAGCATACACGCGGCGCTAGAGGTCTTGGCCACACCACTGGATTCGCTGCCCCACTTTGCGTCGGAATGATTCAACGTATCAAGCAATGGAAACGAAACGGTAGCAAATCTCCAAACAAAGTGCAACACGCAGCAACTACGGCCCGGAAATTGTATTCGCGAGTTTTGCAGCGACCGGATGCATGTATTCTGATGGACGACGAGACCTATGTCAAAGAAGACTCAAAACCTTTCCTGGAGCACAAAATTTTATTGCCGTCGTAGAGGAAGATGTAAGCAATGTAGACAGGTCGATTCAAGTGAAGAGGCTTGGTTTAAAAGTGCTGGTATGGCAAGCAATATGTTTCTGTGGGATGAGGTTTACCATTTTTAACACTACCGGAACAATCAATGCGGAAATCTATCGATCGGAGTGTCTGCAGAAGAAGTTGCAGCCTTTATATCAGAAGCATAGTACCCCTCCACTGTCTTGACCGGATTAGGCGTCGGCACATTCGCCAAAACAACTCTCAATTGGCTCACGGAAAAGGGAATACCTTTCGTTGAAAAAGACATCAATCCGCCAAATTGCCCCCAGTTTCAGCCCATCAAACGCTTTTAGGCGATTCCCTGCCCTTCGGTTCAGAAAGGATGGGCGCGTTCTGTCGAGTCGGTCGCGGCAGATTTCATGTGTGAATCAGCTGCCCCATCAACGTTCAAAAGTGCCTGAACCAAATAGACAGCTTGTAATGATCACTTGAACATGCGATGTGGGATCATTGCCCTGTCATTCACAAATAACCAAACATGATGAAATTGAGTAAACGAGCGAAAACTCAACGGGAATGATCTCCGCATGCATCTATGCATCCGTCGAACCATTCTGAACGGCCGTTGTGAGAATATCACCATGAAAATCTCACATGCGCATAGCGTGTTACCAATCACTAATCTCTTTTCCTTTCTATTCTCTTCCCTATCCTATGATCACGAGCAATATCATATTGTCATCCTATAGTCAACTCTTCATATGCACTAACATCGAGACAACGCAGAGCAATAAAGAACGGTATAAACCCTAACCAATTTTACTTTCAGACACATTTTCTAACACAAGGTGCGCAATCAAATGACCATTACAAAATATACTGAATATCATCATATCGACATAATATATAACGGGAAAAGAGAGGGACCATCAGGGCACCCAAGTGAAACGATTTGTATAGGGAGCATGGGACTGCCTCCTCCCTATTGTTAACATTTCGGGGAACGAGGGCGGGTTCTTCGACCCCATCTATTGGGTTTATTCTGTCAATCGAGGGCTCGACTCTAATGCTGTATGTGTGAACTTGCTTTTGGAAGGAGATTCTCTTCCCTATATTCGCAGGTTTCGCGTAAGTTTCTATGCTTACGGGCCCGCCCAAACGTTTTTGGCCCTTCATACAGGAGCTTGAAGATCACAGACAACAGTAGAATCCTGATGAAATCGTTTTTCAGATTATTCCACTGCTATGGAAAGTTACCTTGCTACAATAGATGGTAGTATCTCATCATCATCATCATCATCAAACGCTTTCAGGCGATTGTAAAGAGAATCTTTAAAAAAAAACTGGTAAAGCAGCTGAGAATATGCAGGATTTCAATGAAAAATTGCGCGAAGGCGTCTAAAAAAATTGATGAAAAACTTGTCTGAAATTTGATGAAAAGTGTTCGATCAAAAATTAATAAATTCGTGAAAGAATAATATTAGTTTTGTATCCAGTCTGCACAATTTGCTAGTTCAATCACGCACAAAAAAAAATTATCAATTGTTTTGAGAAAAAATTGTGGTAAACTTATTTTTGATACAGTCCCTAATACAAATTCGGCTCCGTAAAGCTAACGCAATTTAGCCTCTTAAATAAATGTTAATTGAAAAATATTAAAAAATTCTGTTGAAGCTACTGGAGAACCGGAAAAATCCTTTCAAATTTTAAGTAAAATGCCATGTTCTAATTCATCGCAATCGCTCTCAACAAGTCACCCTCATCGTCCACGGAGCAACACATCTCCAGAGCAACAAATTAGGCCTCGTCATGAAATCGGGCCATCTTAACCCATGGAAGACAATCAAGATCACAAAGTGCCGTAATCACCACGTGTGTGTGATTCACTTTCCTGAAACATCTTTCTCCAACAAGTGTCCGTCCGACAGAGAAGGGCGTGCACCATTTAAGGAAAGCTGACGCATACCTTCGGAACCGGATTCTGGAGCTGGGAATAAAACAATATGTTTTCGTACACTCTCGCGTCACTTTACTCAATTTTTGAGTACAATTGTATGCTATCTCTTTTTCTCTCACGGAAATATTACTCAATTTTCGTAAAAAGTGGATCTACTCAAAAATTGAGTTGATCCACTTTTTAACGAAAATTGAGTAACATTTCCGTGAGAGAAAAAGAGATAGCATACAATTGTACTCAAAAATTGAGTAAAGTGGCGCGAGAGTGTAACCAATCCCGCTCTCTATATATGTAGCATAAGCTGACGGCAGACAACGCATGCGGAAGGGAAATTACTATTTACGATAATTATATGAATCTCTGACTTTCTCGGAACGCACGACGAACAGGCGGCGGCGGCTTGAGCTTCTATTTATGCTCTGCCTTAAGATGGTTCATTAAATTTTATTGGACCTCCCGAATGGTTCCCTTGTCTTAGGTACTGCACATGCCAGTCGTATGTATATTTTTACATGTCAATCAACTGCAGACTCTTCGGAACTCGCCTACTCCGACGGGGACGCTTGTTTTGATTTTCAATGCCGTGCTTTGTTTTCAATAAAAACCATGACTCAGCAAATGAGAAGTTACGTAAATGCGGACAAGAAATTCCTTTGGAATTCTTCCAACGGACAATATTCCGAGATTCTTTCCTCTTAAGGTATTCGTACTAGTAACAGTCTTCACACCGAATGCGTCGTAAATTTTCCGCCCGGATTCTTTCCATTCCTGTGCTAAATCTCTTCCGAAGAGCAAAATCTGAAAAAACAATAATGTCGCATAATTTTGAACAACAAAACATTATTTTTCGACACGCGTCCTCGTCCTCGGTTCAAAATCGCTGCAAAAGACATTGCCGAACTCGATCTAATCTCTGGCAGTTAATGACTTTAATAGGCACCATAAATTCCGCCCAATCCAGGATCGAGTGGGGACACGCGGTAAAGCAAGCGCGCACGAAGAAGAATCATATTTTAAGCAAATTCAGGGCAGTTCGTTTTGCTTATTTAATTATTGCAGAGACATAATTTAATACGCCGGCATGATTTGGAACAAAAAGACAATCGAGCAGAATTTGCGATTTCGGTAGTATGAAGTGACAACAGCCACCGAACTTGCTTTATTTATGCGAATTGCATTCTTCTCTTGATGCCATCCATGGTCGAAATAAACCCGATGATCTCGAATGCGTGTCCAATGGGTGCATCTTGCCCTTACAATCTGCATACACATTCCCACTCGAGCTGAAGAACTGACTCCGAAACTCGGCAGCAAGATTGTAAACAAGAGATAGGAAAGCATTTGAGAAATTTATTCACTCTCCGTCTGCGGCACACGCTCTGTACTGTGCACAGTGGGCGTTCGATGGTGACTCAATGGTAAAAATTCCCATCCACTAAGCGCTCGTTCCGCGAAAACAACTCCCACAGTGCGACAGCCGGAATGAATTTAAATGACATGGGAGTCATTTGCATAAATAGAGCTATCGCACGCAAATCTGCAATCCTACTGGCCAACTGGCGCAAAACGGTTCCTCTGGGGTCTCTTCGAAATCGGTGTCATACATATGCAATTCGGCCACAGAGTTACAATCGGCACAACCCGTCGGGGGGAAATGTAGGTTAGTGACAACATTTATTAAAATCAGTTATGCTCAGATCAAAGAGTGACCCGATGGCCGGGCAGCATGGTTTAATTAAAATTCAAACGCCCTGTTTCACACTAATCGTAGCAAACTGTTCCGTGACAACAGCCGACACGATTGGATGCAACAACCGAAGTACTTTTTATCTCACTTTCGTTTGTTTATTTGCCCGGTTTATCATTCACGTGTAGCGTCTGCTGATCACGCACAGGAATGCGATCGTTTTAGACAGACAGTTCAAGGGAGATAGATGGTGCTGCGACTGTTGTCAAATGGTTTTTTTTCCTTTTCTCGAGTTGACGTACAAAGTGGGATCACTGACATAGACACAAATAAAACAAAACTGACGGCTGAGATGCATCGCACGTGCATTACAATTAGGAAGAGGTACATAAAAATTCCTCTTTCGGAGAATGATTTCTGGTAAGTTCAGGAAATTTATCAGTTCTGATAAACCAGAACAAACGAAACGAATGCACAGGAAAAAATAACAATTTCCAATAGACGCGTTAAACTTCCACTCTTTACAAAAAATATTCCCTCTAGAGGGTGTACCACATCAAATAGCATCACCGAAAAAATGCTGTAGAAAATTACCCATTGGGTATTTCAACTTGAAAATTTAGGTAGAATTAGTTTTGTGTTTTTTTGTTGTTATATTTTTATCGCTGTTAGTTTTTCAAAAAATGGAAAAAATGGCATCACCCGAAAAGCAACGTCGCGAATCGATTTTGCGCAAGCACCTGGAAAATCCTTAACTTTCTCATCGGGACATCGGAGAACAACTCGGAATCGTGCAGTCAACGATTAGTCGTTTCATTGAACTTTACTACGACACTCTGAGCATCGAACGGAAAGAGAAATGGGGTCAGAATAAATATTCTATTAGTGATCAGGATCACAAGTGCTCAAGCGGAATCTTTGGTTAGGGATGTAGCAAAAAATTTTATCTGTCCAAGTGTTTCGTTCAGAGAGCCAAGGTCCGGGAGGGACTGCAGACGTACAAAGTGCAAAATATTCCAAATCGTGACGTATGAGTGAACCTAATGAGTGGAGTTAATAGTAAGGTACGAGCGTACGGTTATGGAATTGAAGTTGAAATAAATAAATATGCCAACAGTTTACTTATGGTTTATAAGGAGTGTATCGAAAAGTAGTTATAAACTTCCAAATAATAAAATAGGCATGAAAACATGGTTAAAATTAACATACTATTTCAGTTTATTATAGCTTAACATGTTTACAAAAGATCCAAACGGTAAAACTAGTCATCATGTTCATTTCTGTAGAATGCCCGTACCTTTGATTTGACACCTGCCATCAAATTCTGCACAGTGACCTTTGTGCACTTCCTGGATGCCGCTGCCCAATTTTTCTTAAAATCGGTCATGTTTTGGGACACTGTACCATCCTTCTTAAATATACGCTTGACTATTGCCCAATAGCGTTCGATCGGTCGCAACTGGGGACAGTTTGGTGGGTTGATGTCTTTTTCTACGAACTTGATGTTATTCTCCGTCAGCCACTGTAGAGTGGATTTGGCGTAATGTGCCGATGCCAAATCTGGCCAGAAGAGAGGAGGGGACTGGTGCTTTCTATACAATGGTAGCAACCTGTTCTTCAAACATTCCTTTTGATAAATCTCAGCATTTATAGTTCCTTTTGTATAGAAAATTGAAGAACGCAAGCCACATGTGCAAATAAGCTTGCCAAATGAGCACCTTCTGACCGAATTTCTCCATCGCAACAGTCGTATCTAGCGGTTGGCACACGTTCCCCAACAGATTTAGTATAAAACTGCAGCCCCGGTAGCGTTCTTGAATCTTCTTTAACGTATGTTTCGTCATCCATCAAAAATGCACTGGTCGACATTGTCCAAAAATGCAGCTGTACAGCTTTCAAGCCCTGGTTTTGGCACGAGACTTTTGTTCCGGAGTTTGTTTGGGCACTTTCTGCTTTTTGTACGTCTTCAAGTCATTCCTGCGCATGATTCGTTGAATCATTCCGATGCTGGTCCTGAACTTCTTGGCTAGATCGCGAGTAGAGGCAGATTTGTTCCGTTGAATATAATCCACAACTTTTTGGTCCAAATCGGGGTTGCTGGAGCCGGGTTTCCGGCCACTTCTTGGTAAATCCTTGAGGGAGCACTCCTTACCAAACTTTTCGATGATGCGTTTTACACTTGCCGGGTGAACATTTACTCTTTTCGCAATCTGGTTGTAAGTAACACCCTTTTCGGTGCACCAAGTGTGCAGAATTTTCTTTTTAGTCTCAAATTCAATTCGCGACATTTTGAATACAACTTTATCAACGGAAATGAATGAACCGAATAATCATTTTTGACATGTAAACAAAGCAAATGGCGCTTACACGCTAAAAATATATACAGTAGTTTATGCGTAATAACGCATCGAATGTTTATAACTACTTTTCGATACACTCCTTATTTTATGGTCTGAAACTTTGAAAAGGATCAGATGACTAGATAATTTTCTACAGCGATTTTTCCGTGATGCGATTTGATGTAGCATGCCCCCTTTATTGTCTATACAGGATCGTGTCAAATCGATCCCAGCTTCCTCTATCGACGTAATTTATTGATTCAATTGTTCTTAAGTAAGTTTCAATTCATTGGGAAATTTCAACCGAATTCAAGTGTTAAATCTTCATTCCACTTGCAATTGGTATCTTTCGGGACCAGTGCACTATGGTCCAAATCACGAATTTACGAGAAAACATGCTCCCAGCCAAGGGGCAAGACAGCTTTCTCGTGAGTAACTTTTTCCTTCAAAATGACTCAGGATTCATCAAATTTGCACACTTTATGATTTTCTTCTCCCCCAACAACTTCACTCATATTTGATCGTGAAACTCACGTTTGCTCAGAATGCATCAGCTTCCATCAACCTGCATAATTTATAACTCGAGCTAAAGTATTCTGGCAGCACTGGCTTGAATTGGTCGGTGATAACCTGGTAACGGTGGTAACCTTGGCAACCAATAACAGAAGTATGTTTACTGTCTGGGAAAAGTTTTTATTATGGTATCGTGAGAAGCACTAATTTCAGGCAAAATAGGTCACAGTATTTGGAAGAGGAATTGGGCCCCGAAGTAGAAGTCCCGGAGTCCAGAAGCGAATGTTCTGTAGGATCATTTTAAGATGCCTAATTAGTGGGTGCGGTGGGGGGGGGCTGTTGATGGCGCGACTAATTAATTTTCATACGGGGACGGCTTCAGGTGAATAGTAGATAGGGGCTAACAAAAAGCTGAGCTCGGGCTGGGGGATCGACACAAGTTCGAACCTAGCTGAAAACAACACAATCTACACAAATTATTATCAACTACATATTAATATGATGACTAGCGGGTGAGGATTACCACAATGTTGATACGGTAACCATTCACGACAGAACTTTCTTGTTTTGATTATGCAATTTCACTGCCAAAACCAAGCTTTACAAAAGGTAGGAATGTTGTTCAGCAATCAGTGAATAAGAGATGCTCATAATTGCTCAGAGTTACTCAGGATTGCTCAGTGTCTTGCCCCTAGCTCCCAGCGCCTATACTTGAAACTTTACAGCAAAGCGATGTTCTACAACATGGTTTGTATCACTAAGGCCCATTTTTTTTATGTTGATTTAAAATTAGGGTGGTCACAATTTTCACGGAAAAACAAAACCAAATTTTTTATTTGCAGAAATATACGTTTACATTTTTCGGCAAAATTGTAGCGCAGAAAATTTCATGGAATTTTCATATATAAACTTTTTTGTAGCTTAAAAATTGACCGATTTAGAGCAATTTTTCCTCATCAACTTAGGGTGTACCATAAAAAAATGTTTTATATGCCCTAACTTTTTTATTTAAATTCCCACCGTTGAGTTGTGTTCCGCAAATTTTAGAACTTTTAAAGACGCAGTCTTTAGTATACAAATTTTGCCGGTAGCTACGGTACATAAGTTAAAACTTTTTTTTACGGTACACCCTCTGTTGACGAGGGAAAAGTTGCTCTGAATCGGATTAGTTTTAACCTTAAAAAAAAACGGTGAAACTTGAAATAGAAACGAAGGCTCATTTTTTTATGTTGATAAACATAAGGGTGGTCAACATTTTCACGGAAATACAAAAACTAACTTTTTTATTTGCAGAAATAGACGTTTACATTCTTGAGCAAAGTTATAGCGCAGAAAATTTCATGGAATTCTTCTTAAACCATCTCAGATTCAAATATAATTTTCTCAAGAAACAGAAATAACATATTTCTAGTTTTCACGTATGTTAAAAATATATATTTTCCTTTCAAATGGCGTCTTTAATATTTTTTTTGTTTGGCCCATTCACAGAAATCAACATTTGAAAAGGGCGATTTTTTTTAGAAAAACTTCAATAACTATTGATTGATTGAAGCTACCGACAAAGTTTGTATAACAAAGTACGCGTCTCTGAAATTTCTAAAACTTGTCGCAATACAACTTTACAGTGGGAATCGAAATAAAAAAGTAAGGGCAAAAAAACATTTTTTTATGGTACACCCTAAGTTGATAAGGAAAAATTGCTCTAAATCAAAAAAATTATAATTGAAAATTCCATGAAATTTTCTGCGCTACAACTTCGCCGAAAAATGTAAACGTCTATATCTGCAAATAAAAAAGTTAGGTTTTGTATTTCCGTGAAAATTGTGACCACCCTAATTTTGAACCAACATCAAAAAATGGGCCTTAGTGATACAAACCATGTTGTAGAACATCGCTTTGCTGTCAAGTTTCAAGTATAGGCCCTGGGAGCATGTTTCCTCGTAAATTCGTGATCTGGACCATACTGCAGCGTGTCCAACGACATGATTTAATGATCTCGATGAATGTTTAAACTACAGTATATTGTATAAAACGATAAACATGGATCGAGGCTTCAGGACAGCTTTAATTTCAGTCATCATAGAAAATAAATCTTCGAACGATCAGATTTGCGTATGTTTTAGAAGTAAAACTCGGGACTGTTTGAAAAGAACTTGTTGAATAAGCTCTCAACTCGACCAGGTTTGAATTGTGAATAACATGATGACAAACCGTTTGTACTATAATCACAGAGAACAGACTTTCATCTTCGGTCTGCTACTTGCCTAAAACTTTAAACCAACATTTGAAATGTATGTCGTTATGCTCCTGGTAGGCGGCGCTGCAGTTTTACGATAACTTTTATGTAAATGTTTATCAACAAAAGGCCAAGTACATAACCTGAAATTTTTTGTTTTTTTTTGCTTGCTTCTTGCTTCTTATACCGGCTGCCCATTAGGCTGATGCAAAATTCGAAATATTTGCTCCCCTAAGCTTAATCGACGCCAATTTGGGTCCTGATAGTCCCCAAAAAAATTTAACACATTTGGTTTTAATTTGGCTTTGCACACGCTATTCAAAGTTTGTATGGGAATTAGTATGAAGAATCTCAAACTTACATTTCCAGATCCCTAACATCTTGATATTATGTCCTTAAGCCAAATCTTATATACATCCATATAGTGTAAGTTGTCAACTATCAAAATGCCGAAGATACCTGACATGTAAATTTTATACAAAAATAGTTATTCAACAAATATAATAATAAGAAGTAAAAATATGTAATGTATATAAAATATCTAAATAAAAAATATATAAAATATATATAATAATATAAATAAAATATAATACATAAAATATATGAATATAAAATATAAATCTATATATATAAAAATGGATTTCTGTCTGTCTGTCTGAACCTAATAGGCTCGAAAACTACTGAACCGATCAGCGTGAAATTTTGTATGGAAAAGGTTTCGGGGCCGGGGAAAGTTCTTATGATGGTTTGAGACCCCTCCCTTCTCTGAAAAGGGGGGCTCCCATACAAATGAAGCACAAATTTCTGTATAACTCGAGAACTGATCAAGCAAAGGAACCCAAATTAAGCATGCGGAAGTTTTTCGAGGCAATAAATGTTTATATGGTAGTCAGAGACCCTTCCCCTCTCTAAAAAGGGAGGCTCCCATACAAATGAAACAGAATTTTCTGCATATCTCAAGAACTAATCAAGCAAATGGAACCAAATTTTGCATGTGGGGTATGCTGGAGACAATTTTTTTTTCTATGGTGGTTTGAGACCCCTCCCTTCTCTGGAAAGGGGGGCTCCCATACAAATGAAGCACAAATTTCTGCATAACTCGAGAACTGATCAAGCAAAGGAACCCAAATTAAGCATGCGGAAGTTTTTGGAGGCAAAAAATGTTTATATGGCAGTCAGAGACCCCTCCCCTCTCTAAAAAGGGAGGCTCCCATACAAATGAAACAGAATTTTCTGCATATCTCAAGAACTAATCAAGCAAATGGAACCAAATTTTGCATGTGGGGTTTTCTGGAGACAATTTTTTTTTCTATGGTGGTTTGAGACCCCTCCCCTCTCCTAGAAGGGGTGCTGTCATACAAATGAAACTAAAATTTCTCCATAACTCTAGATCTAATAAAGCAAATGGAACCAAATTTGGCATGCGGGGATTTTAAAGGCAATGATTGTTTCTACGATAGTATGAGACTCCTCCTCTCTCTCTGGGAGGGGGGGTCATATAAATCAAACAAAAGTTTCTATATATCTCGAGAACTAATCAAATGGAACCAAATTTGGCATGTAGAGATTTTTGATGCATAACTCGAGAACTAATCAAGCATATGGAACCAAATTTGACATCTGAAGGTTTTTGGAGGAGCGAAATGTATCTATAGAGGTTTGAGACTCCTCCCATCTGGAATGGGCCAAAGGGGGGGGAAGGCTTCCATACAAATGAAACACAAATTTCTGAATAACTCGAGAACTTATCAAGTTAATGGAACCAAACTTGGCGTGTGGAGTTTTTCGAAGGCAAGAAATGTTTCTATTGTGGTTTGAGACTCCTCCGCTCACTGAAAAGAGGGGTCTCTAATATATATGAAACACGAATTTTTGCATAACTCAAGAACAAATCAAGCAAATGGAACCAAATTTGGCAAATGGAGGTTTTTGAAGGAAACAAATGTTTCTAAGGTGGTTTGAGACCCCTCCGCCTTCTGAAAGGAGCGACTTCCATAAAAATGAAACATAATTTTTAGCATAACTCGAGAGCCAATGAAGCAAATGAAACCAAATTTGGCATGTTGAGGTTTTTGGAGGCAAGAAATATTTCTATGGAAATTCAATACCCCTCCCCATTTTGAAAGGGGGGGGGGCTCGCATACAAATAAAAAGCAAATTTCTGCATAACTGGAGAACTAATCAAGTAAATCAAACCACTTTTAGAATATGGAGGTTTTTGGAGGCTAGATTGCTATATGCATAAAAATGAATTTCTGTCTGTCTGTTTGTTTGTCAGACCCTTATAGACTCGGAAAGTTCTGAACCGACCAACGTGAAAATTTATATGAAGTGGTTTTTGGGGCTGTAGAAGGTTCTTATGATTGTTTAAGACCCCTACTCTCTCAGGAAGGGAGGCTCTCATACAAATAAGACACAAATTACTTCATAACTCGAGAACTAAACAAGCAAATCGAATCAAATTTGGCATGTGGGGGGTTTTGAAGGTAAAAAAAACCATAAAGATGCCAGTTAAATTAAATTTCCCTTCATTTAGCTGCAAGCGTAGCAGCGCACACACCGGACGCAGCTATTATATGTATAACAATGAATTTCTGTCTGTCTGAACCTTATAGAATCGAAAACTACTGAACCGATCGGCGTGAAATTTTGCGTGGAGGGGTTTTTGGGGTCGTAGAAGGTTCTTATGATAGTCTGGAACCCCTCTCATATCTGGAAGGGGGGGGGGGCTCCCATACAAATGAAACACACATTTCTGCATAACTCGAGTACTAATCAAGTAAAGGAAACCAAATTTAGCATGTGGGAGTTTTTGGAGACAAGATATGTTTCTATGGTTTCTTGAGACCCCTCCACCCTCTGGAAAGGGGGGCTCCCATACAAATGAAACACAAATTTCAACCAAACATGAGAACTATCCCTACTGCCATGGAAATTTGTATGCAGGGGTTTATGGTTTGGAAAAGTATCCTATGATAGTTCCAGACCCCTCCCGCCTCTAGGCTCCCATGCAAATGAAAAACAAATTCCTGCATAACTCGAGAACTAATCATGCAAATGGAACCAAATTTGGAATAGGCGAGTTTTTGAAGGCAAGAAATGTTTTTATTGTAGTTTGAAGCCCCTCCTCTCTCTGAAAAGCGGGGGTCCTCATACAAATGAAACACAAATTTCAAACAAACATGAGAACTATGCCTACTGCTATGCAAATTTGTATGCAGTATGGCCGGAAAATTTGCTTATGATCCTTATGAGGTCCTTATGATGATTCGAGACTCCTCCCTTATCTGGAAGGGGGTGCTCCCACACCAATGAAACACAAATTGCCACATCACTCGAAAACCAATCAAGCAAATGGAACCAAATTTGGCATGTGGGGAGTTTTAGACAAGAGGTTCTAAGGTGGTTTGAGACCTCATATCTCTGGTGGGAAGGGGGGGGGGGGTGTGGGGTGGCCTCACAAACAAACGGAACAGAAATTGGAACCAAACATGAGAATTATCCATGTAACTTAAACTCAAAATGTGTATTTCTAGGGTAAGCAGCATGTACTGATAGAAGTTTGACCCCTGCTTAGCCAAGAATGGGGGATGCTTGAGTTACTCTCAGTGCTACATTATGCACAAGAAGTTGATCAAAGGTTATGCAAGGGAAAATTACATTCAAACTGACAGGATACGGCTTCGTTTGATGATACATTTTTTTGTCAATGAAATGCTTCTACGCAGAAAGAAAGACCTATAGAAACTACCGATCCAAAAGTTTAATTAAAAACATAAATCTTTGTTTTTTTTCAGAAATTACATTAGTAAACGAAAACATTTTAACCAGATGCATTCACAAAAACAACATAAATGAGCAGGTTATATTAAATTTTCATTCATTTTGTTGCATGCGTAGCAAGGCTCGCACCGGGTTCAGCTAGTAACATATAAATAATAAGAAAACAAAAATAGGAATAAAACATCATACCTGAAGTGTGTATTTTATGTTTTATTGAATAACTATTTTTGTATAATATTTACATGTCAGGTATCTTCGGCATTTTGATAGTTGACAACTTACACTATATGAATGTATATAAGATTTGGTTTAAGGACATAATATCAAGATGTTATGGATCTGGAATTGTAAGTTTGAGATTCTTCATACTAATTCCCATACAAACTTTGCATAGCGTGTGCAAAGCCAAATTAAAACCAAATGTGTTAAGGGGACTATCAGGACCCAAATTGGCGTCGATTAAGCTTAGGGGAGCAAATATTTCAAATTTTGCATCAGCCTACTGCCCATATCAACTTTAACACAAGTTTTTTCAAGGATTGGTATATGGACCTTAATGTCTGTTCGCTGTGCTATCAACGAGTTCAAACTACAACATAATTGCAAACGCCGAACGGCAAAACCCAAGAATGGGCCACAAAATCAGTAAGAACTCAAAAATACAGCAAGCAGCAGAAGGCATTTTTACAAAACCACAAACAAAACTACTTAATGTGTTGGCGTTACACCAATTTAAGAGTCAAGATTCGCAAGAAGCTAAATTTCATGATAAAGTAGAACTTGGTGAGTCCATTCCAATTATGGAAAATATGTTCCAGCTTAATTCGATTCACATCTACCATAGGCAGACGTTTAAGCATGAACAAAATTAAACGATAGCTTTGTGTAAATTTCCAAATCACTCTTAAGCGCTAGCGTTAGCAATCACTCGTTCATTAACGCCATGTTGTTCACGTATTCTAAATGCCCGCTGATGTGGCAAAGTTGCGACATCAGCTAGCATGTCAAAATATTATGCGTATTGATGTACAATGAGATACCACATAGTGGGAACAAAACTGAAAAATTTGCTAGCTGGTGTTGCTTATTATTATTTGGCGATTCTCTTTAAATTGACGGTTATGGAATTTTGCACACGCTGAGATTCAATATTGAATGGCTTTGCATCCATACATGTTATCTTTGACACTTAACAATTTTTTCTCCACTAAACTATTTTCACACAACAGCTGTAAAAAGGGTTTATCCTCGTTGTTTGATACTTTTTATCGATTTATCACGACTAAATAATTGAATTTGAAATTGATAATTGAAACAACTTCGGTAGAGAAAAGACCTTCTGAGGTTGTACATTTAAGAATAAATGCTATGGAAAATGCTTTGATAGCCGCGTTATTTACAGCATGATTGATTACCCGAAGTTGCTACTCCGTTTGCTGTAAGCTGTACTCAAAAAGATTATCAACTCTAAAACATTCGGGAAAAACATACAACCTCAATGTGTAAAAACAACATGGCAATACTGCCGCTGGCCCCGCCGTCAAATAAGGAAAGGGTAGGAATATGTTGACCTGATATTTGCTTTATTGGAAGCAGAAATTACCTCTTTATAACGGGTGTCCACTAAATAATGAGAACGAAAAGAATGGGTCAGGAAAAAAATACCAGTGAAGGTTTGTTCAAACTGATTTATTTTATTAAAAGGGTCAACTTAAATCTTCAAACTAAGTTTAGTGAATATTGTCATATGGTCCGTGGTCCGCCGTGCGGCGCAGCTTAGTCGTTATCAGAGCTTAAAAATATCATATTCAATTCTCAAATTGCACCCTGACTGAGTTAAAATATTAGTCATCACGCACTGTTCTTAGCGAACATGAAGTAAACACAAATTTGCCTTCATGAATCTCTTGTGCAAGATGAGTCAACTTGTTTTGTGTTGCTTTACTTTGATCATTCATTCGTTCCGGAAAGCAGTGAATGTATGTAAGTGCAAACAACTCATTCAATTTCAACGTTCTACCGTGAAGACGAAAGAACAGTCATTCATTTGGAGAATCAATGAAGTGAAAAAAACCAAAACTTCTCTAATCGATCCTGCAAATGCCTTTTCTCGAGCAAATGCCCCACAAACTCTGTAGCGATTTCGGCCATTTAGCCTTTTGGCTTCCTTTGCCTTCAGCCATGTTCGGGAATACTTGAAATCCTGTGGCAGAAAAAATCACTCACGAACGCGAAAATGAATGACTGGTTACCAGAACATTCAGTCAAGCAACCAAAATCTCTTGAGGCTTTAATAGCCGTGTCCTTTGCTGTGGTGTGAATGAGATGTGTCGAACACAAGGACAACGGAATGACTGAGCATAGCAAAATAGTAAACACGAATATATTGCGTAACTGATAGAACGAAATGAAGGGAGCGAAAATTGTACCTACTGAATATTTTTTTTACTCATCGTTCACGACGGCTGTCATTTTTTTCGAGCTCTGGTCGTTATGCTGGAACATGACCGTTGGACGGCAGCCACATCGATTTTTCGGATGCAGCTTTTGATCCTGTTGGTAAGTTGCTTGGTGTTCTTGGCCTTCCAATTATCCTCGTATACCATGGAGCTCAAAAGACCGAAGAAATCCTCGATAGGACGGCACTGTGGCAAATTTGTCGGATTCCGGTCTTTTGGGACATATGGTATATTTTGGCTCTCCAAAAACGTTAGCGTTTTTTTGCGTAGTGCGATGATGCCTTGTCCGGCCAAAACACGTATTTGCCATCCGAGTGATGTTGTTTAAGAAATGGGATGAGTATTTTCTGCAAACACTCTCTTTGGTACACCTCCTGGTTGATGGCCAAACCGCTTGGTTTGAACCACGGCTTCGAAATACCCTTATAGGATATTACGATGTATAACATAACCTTCGATTCAAATTTGTGCTTGAACTTATACATTACTTTTGGAGGAGTAGTATATTTGTCCTTAGTGTAGAATCGGTCGTTTCCCGGTATCTGAGACTTCGAAAGAGGAAAGTAGCTTTCGTCGTCCAGAACGAAAGATTTTCCGCCGTAATTCCGAGTCATCCAGCGGCATTGGGATTTCACGGTTTGAATCTGCTCATCTGTGTACTCTGGGGATCTGGTTTTCTTTCTACACACTATTCCTTCTTTCTTTAGCGTCTTGCAGATGAGTGACTTCGAACAATGGAACTTTCGGGCTGCTTCCCGTTGACTTACCGAATCCTTGTTGTTGAACATGCTGCGCAACGAGCGGAGCGTATTCTCATTCATTATTCTCGCTGGACGGCCGCAACCTTTCTTCCGGGTTACTCTCATGCATGCCAGGATACGGTATACGGTGGATACCGGAACTTTTTCACGACAAAAATGGTCCACCGTGTATTTTTTTCCACGATCTTCGTTCGCTTGAAAGAATTGTTCAACGCGCGCGCGCAGTTCTTCCTGTTTCGACGGCATGCTGAACACGACTGAACATGTTAGAGTGAAATAAGAGTGTATGAAAATTTTCTGGAGAGTGCAACGATTCATTCATCTAAAGTGACATTTCTATGCGGCCGTTTTTGTTCTGATGGAAAAGTATTGAAATCATTCTCATTTTTTAGTGGACACCCGTTATCATCAAAAAATCACTGAGATGTTGGATAAAAGGATTGGTTTGCAGGCATGGTAACTCACTATATTTGCGGGACGTATGGTAAACTATTTATACATTGGACCGAAGCCGATCAAAACCGGTATGTACCAATAGTACAAATAGTCAGTAAGCATGCTGCTGGGACAACTAAAAAATTGTGATGGTGGTTTTCCACTGAGAAAACAAGGTTAGTTTAAAATAACGCTTGAGAGTCGATGTCTTGAGACTGTAGAGACTTTCGTTGGAATGCGTCTGTTAAGATGTCAGAAAACTTTTCCTTGGCTTTACGACTGCGGTCATATAAAATATTGCTGCAAACAAATAAAATGCTGCCCTAGTCTGCACACTTAGAAATTATGAATTTTACACGAGACGTAAAGTTCGGGGGACGTAAAGAAAGATTTCGTGTGAAATTATGTCTTCTGAAACTGACATATACGTAATTCAACAAAATATGTGTTCGGTTGAATTTCGCTGGAATTGTGTTGGAAAGAGTGGATGAAATCAAGGACTTGGGAGTTATTCTAGACTCCCAATTGACGTACAAGCAACATGTGTCACTCATAGTGAACAAAACCTCAAAAAACCTAGGGTTTATTTTTCGACTAACAAAAGAGTTCACCGACATTTACTGCTAAAAAGCGCTCTACTGTGCGTTGGTTCGTTCGACTTTGGAATACTGTTCAACTGTTTGGAGCCCTCACTACCAAAATGGAATCGAAAGAATTGAATCAGTTCAACGGCGGTATATTCGATTTGCACTACGACGGTTGCTGTGGAATGATCCAATTCGTCTGCCAAGCTACGAGAATCGGTGTCGACTAATAAGGCTGGATACTCTAAGTACACGAAGGAATGTGGCGAAGGATCTTTTTATTTCCGACATTTTGCAGAATCGAGTGGATTGCCCCGAAATCCGAGGGCGAATAATTTTTTTTGTCCGACCTAGAGCCTTGCGAAACAATCACCTGCTGCAACCAATACATCACCGCACTAATTACGGACAAAACAGCGCTATTACTGGCTTACAAAGGATTTTTTTTATCGGGTAGCAACGGAATTGGATTTCAACATTTCACGTGATACACTTCGGACTAGATTTTTTAATGGGTTTAGATAAGTGTTTGGACAACGTCGACAATATGATCCCTTACCCTAAATACTGTACTTCTTTAACTAGACAATAAGAGATCAATAAAAACCGTTTTCTCACATGCCTCCGCCATGGCAGGACGGCCGAACAATCGTTCTCTATTTTATTTCATAATAAACACAACGTAGGATCCCCGCCCGTGCGCGATCAATAAGCTTTTAATGTGTTATTTGTATGTTTATGTTTTTTTTATGAGATCAACAACACATCTTTGGGGCAAAGAAGCCTGTTGATGTATGATATTAAATAAATAAATAAATAAATGAAGGTTGTTAACAAAGTAGAACCTCAATGTATAGTAAATCTGAATTTGAAATATTATTTGAACACGTCATCACCTGCACATTCCGGATGTATAGTCATTGCAATTTAATGTAATTATACCAAGAAAGAAACGTACCTGAAAAAAAAAGGATTTGATTAGTTATAATTATAATTTAATTGTTATGTTATATATTCTCCGTGCGAGGAGTAACGATTATGATGTAGAAGGAGATGTTCGCTCATCACCATGAGGCACCAAGAGTGAACAACAAAAATGTCCTTGGTTCGAGTACCACTGTATACATGCCCTTTTCGCTCAATTTTTCTAAAACATCTGTCATGTTTCCGAGCCTGCCGCACACTAGCGGAACTATCAAAACTTTCTCTTCATATCTTTCATTCTAGCCAAAAACATTGTTGTTCACTCTTGGTGCCTCATGGTGATGAGCGAACATCTCCTTCTACATAGTTATAATTGTTGAGTAAGTAGGTTTTAGTCTTATTTAGTGCGTTACAGGCCCAAGTAGCACAATTTGTTTCAAAAGAGCATAAAAATCGCTCTTGAAACAAATTAGGGATAGTTTTGTTTGGCTATGTACCTCAAAATCATACACAACAGCAACGCAAAAAGCGCAAGGGTGGAGGCTTTTTTCAACTTGACATTGTTTCTACAGAGTTGCAAAAGCATTTTGCAAAACTTTCGAATATTCTAATTCGCGTTGCAAGAAAGTGAAATGATACCGATGTCTAAATGAATGCGAGGATTTGGTTTAAAGATATCTTTATCAACCAAATATTCGTGATCAAAATATTAAGAAACAAAATGATCCGAAAATCGTGTTGGTATAAGTTTAATTTTTAAACGCTTTCAGATTTATGGATGAAAATTCTTTTCTATTTCGAAAAATATAAAAACCCTTGAATAAATCGTTGAGAATAGAGCATTGCTTCTGAGTTTGGAATAGAAAAATTTGTGTAAAATTATGTTTACATATGGAAGAATCAGATTTCTGATTCATTCGAAGATTAATCAATACAGGTTCATGTTTTGTTCAAACTGTGGAGGAATTAGTGAAATTTTAAAATCTCATTTTGTATAGCAAAATTTTGACATATGGCATCTACGAACAAACCAAATACACTACCGGCTAAAATAATTATATTCCAATCCTAACACGTGAATGCATATATGATGTTTGTCTATGCAGAAATCCCTTAATTATAGATATCTAGACAATAGTGACATAGTTTGATAGTTTCTTTTCTTTGTCTACGTATGCCTGATTTACTTATTATTTATTAAAAACTGAATTCCACATTATAAAATACTAATTAATCCTAAATAATTCAGAAGCTACACCATATTTTTTCACTTAAAAATTGAGTGGAGATTTCATTAAGAGGTTCAAATGGAATAATAAAAAAATATCCTTGTATAACTTACTCTTCCATGCATTCAATGTCTGGATTGCTCGCAATTTGATTATCCATAATTTTGGTCTAGGTCACACAAAAAAAAATTACAATTGTAGACACAACTGTTTCTAAATGAAATTATCTTAGTAAAGGTGGAAAATATCAAACCGTTCTAAATGTGTTTTTGTATAGAACTTATATGACAATCAATTGCAATTATTTATGCAACTGTTTATGAAGAAAACCACTAGCCAGAAAAATTCTACCGTATGATAGCTAAGAAAAGACTAAAATTTTGTTATTATTGCTACTTTAAGCATTTCATTTTACGCTTTATTCGCATGACTCAACCCATAATTGCATGCAACAAATTTATATAATTTAAAACAACTTTATTATGATTATTTTTGGTTATGATCTATCGATTATTCCATATCCATAACATTAGAATCTCTTCTACACATATATTATTGCTTGTGTATTGATTTAAATTAGCAATTTGAAAAATATACAATCAGGTACTGATACATTTTAAATTTTATCAATACCAACGTTTTAATATGTGATGAATAGATTAGGTTATAGTTGGGAGCATAGCAACAATTTTGTTCTTGAAATAGGGTCAACGGATTTTTTGTGAAATCATTGAATTGGATTCTCTCCCCTTGAATGGTATCCTCCCCTTTGCCGACCCTGCACTGGGGTAGCTTGGTAAAAAAATATGTGCCCGATCGCATATAGACACTGTATATAGACCGGACAACGCAAAATCATACAATCTGCCAACCCTGAAAAATGTCATAAATTTGAGCAATTGATCTGGCACCACTTGTATTTGTACAAACTTGAAGTAAACAGCGCAATAGGCTTAAAAAAAGATTCGGTTTCGATGTTGGTAGTTTGTTTTGATTCCGTTCGAAGATATTCATTTAAAAGCATAGTGAAAAGTGCCGTGTAAAAAATGAATTGTTTGGAGCGAAATTATGGCAATAACTCGCGATGTGAAGTGAATTCTGTGGATTTCTTCCGGTTTCCAAAGAAAGATAATATAAGGCAATAAATAATACACCGAAAATACTTACATTTACTGAACATGGAAGTAGAAATTCCCTTATTTGTTCATAATTGGCTTTTGTCAAAACAATACTTGATCACAATACTTGCTCCGTTAAAGTGAATCAAATGTTGACCGTCCGTTTGGCTGCATTTTTTGACAGGTCGTTTGGCTGCATAAGACAATTGTTGTCCGGTCTATATACAGTGTCTATACGATCGCATACTACCGTTCAAATGCCCACCGCTCGTATTCAACTTGTATCTGTCAATTTCAAACCTGCCGTTATGCTAAACGGAACTATCAATACTCTGTCTTCATTTATGTTCGTTCTAGTAATAAATTATTGTCCACTCCTAGAGCCTCTCTTGTAGATGGGAAATTATCTGCTTCTGACAAATGTCATCATAACAGCTTATGTTCCTTACACACAACTAGTAATCTCACAGCAATATATTTTGTTTGGGAAGTGAATATAATTCAGCTTTACGTAGGTAGCTATTTTATTGAAATTAATTAGTTAGGGCAGCCGCAAATTAAAAAAGTTTGCTCTCACTATATGAGTGATCCTTGTTTAAAAGTTTAATAGTAATAGCCACTATTATGAAAATCATAGCATTTAGAGGTTGCATAACGAACACTTTGAGCCAATTTCTTTGTTAGGCATATATATTAACAACAACATCTGATCAAATTATGAATTGATTATTTTTTCATTAATATCAAAACACATGTGGTCGGCAGTTTGCATTTCATTTGGAGATATTTTAATCGTCATAACTGTTGTGGTAATGAGTAATTGAACGTTGCAAAAACGTAACAGTATTCATTGACTTTATGTTGCGTTCTCATTAAGTTGCGCATATGGCTCAAAAAACGTGTTTTGGGAGATCTTAAGTATCAGAACGCTTCATTGGAACAAGTTTGTGTATAATTTGTTATGTTGCACTGGAGGTCAAAATTTCTTCATAATAAACATCACATACACTGGAAAATATTATGTATGCAACGTCATGATTACTTAAGATTACTTAACTGCAAGTTTACAAAGGCAAACAGGTCTCGACTAACTGCAATGTTTGTTTTGAATAGTCTTGGCAAACCATTTGAGCAACACCAATGAAATACCTAGTATATTGCATACGTGAAATAAACTCTGCTGTAACAAAACATGCATTTTGTTACTGCAGATTTACTGAAATGAAACATTAAAACTAGGTGTTGAATATTAAAGATGTTTTGTGTGCTACTTGGGGGGTTTAGTAGTATTCAGGAACAATAATTTGAGATTTATGTATTTTTTCTTCCATCTTGCCCTAGGAAATCCATGGACCGAGTTTTGATGAAAAAAACCGAATTAATCCACTGATGGTGATATGGTACTGGATACACATTTTCAATAAAAAATCCAGGAAGTCACAAGATTATTCGATACATAATATATTCAGTTTGTAGAATGAACTATTTGACAATCCTGAACGTTTTGTTTATCAATGTGATTAAAATATTGGCATTAATAGTGTTTAACGACTTGTTTATGTTAGTAACATAAAAGGGGTAATTACACCGTGTAGTGCAACTACTCAACATGCATCACGTATGTGTTGGTGTAGTTTTGCGCTATGTTCGTACAAACGCTTTTAGGTTGTGTCCGATTGTTTTCATTCGGTGTTTATCTTTTACCAGCGATGAAGGAGTTTCGTGCTGTGGTGATAAAAAAGTTCACCCGGGTGCTATTTTCAGCAATTTGAAAAACCTCGGAGTAAAGCGGAATTTTGTGTACCGAACCATCCGAAGGTACCGTGACACCTGCTCGTTGGATGACCGGAAGAGCTCCGGTCGTACTCATACGATGCGGACTGCACGAGTTGTTGAAGTGGTCAGGGAACGGATTAGACAAAAATCGCAACGCTCTGTACGTAAAATGGCCGCAGATCTGAATGGTTCGAGATCGTCAATGTACAATATACTGCAAAATGACCTCGGATTCCAAGCTTTCAAGAAACGTAAGGTTCACGGAGTTTCGGAACCTTCCAAGCAGAAACGACTCGAAAGAGCACGTCTGCTTTTTTCGCGGCACGGTGGGGAAGAATTTATCTTTTCCGACGAAAAGTTATTCGTCTTGCAACAATCCCACAATGTCCAGATCGACAGATTGTGGTCTCTCTCTCTTCGAGAACTGTTCCAGACAGTTATAGGAATATTCCACGGTTCCAAAGTGCTGCGTCAGTGATGGTTTGGGAAGGAATTGGCAAGCGAGGCAATTACCCCTGGTTTTCATCGAAAAAGGCGTTAAAGTTAATGCCGTGTATTATAAAACGAAAGTTTTGGAGAAAGTTGTCAAGCCATATGTACAAGAGGTGTTTGGAGATGATCACTATGTGTTTCAACAGGACGGAGCGCCATCGCATACTGCAAATCTCGGTCAGGGCTGGTGCCGAGTAAATTTGACCGATTTTTGGACAAGGCTGAATGGCCTCCCAGTTCTCCAGATCTGAATCTCTTGGATTATTTCGTATGGTCATACATGCTGGCGAAGGTAAATGACCACAGGGCGTCTAATATGAACCAATTCAAAACCGTAATCAAACGAATTTGGGACGAAATGCCGATGGAAGTCGTGCGTGCCGCCTTTGACGGTTTCACAAAACGTTTGGAGCTGGTCAAGAAGGTTAAAGACGGTGTTATTCCAAAACATATGCTATAGTTGATCAGTATTATATTGCAATATAATGGTTGAATTTATCAATAAAATCTGGATTATCGATTTGAAATAAATAGTTTTATTTTGTATGAGAATATATTGGACACGGTGTGAGTCTCAGACTAACTAACTAAACTTAGATATCAATTGCAGGTGGATAGCGTAATAAACTCAAACTTGTCTTTAATCCATATTTGGTTACAATCAGTACAATTGGTTATGTATCTTCTATAAATATTTTGAATTAATTTTTACTACTTAATATTTTAAATTAATATTATCGAATAACAATTATTTTTCCTAATGCACCATATAGATAACGTAAAAACACAATGTTAATCACGCCCATTATTAAAATTTTAGTTCGAATTGATTGTTCAAACCATGAGCTAGGTATATCAGCAGTTTGTTAACTCCGTTCTATGTCACCTACAGAACTACAAGGCTGAAACGAAAACAACGCAAGCCATTAAAAAAAAATATTGCTAATCCTTAATCCAATTGAAACATCATCGCAGGTCTCAAAACACCATCTTAATCCCCACTGCAGACAACGAAACGCAAAACGGACGCCATCCATTCCGAAGAAAGTAGTCCCATCTTTCTTCAGATCTTTTCAAGCGCAGAAAGATTAATTGCTACAACAGATATAAATCCGCCACATGTCGTCATCATGGTCGTGTGCCCCACCCTGGAAAAAATTAGCACGATTATATATCATAGTACTAAAAGCCGAGGAACGGGTTTCCTTGGACCCATCTGGTGGTGGAATTAATCACTGAATAGTGGAATACCATCTAAATCTCACAAGAATTCCGCCAGACCGCGATGAAGTGTGAAAATTGTCATCCGCCTTCGCTCGATTGTTTTCTTAACCCAATTCGTTGTCCACCTTGGCTGCGGGACTGTGATGGACATCGGCACTCGACTTAAGCTGCGTCTGATATTGACACTGTTCAGCAAATTTTGGGCCCCGTGCCAACAACAACCGCACTTCCTCTCGGCCGCTCAAAGTTTAATTTTAATTGGATCCAATCAAAACAACTTTCACGCGGTTCCCATGGTGGCGTTCTGCTCACGCATCATCATCATCATCATCATCGTCGTCGTTGTCGTCGGAGCACCGGCATCGCCATCGTTACTTGTTTGTCATAATATCTTTATCGCAGTTAGCACATTTGCAACGCCAACTGGGCTGGACTCTCTTCGGGTGGGTAGAACACATGTGCAGACGATGCGTGGAGGAAACGCGTGGTTAATGAAATGGACAGCTGAAATAGACGCACAGCGGTAAGGACGAAGTAGGTGTGGAAAGACGACAGTGTTTTTTTTTCGCAGCAGTTGTGCGAAATGATTCGTGAAATTTTACACTAATTATGTGTTGAAAAGGCTGGGAAGTTTGAGGTTTTAGCTAATGCAACGGAGAGTGAAATCGGGACATTTCGGGAAGGCAGATGGGTGCGTCCTACTGTGTCAAGTGTTATTTTAGTTAATGGAGCGATTGTGGTATTCTGCAGTTAGTCGAATGTTTGACATTGTTTTGGTTTGAGTTGAGGTTTGTGACAGTAAAGATGTTTTTACAACTGCACATCACAATGGGCTAGTTTTCATCACATCTGCTGTAGTGTAGAACAATGGCCTACATTTGCTCACCAACAACACTTTGGAGTTGCATAAAGTACTACTTTATTCAAAACTTCTCTATGAAGATTGAATGATGTTAGCTTTGATTGTTGCAATCAGTGTTACTGATAGTCTCCACATTCGATTTGGAACACTTCACCGAACACTTCCAAAATATGGGAAGTAAGGAAGCATTCGCGAACGAAAGCAGTGCTCTCATTGATGGGTGCTGTGAGCAGGGTTGCCACATTATTTTTTGTTCCCATCTTTAATTTTTGCCGAAAAAATCTTTTTTATCTGTGTTTAACAGCAAAAATCTTGGTAAAAATCTTTACTTCACATTTTGTGCTCTGAAAAAAGAAAACAGATCTGTATACGAGGGAATAATGTTCTCGGGGGAAATCGATCATTGCACCTAAGCCATTCTGACAGAGCACTAATCATATGATAATGAATCATGTGGTGTTTGTTTTGGTTACTTAAAGTTCCAGGATAGGTAAAAAACATCGGAATGGACTTAACAATAAATCATTGATGCATGTACATCATTTTGTTGAATTTAGAACTTAGTTGTGATGTTTATATTAGCTGGTTAACTCCACCTTCCCCCCTTTGGCATCCATGATGTCCGTACTCAGGCGGTTCCGGATTTTGGACTTATTCAGATTGTATAACGAGAAAAGTTACTTCTCTTCTTCAAAAGAATGCGGAATTAGTCAAAAGTTCGCAATGAACTTTCTTAGCAAGTGAAAAGCCATCTTCCCATCTGCTCGTTTGAAATACAGACGTTTCCATCAACAAGTTTCGAAGTCTTCTGATTCTTCCACCTTGTTGTCCTTGCAGATGGTTACCGTTCTCAGCTTACGAAAATGATTTTTAAAGGCCTGTTCAAAGAATTTTGGATATTGTTCAATCATCCAGTTGAACTCCTTCAAAGGGCGCAGCTTTTTGGGGTCAATGCTCGGTGCAGTAGTCAGAACTGGATCGTTGAGATCAAAGCGCTTAATGATCTGTTTCATTCGGTTTACAATGCACATCAGATCGCGTAAAAAGCCTCCATCCTTGTATCATCGAGACTTCCGGATCTAAGCATTTCTCCTACAGCTACACCCATATTTATTTTCAACTTCTTACGAAGATGTTTCTCAAAATCTGAAACCCCTAAATTCGTCAGATGCTTTAGGCAATAATCCTCACAAAATTTGGCAAGGAGCACCATCAGCGAGACTTCAGCTGATTACAGGATTGCATTTCCAGGAATTCCGTAGCTTTTGACTGGAATATACGAGTCGCTTTGTTGATAGGAGGCATCACTTAGTTTAAGAAGTGGATAAGTGGCTGCGTCATTGGCTGATGACAATAATCAAACCGTTGTCTCATTTGGATTAGAACGTGAAAACCAACACGAGCTCTGAAAACCGTTCCATATTCCATTTTAAAACTGACTCCAACGATACCCATCTGGTGGTAGACAAATGCAGAACTGTGTAAACTGGAATGTCTTGGGTCATTAAGCACTGCAGAACAAGTAACTGCAGATACGTCGCATAATTTGTTCCAGGCACACTTGCAGATTTTTGCATGTGAACTTGCTCAAAAAGCCAAAAAGTTGCAAGTATATTGATAGTTATCAGGACAGTCACGTTACCGCAGCCTTTTGAAGATCGGTCAGAGCCAAGATTATATTAAAGCTAACAAAAAATTACTTTCGAAATAACTCTCGAAATCTCTGCATAAATGCATTAAAATACTTCTTAATAAGAAGAATTGTAAAAATCACTGCAAGAAATTCTGCAAAATATGTAGACCAATCTCTTGCGAAACTTTGAAATAACCACTTCACCAGCGAAATACTTGACAAAAATATTGAAGTAATAACTGGCGATCTATACGTAATAATCCTTACAGCATCCTTTTTTTTTTTTAAAGTCCGTGCGTAGCGTAGTTGCTACTCCGTTACCGATCAGAACTAGTGTAATTGCACAGAGAACCACATAGATGGAGCTTGGGAGTAGGCTTTGCATCTTCAATGTACAAGTTCACTAATTCTATTTATAGATCAGTACCGGCGCCGGCCACGTCCTCACGGTCTTTGGGGAGGGGGGAAGGATGATTAGTTTGACAATCGTTGGATAGAGACCGTGTTTACCTCTGCGTCTCCACAATTGTCAAGGGAAGGATAGATTTGTGTTAGTGAGGCAGGTTATTTATAGATCATGCATTCACTGTGGTAAGTGATGCGATCAATGAAAGCGCAGTAGACTGCTTTTTATTCTAAATCTAGTGGAGATAGAAAGAGGCAAGTGACAAATGACAAGGAAGGGGACGGGCCTGGGATTGAACTTCCGACCATCTGCTCAGTAAGCAGAACGGATAACCACTGAGCTATCCAGCCACGTCAGTAATAATCCTTACAGCATCCTACACAAAATTTAAAAAATATTCAAAAATCCCATTCCAGAATTTTTTAAGATAAGAATTAAATATATGAGATTGTGGAATTCATGCACACAATTCTTCGTAGATTTCTCCAACAAATAAGAACTTTTATTAAGAACTATTCCAAGAACAATCGTAAGATTTTGTGTAGTTCTTTCAGGTGTCCTCCTGGGATTCCTTTAAAATCATAAATCTTCCAAATATTTTATCACAAGAAAGTCAAAATAAACTGCTTATGCTAGGCCAGAAGAAACTCCTGAAAGAATCCCAGGAAGAATATATACAACCGTCTGAAGAATACCTATAGAAACTCCAGAAGGAATATCTAAAGCAATGTCTGAGAATCTTTGAGAAATTTTATAAATTTTTTTTAATTATTGAATTATCTCAAAACATTTATAAAGAAATCATTTGGGGGCACACATACAAATAGACTTTTAGATTGTGATCTGTCACGGTAGTGTCAGTGTCAATTGTTTTATTTTGCTTAGTGGGCCAAAACAGCACACTGAAAAAAAATGGTAGATCCTTAACTGTACTCATATTTTGAATTTGAGGTTTTTGAGCGGACAAGCAATTGCCAAAAATCTTAAAAATCTTGGTTTTTCTCAAAAATCTTGAATCTTTGCATACAGATATCTGTATGAAAAAAATGTTAAAAATCTGTGTCAATCTAGATAAATCTGTGCATGTGGCAACCCTGGCTGTGAGAGTGACTCGTGTGAGATGAAGTTTTGTGCTATTCGCGCTATGTTGCATCCCCTCTCATTCTTCCATCATCGTTCTTCACTGTTTCCGATTCGAACGTGAGTAACTTCGTCGACGAATGTTGTTTTAGAATCGCCGCGAGTAAAATTTAGTAAAAAAAAGGTGGAAAACTCGAATTCGTTTTAGGTTCTTTGATTCTGTGCCGAAGAATGGTGTATTCGATCCGCCTCGAGTAAAATGTGTTTAAAAGCTTGATATATACTGGTGGTCAAACCACTGGACCCGTAACCTCAACATTCAAGGTTTAATTCCAGGCTGCTCCATATTTTTATTTACATCATTATATTTCATAAGGTAAATTAATGTAATTCATAATAATTTCTAGCGTTAAAAAATCAAAATGCAATCTTATGAATTTCGAAAGTTTATTTCGCTGAGCGGGTCAGCGCACGTGGTGTGCTAGCGCCTGGGAGTAAACACACCCCAGGTATCCGTTTTAGAATCAATGTTATTTTGTCTAAATTGATGTGATTTTTCCGATTTGGGGGCAAATAACGTTGGTTCTCCTAATAGACGCTGCATCCATCATAATGTTTTGGCTCATCACTTCGGTTCTATCTTTATCAATACGCTGATTATTAGTTGCTTTGGTCATCATCTGAAAAGTGATCGTTAGACCCTATTAGTCCAGCTGGAAGTTATATACAATCCGTTCACACTTATATTGCGTGATATAGACTATATTGATATCAGCATCGTTACATGTATTTATTAATCCTAGAGGGTTTGAGCTGTTAAGTGGAATACTTGTAACTATAAATTAGAAGAAAAATTTGTAATCTCCATTTAATTCCAACTACCTTTGCTTATCTTCGACAGATACGCGTATTTCGTCTACAATGTGCAGACTTCTTCAGTGTCTCGTACTAATAACTCGACTGGTTAGTACGAGACACTGAAGAAGTCTGCACATTGTAGACGAAATACGCGTATCTGTCGAAGATAAGCAAAGGTAGTTGGAATTAAATGGAGATTACTAATTTTTCTTCTAATTTATAGTTATGTATTTATTACTAGAAATTATGTGCATGGTATTTGAAATCGAGGTTCTCTTTATTACGTAAAAAAAGTTGTAATGTGAAAGGGGTTTAAGAGAACTATACCAGCAGTGGCCATATATAGAGCCAAATGTATACTAGGCGAGAAGAGTTTGAGATCAAATTGAATACTCAACATGATGTTGTGAAATTGCCGATAATGATTACTCAGGTTGCTGTCGTTTTGATCGTTTTAACGGTTAAAAGATCAAAATTGATGGCAAAAATTTATTCCTGTTACATCAAATTTAAAATCATTGAGAGCAAATTGAAAAGTCAATTTGCTGTACATTTTTTCCTGTTGGTATAGCAAAATGAGTATTCTAGAAGAGATAATCTGTCACGACAATGAAAACAAAGCGACCGAAAAATGAACGCAAGATTACGGCAAGATGAAAACTTTATTTGACAATTGTGAAGAGAAATCAAATTTTGATTTTAATTTGATGTTGATATCAAAATAAGATTTCGAATTGCTATCTTTATTATATTAGACTATACTCGGGTTCTTTGTTATACATAAACAACTGAGAAATCACGATTGATTTAATCCAATTTAATCTAAAAACGACTGACTGTGAAAGCCGGAAATTTTACTGCTGTCGTAGTAGTGCCTACCCTTGGCATATAAAGCTGATCAATGTAACAATGGGACTCTTCGTCGACTATAAACATGCTCAAGCATTTGCAACACATGTAAAGTGTAATTAAGGATTGAATAACTAGAAAATATCAACAGATTGCACACTGGGCCAGAATGAAAAATAAGCAGGAATAAATTATTTTCAATATGAAGATGCGACTTTAGAACAAAACTGTCTTGGGCAAAGTTGTAGCTTAGAATCAGGGCTTTAATTTGACATCAGTTTCAGTTAGGGTGGTCCTTGAATATATTGAAATAAAAATTCTATCTCTTACATTTCTAGACATAACGCAATACCATGTATGACAAAGTTGTTCCTTATTGAATTTAAAGCAACTTTGTTGCGAGAACCCTAGTCGTAGGTCTTTTGTGTCATTAGTTATGATCATTTTTACGCTTTAGAGTAGGGTGGCCCTGAAAAAAATAGTATTTTTCGCCTAACTTTTTCATTTTAAGTTTCATGAAAACGGTGTCCTCGGAAATTTTTTAGAACTCAATTAAACACACACTTTGATGAAGAAAAAACGTAATTAGTACTAGCAAATGATTGAATAATCTAAAATCCGTTATTACCCGGTACTAAAACCATTCAGAAATGTTCAGCACTTGAAAAAATCCGAAAGCTAGCAAGAAATGAATAAAATGGCAGCCTTCTTCACTTTTGAATGGCGCACTAAACTTCTCAATGTATGACGCTCTGAAACTTTCAGCCCATTGGAAAGCCAGTGAAGCAACGAAAAAAAAATGTCGCTATATTAAGGGTGTACTGAGAGAAAAAGATTGGTCAACGCAAACATATTCTTGTTTCATTTAACAGTTCATTTCACAGGAATTTCACGTTGAATTGAGCACAAACACCTAGTTTGACTACCGACAAACAAACTAAAAATTTTGAGCTATTGTTTCAGGAAGTAAGCGTTTAAGTTCAACTGACATCCGTATGAATTTACCATTATGTTGGTTCCAAACACATGTAAACACAACCGCAAACACGTTGAAGCGCTTCATACCAAATGTTTTTGAGAACACTACACAAGAAAGTTCAACCTTGAAGATTTTTCTAACCCTTAAACGAGCATGGCGTAAAAAATACTTTTTTTTTGTTTAGTGATGTTTAGTGGTTTTGTAGCACAATTTATAATTTTGGTACGTTTTTGGCATGTATGTTTATTATAAAAATGAACTCATTGCATGTATGAGCTCTTTATTGAAATATGGTGATTTATTCGTCATTGTCATAAACATTTAAGAAAAAATCAAGAAATTTATTTTAAAATGGACAAACATTCATAGTACCATTTAACCCCAAATTCTTCTAAATTCACCTCTGTTTTTATGAACAAAAGAGACCTTTTATCTTTATCATTCATATGCAATCGTATTTGTATCCCTGTTTTTCCCCTTTTAAAAATAATGTAATTTGAAAAAATCGTAATTTTTGGACTAAAACTACGATATTTTTTGAACAGTCAAACATCAAAGTGTGTGTTTAATTGAGTTCTAAAAATTTGCCGAGAACACCGTTTTCATAAAACTTAAAATGAAAAAGTTAGGCGAAAAATACTAATTTTTTCAGGGCCACCCTACTCTAAAGCGTAAAAATAATCATAACTAATGACACAAAGACCTCCGACTATGGTTCTCGCAGCAAAGTTGCTTTAAATTCAATAAGGAACAACTTTGTCATACATGGTATTGCGTTATGTCAAGAAATGTAAGAGATCGAATTTTTATTTCAATATATTCAAGGACCACCCTAACTGAAACTGATGTCAAATTAAAGCCCTGATTGTAAGCTACAACTTTGCCCAAGACAGTTTTGTTCTAAAGTCGCATCTTCTCAGTGAAAATAATTTATTCCTGCGAATTTTTCATTCAGGCCCAGTGTGGATTGTTTAATTAGGCTTTTTGACGCTTAATCACCTTTCCCTTTCTAGCACATGCAGAGACATGAAGGTTTGTTTTCCTCCAAAAGATTTTCCGTCTTACTTGCACTCTTTTGTTTTAAATGGCGCTGTAGTGTGCGTGCGTTCAAGGTCACTTAGCCTAATAGACAAGCTATTAATGAGAAAGTCGACGAAGATTAGCTTGATATGTGTAAATCATTAATGATTCATAAACCAATCACCGTTACGTTTTTCATTCAACTATTTGTAGAGTATGCTAGCCAGCACTGTTGTGTTTCGATCTGTACTAAAGAATACCTCGAAAGTTTAATAATGGCGCTGTAATGAATGAAAGAGAGCGAGCTCGAACAGAATCTCTCAATTGTAGATTCGCCCTAATGAAAAAAAAAACCCTAGATTTGTGTAAACAAGCCCACACTCGCACTATGGAGAATTGGCAGGGCCTGCTTCTCAGCGATCCGCTTGTTTTTTTCTTTTCTTTTTTTCTTATAAAACGATTCGTTTGCATCCTTCAGAAGACTTCACTGTGAATATGGTTCGGGTCCGAATCCAACAGCTATTGGAAATTCGGAAAAAATGTTCGCCCTGAAGGGAAGAATTGGTGAGTGTCGCTTGGTTGGTTGGACATGGTGATAACTCAATGAATGAAAGTAGACACAAGAAGAAACGGTAAACAGGAAAGGACCGAGCGAATCGTTGCTGAATATAATTCAAGTACCGTGAGAGTAGTTTTTTTCTGTGGCAGCAGGAAAATGGTGGTGAGCAGTACAAAGAGCGAGACACCATTTGTTGTGATAATCAGCAAGCTTGGTTGCAATTATACTTTTAGTATCAAGGTGGAGGCACTCTACACAGAAAAAAATAATTAATTTTAGTAAGCGCGTAAAATTTCCCCTCGTGTAGTTCCAAGTCAAACGAGCGTAAACAACGATATTGTTTGCAATCTTTCATACAACAGGCTTGATTCAGGCGTTATCTGGCTTAAATTTACATGAAATATCCCATTATTTTCTGCCAAATCTAGCATTCCCTTTATGTGCATTAGATAACGCAGAAAAATCAGTGTTTCTTTTTATCTGTGTATTTGAACTACCCTGCGGAATAGAGAATGTTGATGGTATTGTGGCTGTTAGAGTTCGACTGATAGAGCTGTCAAATTTTGTCTACTAACTCATGGGTTACTATGATTGATGCTGCATGGGTAGTTTTGTCGTTGCCGGTTAAGGTAAATCCATGAAAAATCGGCAATTTTTGTACATTTTTTAAATGCAAATGATAGTTGTTGCTTGGCACGAGGATGACGACGAAGAGAAAAAGTACAGTACTTCAGAAGAACAAGGATAAACAAGTGAAGTTTTACGTCACGCTCTTGTTTTATTTCCCGTCACACAAAAGTTGCCATATTGGTGACCCCAAAGCGGAAAAATGAATTCGATAACGTAATAGTCACGTAGAAATCGAAATGGCTAACGCCGAAAACGATCCACAACAGAATGCAGCACTCGCCGCCGGAGTTGCAGTAAAGCTTCCTGGTTTTTGAAAGCATGATCCCATAATGTGGTTTACCCAAGCGGAGGCACAATTTGCCCTTGCCAACGTAGTCCGGGATCACACAAAATTTTACCACATCGTCGCGAAAATCGACCAATCTGTTATAAAGCGAGTTTTGATCAAAATTTGGTCAACTTAAACTTGACGCATTTCCTTTCATCGTGTATTAAAACATTTTGAAAACCCCTCATTTTGAGGATGTGTACGTGTAGCATCATGCCTCTATTTTGATTTTTAGATTAGCACTTCAATTATCAAAATGTTGTTGAAGGATGAGAAGCAACGCATGAAAATTTTGCACGTACGTGGCGAAAATCCAAACTACTGGCACGCCAAGTTGGCGAAATTGTTGAATATGGCTTAATCAACTGTTACCAACGTATTAAAAGTGTTCGGTGAACGTTTGTCGACAGCGAGGAAAGCTGGATCGGGGGGAAATCGAAAGCCGGAGGCCACAGCGACGACAAAAAGAGTTGCCCGCTGTTTCGAGCGGAACCCCAACCTCTTTGTTCGAGATGTCGCAAAGAAGCTGGGAATGGCGCCTTTAACCGTGGATATAGCTGGACTGTCGACTTACAAGAAAGTGGTGACTCCAAATCGCGATGATAATCAAATCACGTCGACCAAAGCACGATCGCGAAAGTTGTACACGACGATGCTGACGAAGTTTGGTACAGAGCGATGAAACTTACGTCAAGGCAGACTTTAAACAGCTTCCTGGACAGGTATTTTACACGGCAACCGGACGAGGAAAGGTGGCAGATATTTTCAAGCACATTAAACTGTCAAAGTTCACGAAGAAATATCTGGTGTGGCAGGCAATCTGTACCTGTGGCTTGAAGAGCAACGTTTACATTGCGACCGGAACCGTCAACCAGGAAATTTATCAGAGCGAGTGCCTACAAAAACGTCTGCTGCCTTTCCTGAAGCGACACAATTGTTCCGTGCTATTCTGGCCGGATTTGGCATCTTCCCATTACGGAAAAAAGGCCATGGAGTGGTATGCTGCCAACAACGTTCAAGTGGTGCCCAAGAACAAGAACCCTCCCAACACGCCAGAGCTCCACCCAATCGAACAATATTGGGCCATCGTCAAGCGGAACCTTAAGAAGACTCAAAAAGCTGTTGTGAGCGAGAAACAGTTCAAGGAAAACTTACGTTCTGCGGCGAACAAAGTGGACAAGGAGACTGTACAAAATCTTATGGCAGGTGTTAAACGAAAGACCCGGCAATTCGCATTCGGTAAAAAGGAAGCTTAGCTGAATATTTTTCCTGTATTCTGTATTAACTAAACTTAAAAAAGAAAAAGAATATGACTTATTAATAAAAACTTTTATCGACTCACTAAATAGACTAACCTAGAATCACCCGATATTTTGTCCATGTGATGAAGAAAAACCATATGTTTTGAACATACCCTATTATATTATGTTTGGCTTAGTGAACGCAGTATAATAAAGAAGTGATGACAGATGTACACTTCAGGATCTGTGTTTATTCAGTCATAAACATGTTTTTTGGTGTCCAGTTAAGTTAGAACCATATGGAAAAAGGTGAAATTGAAGCATTCCATCGGGAAAATTCGGCATTAGAGAATAGCTCGCCGACTTGGTCGATCCATCATCATGTGGTACTCAACTATTAGATAAATCCAGAAGGATATGGGCAAACTGCGAAGCAGCGTCGCTGATCGTAGCTTTCTAGGCAAGGCAAACGTAGGATTGTTAGAATCGCTTCGAATTCTTCAAAATCGCTGAGGCAGATCAAGCAGGAACTCAATTTGAATGTTTCTCGGGAGATTGTTTGTCATGTTTTGATCAAAATTCCGTTCATTTACGGGCTGCAAAGGCAAAAGCTCCAAATCTAACTCCGTCTCACTTCGAAAAACGCTTGAACTTGGCGCGGAACAATATGAATCGACAGTGAGATACGGTAAGTTGTGATGATGTGCGATTTACACTGTGTATATTGCATGATTTGAACAGCTTAATGATTTTTATTTTTGCGCAGACGATCTTCAGCGACGAAAAAAAAAAGTTTAATCTGGGCAGCCCCGATGATTTTAACGAATACTGACGGGATTTGAGGAATAACTAGCAATTTTTTTTCGACCCGGAACTTTGGAGGAGGTTCATGCATGACATGGATCGGTTTTTCTGGATCCGGTAAACTTGAAACCGCCTTCACGTTGTCCAAGATGAATGCCAGGGACTACACTACGGTACTGAAAATATGTATGCTTCTTTTCATGCGTAAATTTCGGCACAAATAGTTGACTTTTCAGCAGGACAACACTGATATTCACACGAACAACCCAAGTAACAATTCAAGTTTTATTGTGGTTTTAAAGCACACTTAAAGGCTAAATCATGGTCTCTAGAACCCTTATAAAACCAAAATTGTTACTTGGGAAGGAAACAAAACAGTGGATGAAGGACCATAACATAGATCTGCTTCACTGGCCAGCCAGGTCCCCAGATTTAAACCTAGTGGAAAACTTCTGGGGGATCATGGTAGGCAGGATTTCTGAGGGAGGAAGGCAGAACGCCATTGTAAATGAGCTGGTCTCGGCTATTTCTAAGGCATGGGGAAATATGTAGAAGACTGTCCTCCAAAACATGGTGAACCGCATGCCGAACCGAATATTCCAAGTTATTAACAGGAACGGTTGGGCAACTGATTATTGACATGTTCTATACACTGTTTATAAGATTTATTTGCATTCAAAACGCAGAGAACAGATCGAAACATGAACAGCTGAAATAATTAACAAATAAGCTCTAAAAACACTTATATAAGCGAAGTTGCAACTAAATGACTAAAATGTAAAGTAAAAATGATGAGCTCAATAACTGCTCTACATTTGTTTCTAAACTTTTTAAATGTTGTTTAAATTTTCCCAAAAAAACATAGGAAGTCCTAAGCTAACTGGACAGTGTATGCTTTGAGTGCCTATCTAACTGTTATTAAAGTACATCCACTTTGCCTACAAAAATCCAATGTTCTTCTTCACATCTTTCCTAATGTCTTCATGGTAAGAATCCTGCCGCCACGAACAATTCCAAAGAATGAACAATTGTGACGTGCCATGAATATTTTCCAAACACTTCATAACTCCACACACTATTTAACCGTGTGAAACTGCTGTTTGCCCCCGCTCTTGAGAACCTTTCAACATTAATCCCTCAAAGAATATGACTTTCCAACCGTTTCCAGTGAAAAAGCGAAGCCTGCCTGGCATCATTTTGGACATCAATTCTCTCCTCCTACTGCTTGTTAAAACAACTAATATTGATTCAATTGATAGCATCCGACATGTGATTTTCGTTTAAACTTCACCAACAGCCACACTTCACACGCGCGCGACAGGTAAAAATGTCGAGGAGACAGCCTGCTGCAGCCCGCACGAGACAGCGCAAACAAATGACATTCATTAACGCGCTTGACACCTCTCGCTCTTCTCTCACTCGCACAATGCATCAGTAGTTGATCGTTCGCACTCAGTGGAAGAAAAGGTCACAAAAGAATCAAACACCATATCGGCTACTGAGTTCCAGTGTAAACATTCCGTTCCCCCGCGCGTAGACTTCCGGTAGGCAAACACACATTCCAAGTTTATTTACGGTGGAAAAAAATCTCTTTATCCCTATTTTTGAAAAATTACCTCCGCTTCCAATTCCATAAAGACACTGCCGCCCATGCCGCCGGCAGTGGCGCGGCTAACTTTGATGGTGTAAATTTCTATCATCGGTCCCTCGTTGTCAGTTTTTTGTTTTTTGTATTGAATCTGACACCTAACTCGAACCGGTTCATTGACCGTGAATTTCACTTTCGTCCGGGGTTAGCGGTATACTTAGGCCGGCGCTAGAGTAATCAAATTGGTAGTCACATGCGCGCTGTTTGTCAGCCCGAAAATCACTTTTAATCGGAATTCCCATTCTTCACGCAAATCACGACACTGGTCAAAACAAGGGGAAGCGTTCTTTTTTTTTGCGCTTGTGGCTGTGGGGCCGAATAATAATAGAGATGAATCCAATGTATTCGCAAAGGATCGGAACCCTGTGGTTTCTATTTATATAATTTCAGTTTCTTGGAACTAATTTTGAACAGCAGACAAAACGACCGCCAAGAGAACTCGCGGCGTCCCGTCGGGTGGCAGTTGATTACTGATTTCAAATGCTGCATAACAATCAGACCTGACTCCAATGCGGGAAGAGCTCCAACGCAGGGCAGGAGATTTATGACCCTTGCATGGTTCCAGTTCCTACGGATTAAGCCAGGTTGTTTGTCTAGCTGCTGCATTTTCCCCCAGTCTAGCTCTGCAGCTTGGTTCGGTTTTTATTTACCGTAAAGAAAAGTGGAATGACTGCCTGACATGAGGCTTAGCAGTGTCATTCACATGCGTTCTTAACAAACGCTCGAAACTGAATGAATTACATAGATAAACTTCGTTACACAAAAGGTAAGAAATTCACCAAGAAATAGTCTAAATTCCCGGTGAAAGTAGAACTGCCAGAATCAGCTCTATATTGAAAAAGAAACAGTAAATTAGCCATTGCACATGAAAACTATTTCGTCGTAGTTATGCCAACCAAATGAATTATTTTTGGAAATTTGATTTGTTATAACTAGAAAATGAGAAGAAAAATTCGTAATTTCCATTTAATTCCAACTATCTTTATTTACTACCTTGACAGATACGCGTATTTCGTCTACCATGTGCAGACTTCTTCGGTGTCATGTACTAATACTCGACTTACTCAATTTGTTCTGGGTTATTAACTGTATTTTCAATAATTTAAAAAATATACTGTCTCATGAAGCAATCAAAATGCTTCATGAAATAAAGTTATTTCGTCAGTCCAGCTTGATTGATAATTCTTTCAAAACTTACTAATACTTTCAAACCTTAGTTCGTAGTGTTGAATAACGGATGCATTTAAAAAAATGGACTGATTGTTTAATTTGCCTTGTCATTAAGTCACTATCACTTTGAGATCCGGTGAACTTTTGAAAGAATTTGAGCATATCAATCAAAGTCGAGAGTTTTAGAAGGCACAATGATAAGAACAATCTAAGAGGGATTGAATTAGCAATGCCTTCCTGGAAGTGTAATTGGAGTTTTATTATAAATAAGATAACCGGATTCCTTGGTCGGACATACAAAAGCAATGATTATTTATTATCACAAGACCGCATTTTGCAACAACATTCCAAACAATTGTTATTTTGACATTCTTATTAGCTCCGGTTACCGGACCATGATTCACTCATTTGCATAATTAAACGAATTCCATTCCAATACGTTCAAAGACAACGCCAAAACAGAACCGGCTTTCGAGAGCCGTTTGAGGCATGGGTGAAGTAGCAAACAAAGACTTAATCATTTTCAATTCTCAATTCGACGAAAAATTTTGTTTGTTTGTTCGAAAAATTTACAGAGAATGAGATTTCATTAATGGACTTTAATTATTTTACGCAGTAAGGAGGAAGAGGGGGGCAGGGTTTGGAAAAACGTGACAATCATACAAAAAAAAAAATTGAAAATCCATACAAAAAACGTGACAAGGGGGAGGGGGGGGGGGTTTATAAAATCACTTTTGGCGTGACAATTAATGGACGTTCCCTAATTTAGTGTTCACAGTGTTAGACATAACATATGCAACTTTCATCTTACATTATCTAAAAACGTAGCTAAACTTTGTAATTCCAGCAACAAAATGAAGTAAGATGCTACAATTGATGGCTCAGGAGTCTAGCATAGTTCTTCATGATTGCTGGAATAATCTAATATTCACTGACAGCAAGCCGTTAGAGTTTCGTTGACAATTGTCATTTTGCATTGGGAAAATCATATGCAACTTTATGATTTCGCTTGCTCATCAGAGCCTAAGTGTTAATAACAAGGATAAGTTGCTTGGAACAGTGTGCCAGCCACGTATCTCACACACTAGACGAATATGTTGTCTAACAGCGGCACACTGAGGCACACTTTTGACAGTTGAGCTTTTAGAAATATGAAAGCAGCAACCTTGCAAATATGCATTGCCTGGTTGCCAGGCTCAGCCGAAAATAACAATTTGGGCTGTCAACACATCGGCACCTTCGGCACATTACGGAAACTCCCAGTACGATCTGCCCCTTGGTTAATAACCTCGCAGAAAAGTTTAATTTTGCAGTTGAACCAACGATAAACGATTACATGCTCGTGTGTTTTTCAGAAATCGCAAACGTAATTTTCTGATCGACCCTCGGTCCCTTTCATTTCATGTATCATAATTTTTAGACACATCTTTGATTGTCACGATTGACAAAGAGAAACGTCAGTGTGATGTTCAACGTTTATAAAATACAAGGTATTATATTGGATACAATGTTTATGCAGTTGTACCAAATTTTTTAACAAAAGCAAAAAATAGTTTTGAAATGTCTTCAGAAATGAATGAAATTCAAGCAGTTTCGATTCAAAAGTGAGACAAACGAAGTTTTTTGCTTGAATTTTTGCATGTAGGTAATAAATAATTCTTGTACGTTACTTAAGTATACGAATTGATTGGAGGAATACGTTATCACTGAATATTTTTGAGTTAATGCTTGGTAGGACCAGAACTAATCAATTCTCACAGGAGCGTTTTTTTTTAATGAAGCAGCTTGAAACTAAATGTATTTTCATTAGTATAAATTCATTGTTACAGTAATTCTTCACTTACATTTATAGTTTGCTAATACCTTTCTTTAACAGGTATGTCGAGGATTTCTCCAATGTTAGGATAAGTTTCAATTAATTTGATTAATAATCCAAATTCAATTTACTTACATCCGAAATAAATCACTTTTTCACCTACTAATATTCAACTTTTCAACAAGTGCTCAACCTATTCTCACGCACACCGAAGCGAAAACAGCCTAATTCATTCACTTTTTGATACAATGAATTCTCAACTATCTTTTCATCTATTATATTTGTTGTTTATTTTGATTTACCTCGCATACCCACATTCTCTCATTCTCGATTCATTCCCACCCGGTCCTTCACTGACGTTTAGGGCCAACGTCGCTTGTCTCGCAGGTACAGCACGTCGGATGGTATATCGGTAGTGCTACGGGGTGCGCACAATGCTGAAGTTTAAGTTGTTCAAAACGCAATGATTATTGGTCCCCAATTTCGACTATTCAGGATTTTTTTCTGATTAATTTTACAATAAAGCTTATTTTTTAAATAGAGTTAAAGCAGACCAATTTTATTGTTTCAATTAAACCCTTATGGCAAAAGATTAAGAATTTATTTCTTATGGTTATGAGTATCGTTAGAAAATATTGTTCAATTTCACTTTAAGCCTGGCCAGAATCACTGTTGCAGGAAGATCCACAACGCTTTAAAATCGAAAATTAGATAACATTTATGCTAGAAGGCACTTCGCGAATTCTCATAAAAAACATGGATATTTGTTTTCCATCCAATTTCAGTCACATTTGAGTAACTCTATCTAAAAAACGTTAAAATCAAATGTATTCTAAAATGAGTTTCATTGCCATGACTCGATTTTTGATAATCCCCGTGTTTTTTTTTGTATGAGAGAGAGAGAGAGAGAGAGAGAGACGGGCCAATTGTTTTTCAAGCATTACTCGGAAAAAAAGGTTTATGAATTCATGAACAAGAAAATATTTTTTATCAAAATTTTCCATAATTCACAAAATGGTTTTTCCAGCTTTTAGCCCAGTATGAAAGTTAAGACCAGAAGTATTTTTTTCCATGTTACCGAGAGTAATTTTGACAACTGCTCCAGTATGGGTGAAATGTCAATCTTCCTTGCGAAATAATCGAACGGAATATTATACCACGAGAAAAAGAAACAGCCCCATTTAGTTTACATGAGCATGTGTCACTGACTTTATGAAACCGTCTTCAGTTTTTCCTACTTTTCAACTGCATAGAAGGTAAGAAATTCCGACAGTAAAAGCATTTCTTGACCATTGCTTGTCCAATGCTAATGCACATTACTTTTGAGCTGCACACTTGGCTTAAAACAAGAAATTTTCCTCAACTGTGGAAAATTATGTAGGATTTTTTTTAGATTATATTTTAACGAATTTTTGAGAAAATTTCATCAAAGTTTGGAAAAAAATCTTCTACTATCGCACGTTCTTGAAATATGAATTTTTGAATTTTGTGAGGTTCCCGAAAAACGAAAAACTTCGATCGACGTGTTCCAGAATTTTTTTGAATTTTTTGTTTGTTCATTCATCTATGAACTCTAAAAGCGGACAAAATTTCGACACATTCTGAGACCCTTCGGACCAAACCTGTACGATGATTAGCTTAGCTTTTTGAAGATATTTTTCTGCATCGACAGTGGCTGCAATCTGCTCCATGTCGTCACTGTCGTTATTATTCTTCGAATACGATTTAGATTTTAAATTAACTTCCTAAGCGCAAACTGACAAAGACGCATTTTATGTTATTGAAAGAAAATAATATGTAGCTATCTCAAAATTAAGTTTGGCGCAGTTTTTTTTGCGTTTCACTCAGCATTTGACGTTTTAGATATATTTATAAAATTGAGTAAAAGTTACTCAAAATTGAGTAAGCTCGAGTGAACGGGTATGTGAGAATAATATGACAGCTGGCGAAAGTCCTCGTTCCAAGACGTCAAGGGACGACTCGATGCTTAAAAGAAGCACCAAGAAAGTCCCTTCAACTCGTCCGTTAAGATCAGAAAGCAACTATACCTAACTAGAAATGAGAAGAAAAATTAGTATTTTCCATTAAATTCCAACTTCCTTTGCTTATCTTGACAGATATGCGTATTCCGTCTGCAATGTGCAGACTTCTTCAGTGTCTCGTACTAATAACTCGATAAGTACGAGACACTGAAGAAGTCTGCACTTTGTAGACGAAATACGCGTATCTGTCAAGTAAGCAAAGGTGTTGTAATTAAATGGAAACTACTTGTTTTTCTTCTCATTTCTAGTTAAAGGTATTCCACTAAACAGCTCAAACTCTCTAGGATTCAACTATACCTGCCTGTGTCAGACCGGCGTTGCCACCGGATTAGTTTCCACGCTTCTTGCTGTGAAAAACCAAAAGAAACGGCTCTTGTTTGCTCAAGCCCGATTCAAAGTAAATTTGTATGCATTCAAGTGATCATAACTCAAGAATTAAACAACAGCTTTCAAACGATATAAACAATTTATTACATATCACCGATCAACGCCATCATGATCTGCACAGTCAAGTGGTGACACTTAATCCACTTTAAACGCATTTGTTGTGCATTTGTTACTTTTTTACTGCATCCTCGAAGTTTTCGCTTGACAGCTGTCCAATATTTTTCGATCTGTCTGTACTCAGGGTAATTCGGAGGATTAATCTCTTTGGGGACGCGAATAACATTGTTTGCAGCATACCATTCTGGTACCTCCTTAGAGTAAAGACTGTATTCGATGAAATTTGGACGCACGCAATTGTTCGTAACTTTTTAGCGTGTGGGTAAAAATTATTGAAATTTTAACTGAATGTTTTTCATTGTGTTGTGTCAATGGTGTAAAGAGTTTCGTGAAAATCGGTCGAGTGATTTCAGTGATGGCTTCGAATGAAGAAATAGTGCGCCAACAAATTTTGGGCACTCACTTCGAAAACCCAAACGCTTCTCATCGATGGATCGGAAAACAGCTCGGAATCGCACATTCAACCGTATCTCATGTGATCAAAACGTTCAAGGACCGTAAGACAACCAAGCGGAAAAATGGTAGTGGCAAATCCGGAGTAGGCCAGGATGGTATTGAACCAATTTAAGCGTTATCCCGATTATTTCGATCAGGGTTGTTGCGAAAAAGGCGAAAGTTTCAGTTTGTTTTGTGCAGAAAACAAGGAAACGATCTGGATTACATGTGTACAAGGTCCAGAAGGCACCGAACCGGAGCGATAAACAGAACTCGGTGGCCAAAATTCGTGCAAGAAAACTGTACAGGGAGTGGCTCACAAAACCGTTCTGCATTGTGATGGACGATGAGACCTACATTAAAGCCGACACCAAACAAATGCCAGGACAGGAACACTACGTCTAAGTTGGCCGTTCCGGAGAGTGTACGGAAGAAGAAACTGTCGAAATTCGCCAAAAAATTCCTTGTCTGGCAAGTGATCTGCGGATGTGGCAAAATGAGTCAGCCCTTCACACCTCTGGGACCGTCAACGGACAAATTTACAAGGACAAATGCCTCCCAAAACGACTTCGGCCCTTCTTGAGATCTCACGATGGGCCGACACTGTTTTGGCCGGATTTGGCATCTTGCCACTATGCCCGGCCCGTCTTAGACTGGTACAAAGATAATAATGTAGTTTTTGTACCAAAAGACGTCAACCCTCCAAACAATCCGGAACTTCGCCCAATTGAAAAATTTTGGGCAATCATGAAGGCAAAGCTCGTTAAAACTCCAAAACTGATAGAAAATGAACTTGAACTAAAGAAAGTGTGGTTAGAAGTAAGTAAGCAAGTCGGTCCTATCATTGCCCAAAATTTGATGAAAGTGGTCAAGGCAAAGGTGCGGACATTTGGGTTGGTAGAAGAGGTTCAATAAACCAATGATGTCAAAACTTAACCATTTAGTAGTACTTTATTTCCAGAAAGTTTGAAAAGAATCGGGCTCAAGGAAAATTTTTGGTGACCTATTTTGTGTGTCCAAATTTCATCGAACACAGTCTTTAT
This sequence comes from Aedes japonicus, assembly GCA_034211315.2. NCBI lineage: Eukaryota > Metazoa > Arthropoda > Insecta > Diptera > Culicidae > Aedes > Aedes japonicus. The sequence goes on from JASCZW010001444.1 coordinate 187,034, forward strand.
CTTATTTGTTATTATAAAACATCAATCCTTGCCGACAGACGGTATCATAAATACGCCAAATAATGATTGGCTTAGATTCAAATCGAATAAATTGGTATGTTTTTTTTTTTAATTATTATTTATTTGTACAGGCTCAATCGAATTAACTTTACAGAGCTAAATTTTCATACTTTTATACATCATTTATCTTAAAACTAAAGTTAGGAGGATAGAGCCGATAAATTGGTATATTGGTATGTATATTTTTTTTTTCTTTTTTTGGTTCCTTCTAAATACAAATATAATTCAAATGAAAAAGTCAGCTTGAAGTTACTAGAAATTAGAAGAAAAAATAGTTTTTTTCCATTTAATTCCAACTACCTTTGCTTATCTTGACAGGTACGCGTTTTTCTTCTACAATGTGCAGACTTTTTAAGTGTCTCATACTAATAACTCGACTTGAAGTTGCTTCGAATTGCATTAAAAGCATGAAATAAATAAAGAAAATTAGAAAACAACATTTTTTTATCAGATTCAGGATGATTTGGCTAGATTATAATCGTCGATAAAAAAAAAGTGCAAAGAAAAGTTGGCTGGAAAGAGGAGTTTAACAGGGAAAATGTCAAGTGCTAGTAAGAGTTCTTGATATTTGACTAACCAGAGTGTATGGCACTGGAAACATGAAAGTCAGAAGACACCAAAAAAGTTCTGACGAACTGTGTTAGACAAATGAGTTATTAAAAGCTTCAGAGCGGCGCAAATGTTTCTTAAAGCTTATAGAAAGGTTGCAGCTGCTGATATGCTAAAGAATCATAAAAAAAGAAGACCGGTCAGACCATTCAATAGTTATATTTCTTTGAAAAAATATATATTTTCAAAAATTTCGTTTTTGGACCATCGTATCTCAAAATAGGTCACTCTAATAACAAAATGACAAATTTGAGTCATCAATTTTCCGAAAAGGAACAAACCTACAAAGTTTTCCGAGTTTCTACGATTCTCTTCATTCTTTTTGGCATGGAATTGTTGAATTATAAAATTTTACGGATGTTCCGGAGCTTCTGAAAGACCATACAATGGCCACTCAGAGCCATCAATTGTTCTTCACATCGCTTTACTTCTTACATTTTACGTACAAATAGTTTTGGAAAGAATCATAGTGCTGCAGGACGAGACTAATGAATCTAAAATTTATTGGTAGTGTGGCCTTTTACGACAATTATACTAACTGCAATCAGCAGCCCAAAAATACTTGGAAACACATATCTTTTGTATGGAATAGAATCTCTGTGCGTCGAGGCGTGTCCGAGTCCTAGCGTGACGGTCATAGGGGCGCCTGTGAACCGGAATTGATCCTCCACTGGAATCGCTGGACCGATCTCGGCATTCGAATTAAAGGCTGCGGGAGAACTTCCGTCGTCGGGGAAGTTCTCTATCGGAGTAGGCTAGGGCCACCGCCGCCAGGGGGCTAGTTCGAGTAGTAACTCAACTGACGAAAACAAACAATGTTTGTCGTTGGCAGTCACTAGACTTAGCAAAGCTTTGAATTGAAATGTTTACACTTTCCCTGTCGTCGTAAAGTAGAATATATGACTTAAATTGAAATTCAATACTCTCCACGGATAAGCATTTGAATTAAATTCACTTCCTCTAACTATTGCCATACAATTGATAACACTTGTGCCAACAAATCACGCACCTCCTGACATGCTGCTACTAGCACTCACTTAAGGTTAATAGCGTGAATGTCATCGCATCTATTCTTTTTCTTTCCTCGAATGTTACTCTTTTCAGCGGGAAAAAAGATGTATGGCCGTGATAAATGCCATAAATTAAGTCTAACTAATCTGTGTGGCAGTTGTGAATTGTGGTACTCTCCGAGCCTATATGTGTTCATTATTGTACGGATTTGACAAGAAGATTCAAAACTTTTGCCCGAAGAAACCGCAAGCGAACGATGGTTGGAGGATCACTCCTTTTTCAATTCACGCGTTCTTAGCTGTCAACCGCTTTATTGGGTGCTGCCACTGCTGCTGACGGTTGACGGTTGGATGACTGCTGGCTGGTGCGAGTTTACAATTAGAGATTAATTTATGACTTTCATAACGCAAATAAATGTTCCGTCGAGGCGTAAACAGCCTGTCGTACGCATATGTGTTATGCTGCATATCGGCCGTGAATAGACGAAGATGGCGCTTCGGGGTGGTTCGAACGTTAAAATCAAGTCGGTTTGACGCTATTTTTCGGACCACCCTAATCGGAAAACTGTCAACCGCAGCGCGATACGATTTTTTCATTAACTTGTACTCGGCTCCTAGCGCTGACAAAGGGGGAAAATGAAACCAAGATATCATCATCTATCTACGACCGAAGAATGGTGCTCCGATGCTTACGGAGGCTTTTTGAGTTTTTATTTAGATTTGAAAGTCAGTCCATATCCACATGAGTGCAGTGTTAGACAAACAACTTGACACATGTGCAAACTGATAGCGTTGGCGTCGTCATCGTTTTAATGAACATATTATACTAACATAGTTGCTACATAGTTGGTGATGTTTAGCTATGCGTGCATTCTTCGCGCAACCACCACTATTTTATGTTTCTATTGGTAATATGAAACTAATGTGTTGAATTGTTATTACTTATAAGCGATTAGCATAACAACCCAAGTTCACCATGGAACGGCGTCTAATGAGTCTCGTAAATGTCAACGAAACAACAAACGTGTCGATCTTTATCGCTGAGCTCATCATTGTATAGACACATTTCCAACGATTTAATTTGCATAACAGATTGAATCAATTTTATTCATCCGTTAATTTGCTGATCTTGAAACTGGTTTAAGCTCAACAATATTTTTCTGACATAATTGAATTTTAATTTCTACAACGGCCATGACCGCTCAGTTGCAATTGAACGTCAATAGTCAATAAATGTGCTGTTAAACATATCAACTTATTGGTCTGTACCAGAAGTAATATTTTTTTTTCGCACTTCAGTAACCAGTATGCAAATTGGTGTGGATGTGCGATTAACGCTCGTACTCAGTAGCACCATTTATGCATGCTTCCTACACGGCAGCCCTGAAAAGGTGCTAATTTGATCATAACCGGTATCACCTGCTGGCTGTAAGCCTACTACTCCTTTCGAAAGAAGTGCTGATGACCATGATTCTGTCAAAGCAGGCAAGCTAAAGGGTGATCCTTTTTTGATTATATTTTGGCACCACACTTAACGTCCGATAGTGACAACGCGAAAAACAGGTTAACCGAGGTTCGATCAGATCGACACTGATGGAAAGATTCGAATTATGCAAATGTGAACAGACACATGAATTTGGTTCACGCTGGGGTCCCTGGAACGATTAATTTTGGTGTGTGGATGAGCTGGCTAATAAATTGGCTGTCAAAACATATCATAAGACTGAAGCGGTGCGGACTGGAGCATCGTTTTGGCAATGGACCCATTTTCGTCAGCAATCGCTTTTATTCAGCCGAATTCGAGACCTCTTTTTTTGTGCATAGGGGAAAATGAGCGATTGTTGTGGTAGTCCATAAAAATAACATTTTCTATAAGAATCATTGATATTTTGCAGGAGGACATCGAACAGAAAGAGAGTTTAATCAATTTGAAAGCATATTTTAAAATATATTATGACATATTACTGAACTTAATTACTCTACAAAAACTTTCCCTATGAGCATCATTGTTTGTATAATATTTTAGCTGCTTCGATAATCTGCGAAGGAAAATGATTAGTTGTAAAACTTTGATTACGATTCCTAGGAAACCATCAGTGGAAGTTGTTCTGAATATAATTGGATATTATTTTACAACAAACAGTCATATTAAAACAAAAATAATGGGTTTTTGTACCAAATTGGGCTCATAAAAAATGAAAAATTGTCTGTTATTACGTTATGCTATCATCTTGTTTGAATAGATTTTTTAGCAAGTTAGTTTAAATGGTTTGTTCCAAAATGCCTATTACTTTGAAAAATTCGGATGCAAAAGAGGTCGGCTTCATAAAAACTGTTGGACTTGCTAAGCAGTGCAACTATTGAGTATTTGTATTCACATTGTGCAATTCGTGAGTTTTCTTTAGTAACCTTCCTAAGATATTGGGGTTAATTCTGACCCATGGCTCAACTCCAATGTACGCTATCTTTTTTATTTTTAAACCAATCGGGCTGAAACTTTCAGACTTTCAATATCTTACGGAACTTTTCATTTTTTTTGCTAGCCAGCACTGTTGTGTTTCGATCTGTGTTAAAGAATCCCTCGAAAGTTTTATAATGGCGCTGTAATGAATGAAAGAGAGCAAGCCCGGAGAGAATCTCTCACTTGTAGATTCGCCCTAATGAAAAAAAAACCCTAGATTTGTACAATGCTACTGATTTCTTAATTTTTTTCGTCTTCTTTTCGGCGTATCCAAGAATATTGCTGCTTATCGCAATAAGCTGATTGCCAGGCTCTCACAACTTAATGTTCTAGATGCAATTGTACAGTTATTAAAGACTTCAACTTTAAAAGCCAATCACCAAAGAATTAGTATATTGTGTGGCAAGCATAATGATACTCTGAAGCCCAGGGAAGTCGATATTTATTTAAGTAGACTGGACTGGGAATCGAACCCGCCTCCTGCGGATTAGTAGTTTCGTGCCTCTACCGCCTAGGCTATCTGAGGCCCATAATGTGTAATGTTCATCTATGATATTCTGAAAGTACAAAAAACGAACCGGGAGTCGCGAAAAAACTTCGGACTGTACTTTCTTGTTCCCGTTTTCCAGCGATATTTTCTTAATGTTTGAATCAAGATTTCACTCACGTTAGTGCGGTGTAGTCTTTTTTCGCTCTTTCACTCTTCGTCGTTCACACTGCAGTGAGTGTATGAACGCTCAGGCAGCGAACTGTCAATTCTCTCGCTCTCCCGTGCTGTGTCGAACAATCTCTACTGCGGTGTCAGGAAAAAATCTCCGTAGAGACTGAGTGAGATTCACCAAAGAGAGCTAGAAATGTGCACCTGGTTGATTATCCCCAGAGAAATTGCAACCCTGCCATGCAGCATCAATCATAGTAACCCATGAATCAGCAGACAAAATTTAACATCTCTATCAGTCGAGCTCTAACCATGATGGCAAACACAGTGAATCAACTCCGTTCAGAAGTGTGCATGTCCACCTCCGTCGAAAACATACATCGTGCGGCACTTTGTGAACGCCGGATATTCGAACGACCGACGACCCTGAGCTACAAAAAGCTCCAAAGGATGCTGAAGAGAAATACCGAGGGGGAAGTGGCTACATCGCTGGGTGCGCTTGGTCGGGAGGTCGGTCCAACCGGCCAAACAATGAAAAAGTACCTGGCGAACATGAACATACATGTCAGGACGCGAAAACCGCGACCACTGGTTTCGGAGCTGCAGGCAATGACGCAGTGGCAGACCATGATAATGAAATAAAAATTTTGAGTACTCAAAATGTAGGGCATTTATTTCACTTAAGAAACAATTGAAAAAACCTTGCAGCCCCATTTGTTGTTCGAAATGATGACGTAGGACTACACAACCAAACGTAAGCCATTTAAGTAGCTTTATCTGTTATACAATGTAATGATATGTATTCAAACATATTCAAAGAATGTTCTGAAAGACCAACAGACATTATGAGATAATTTTGAGATATTCTATGCCATAAAGCTACTGTGACAATTGTAGACCATATGTTTTGAAGGACAATTTGAAAGACCTGAAACTTAAGAGGTTATCCTATGATTTCTGTGGCTGTTTCAGAATACTCAGTGAATATGTTTGAATATTTAACGTGGCTTTATATAGGTCAGTTTTTATGAATTTGACCAGCCCAAGATAATCTGCCATTAGTTGACCTCTCAGAAGATTCATTGAATGTGTTTGAATGCATATCGTCAGCTTGCATAGGTTTTAAAGCTATTCTTTCAACTGAAGATCCTATGTTATGATCTCAAGGATAGTTTGGATGGCCTAGAGCATTTCATATTGCTTTGTAATGTTTGTTGACCTTAAAGAATATTAATTGAATATTTATTGCAACTTTGTATTACTAAAAAATTACAGATACAACTGTAAATCTTAAGTTCTGAACGCCAGGAAAATTTGGATGACCTAGACCATCTTCCCCGAAGTAATGCCGGAAGGTGGTTCCATGAGAGGGTTCAAGGCTAGAGGCGCTGGTGGGTTTTTAGTGCGTCGAGGAGTTGGCATCCTTATCCCCGCACTCTGATTTCTTCAGGAATCTGTAAGCAGATTTTGCATCCAACCATCCCAAGATTATCTTCTTGTGTATGGAAATATTCAGTAAATATGCTTGAATACGTGACGTAGCATTGTATAGCTTTATAAGCTACTAGTTCTATTAAGATTTCAAGTTCTTAACTCCAGGACAGTTTGGATTACCAAGAATATCCCAAGATTTTATCTGTTAACTTTTCAGACAATGAAAATAACTATTGTTAAACACATATTGTTCCTTTGCACACTCTAGAAACCTACTGTTATAACTGTAGATTTTTTGTTCTGAACTCAAGGACAGTTTGGATGACGTGGATCATCCTAGTTTATTATATTTTTATTTAGAAAATATTCACTGAATATGGTTGAACACGTAGCGTAATTTTGTATAGCCCACAATGCTATAGTTAATACTGTAGCTCGTAAGTTCTGAGCTCAAAAACAGTTTGGACGACTTAGAACATCACAAAATTTTCGAATAATGACAGTAGACATTCTAAAAATTTCATTAAATATGGTTGAATACATATCTTAACTTTACATAGCCATAAAAGCTACTAGTACAACTGTAGGTCTGAAGTGCTGAACTCAAGTACATTTTGGATAATCTAGAACACCCCAGAAAGATTAAAAAAGATAGTTAATGTTTATAAATGAGAGTTCAATAATACGTATGAAATAGTGTCCATATTCTAAAACAACGCTTTGCACTATTAATAATCCATTTATTTTTTCTTCTTGAACTTCTTCATAAACAGGATGTTCTAGGTCTTCAGTTAGGCCTTGAACGCACATCTTTTTTGTATTTTTTCAAATAGAAGAGTTGATGTAGAACGAATTTGCGTAAGTCAGGGTACACTTCTATTCACTCTATGATTTTTTACAGCCATTCTCCTTTTGAAGTCATATATGACCCCTTAGGCCTGAAAATATTAAAACGCTTTTTAAGACATGGCTTAACATTTATGAATTATTCAATCGTTTTTGACAAGAAATCAACAATGTTCTCTATTGAATTTGATGCGTAGAAATATTCCCGATCGATTGATGCAAAAGTTTTGAAAATCCTTTGAGAAATGACTGAGATATTAACGCTCAAAACCTGACCACTTTTCGTGACGGTCGATTTTCTTCAAATATCCCAGTATAGAAAACAAAGACGTAGTCCTACGTCAAAACTATTCCAATCTGGTTTTGACGAAATATGTTTTATTCGAATACCACTCATCATATTTTGGACACTCTGCTAACAGAAAGGCCAACTCTGTTGCATCCCGAGTCACTTTCCCACTCTTTTCTTACTTCTGTTTTTCAACTGCCCAATATTTCTCAAAAGGGTGGAATTGAGTACAGTTGGGGGTATTAATGCATTTTGTTGTCATGCCACAGCCGTACTTCTCCGTTGTTGTGGTTGCATTCGTTGTCAAACACGGAAGTGAGCAGCTTCTCCAGTCGATCCACCGAGTACTTCTGCAAGTAAATATGGGAGAACGAAGAACGTACCTCACCAATCAGACCAAGACCGATGTGACCTCTGCTGTACACAGAAGTTGTTTCCATTGTAATCGGTCCATGGCTGTGTCTTGCCAGTCTCGCTGTCTGCGGAGAGTCCGCAGGTCGCCTTCTACTTGATCGATCCATCGTAGTCGACCGATTTCAGCGATGTGTACGATTAAATGTTCTCCCAGCAACTGATGCTATTCGTGGTTCATTCCCCTCCTCCACGTTCCATCTTCCATCTGCACTCCACCGTAGATCGTACGCAGCACCTTCCGCATTGTCCATGTTTCGTGATCGTAGAGAACTACCGGTATCATTAATGTCTTGTAGATGGTCAACTTTCTAGTTTGGCCTCCCTTGGAGCCCTAAGTAGGCACGATAGCCAGCCATAATGCGTCTTTGTATCTCTCTGCTGGTGTTGTTATCGGCGGTCACCAGTGAGTCCAGATGCACGAATTCGTCTACTACCTCGCTACCTTTCATCATCGTCGATCTGAACTCGTGATAGGAGGTTAACATTGTCTTCTCGTGAGCCTGTTCCCTTCATGTATTTTGTTTTCAACGCATTAATCACAAGCCCAATCCTACCAGCTTCAGTCTTAAGTCTGATGTACGTTTCCGCCATCGTATCAAAGGTACGTGCAACGATATCAACGTCGTCGGAGAAGTCAAATAGTTGAACAGACTTCCTGAAGATCATGCCACTCGTGTCTCTTCAAATCTCACTCTCCTATGCAATGTTAAACAACAAACACGACACTCCATCACCATGTCGTTACCCCTCTCCGGGATTTGAAGGAACTCAAGAATGTCCCTGATAATCGGATGACACACATCACTCGATTCATCGTTGCTTTGACCAACCGCGTCAGTTTTTCCGGAAATCCATATTCCTGCCTTATCTGCCATAGCTGGTCTCGATCAATTGAATTGTATCATAATCTGATTTGAAATCGATAAAAAGATGGAGTGTGGGCACATTTTTATTCCTAGAGGCCTTTTGGATTACGTTAAATTCAATTTGAAATGGGCGGTCTGGGATTTACGGAAATTCTCTAGAGTAAAGAATTTAAGATTAAGAAGCCATGACGGATATTCTAGATTATCCAAAAACTTTCTAGCGCCAAGATCTTAAGATCTGCAAGTGTACATCGTAATGTGATGTTGGTTAATAGGAAAAGATATATATCAGATGATCTTTATTGAACCAAATAACAAAAATAATGTTTATGAATTTTAGGACCAACACTTCAAGCAGTTCTTGGAAAACTTAGGACATTTTTCATTTTATTGTAGACTGTACTCGAAAAATATGACACACACTTAAATCTTCGCCAAAAAATCATCTTTCTTCAAACTTTTAGAGAATAAACTACAACACTGTGGTAAGTGTTCATTTCATTGGCTTATTTGATCGCTTCTTCATGACTGAAACTATTCTTAAAATTTTGGGCAATCGTAGGGTCGACTTTTTTTTATAGTTTTAACCACTGTTTTTTCAAAACCCGCTCTTTCTCGAATACTTCAGGTGTTTACGAAGTTTGGCCTTAGTGATGGTCCAAAACTTCTCAACCGGACGAAGTTCCGGCGAGTCCGGTGGGTTGAAGTCTGTTGGTACAAAAGCAACATTGTTGTTGAATTCCAAATCTAAAATAGCGTCTCGCCTCCGTAAAACCGCAGATAGGGTAGCAGGCACTTCTGTAGGCACCCGTCTCGAAAGATTTGCCCATTCATCATTCGTTCACAACTAAATTGTTAGCAATATTTTATGCAACAAACCTTAAGCAATATCCGGTTTAAATTGCCAAATATGCTATGAATTTATTCCAAATCAACCATTCAAATATTTGGATTTGATAATGCATAAAATCACAGATTTATTTGAAACTGTTTGAATGCTTACTTGTTAGTTTTACGAATATAGATTTCCAGATTAAAAGAAGCGATTGGTTAAGACAACGATAAATCTTGTGATGTGCGTCGTTTCAGTTTTTGGAACATTCTCAAGGGCAGCCAAGTACCATGTGAATTGGAGTCGGCTTCTGTAAACAGCAGAAAATAAGCAGGCCTTGACCTGACTGACAGACGGACGATAATGCTTGCTTAGACCTTTAGATTATAAAACAGAGACCTACAGAACCCTGGAGAGTGTGAGTTTTTTGGTGGAATACCTGTAACTAGAAAATCAGAAGAAAGATTAGGAATTCCAACTAGGTTTATTGCTTATTTCGACAGATACGCGTATTTCGTATACAATGTGCAGACTTCTTCAGTGTCGTGTACTAATACTTCGCTGTACTAAATTATTAATCATTCTTTTTCATTTTCTAGAGAACTAAAGGTTAGATCATTTAGAAATGGGGCACTTCATTTTACTGAAAGCGGTGCTCCAACTTTTTTTTCTTAACTGTTCTTCTCGGTCTATTTTTTTACAGTTTAAAATTACCGTGGCTCTAAGATATGCATCATGCAAGAAGACAAGAGAAAAATAATTGGGCACAGTTACCCGCTAAATCTATCTGCGTCGATTCGAGAGCTGCCAAAACTGCTGGATTATCCATTATTTACTGTGGCACGAGTAATTAAAAAGTACAAGGAAACTTTAACAACTGCCCCCAAAGTGCAAATCAAGCGTCGGAGGGGAACCGTTGATCGTCAACTGCGGGTACAGGTCACTCGGAAAATCAAGGCTGATCCCAACATCTCGGATTATGATTTGGTAAAAATCCTAATGCCGGCCGTTGTACTGTGCGGCGAACCCAAATCCTCCGAAAAGGTTCTAAATGTTAACGAGCAAGTTAACAACCCAACCAACGCCTCAAACAAAAAACAGTGGCCAGAATTCTGGCCCGTAAGTTGTGTGATCGATGATGAAACATGCTAAACCTGCTCGCGGCATGGTCCGGGCAGATTCAAGTTTATTTTCACGGAAAACTTCGCGAAACAAATCATGATATGGCAAGGTATCTGTGGTAAGAAAACCAGAGTTTATGTGACGGATAAAACAACGAACTCGGAAGTGTACAGAAGGAAGTGCCTCAACAATTGGATTTTATCTTTCGTTAAGTCCCATGATGATCCAGTTACGTTTTGGGCAGCCCTAGCCAGCTGCCACTACGGCAAGGAAGTGCTGCAATGGTATAACGATTATAGGGTCCAGTTCATCCTAAAGGAATTGAATCCACCAAATTGTACTCAGTTCCGGCCAATAGAGAAGTATTGGGCGATCATTGTTCGGAAACTGAAGATGAAGGGAGCAGTTATCAGTGACGTTGGGTAGATGAAGAATTGGTGGAATCAGCTAGCTAAAACTGGCTGAAGAAGCGGCATCAACTGGTCCCCCTCTAACCCATCCCCTTTTTTTCGTATCTGAAATAAGCTGGCTTTGAGGGTATTTTTCATGAAGATGAATTTGTTTGAATTGTGTTTGAATTTGAAATTGTTTTTGCTTTCCACTTTTTTTATAAATGGTTTTATGGTTTTAAGTTAGTTTTTAACACAAATGGAACATGACAGAAAAAGTATACAAATGGGTATATACATATGTTTCGGGATTCTAGGTCGTCCAAACTCTCCTGGAATGTTGATCATGGACTATGTCGCTATGGCATCTGAGCATAGGACCTACACACATGAAACATGTCCAACAATATTCGAAAGGAGGCTAATAATTATCTGTCATTCATCTCCATTCATATCAGTCGTTCAAGTCTCTCCAAATTGTCCTGAGGTTCAGGTCAAATAATCTGCTAGATCAACCATGCTGCTGTTATTAGCAACGGAACATACTCAAGCAGACTCAAAGAAGCTAAACAAAGGGATTATAATATAATTCCTTCCATATAAGATATTCAAGGTTTTACAAATTGTGCTTAAGTTTAAATAGTCCGTTGCCATTAGTTCAACCAAGACTAATATAATGCCCCAACATTGGGTAATGTCTTCGCTGATGTGTAGTGCCAGTGTGCATCGATGTCGACTCATTTTCACTTATATTTGTTCTTCTAGGTGCTCCAGGTCGTTGTGGAGTTCAGGTCATAAAATCTATTGAATCAACCACAGCTATGGTATAGTTCTGATGGAAAAAGCGTACTCAAGCAAACTCACGGAAGCTGTTTGCATAAAAATCTCCTGCATATCCTATGTTCTCCAAATCTTTCTGGAGTTCAGATCAAATGATCTACTAGATCAACCATGACTTAGCTACAGTCCTTAGTAACGCAGAATACCCCAACAGACTCAAAGAAACTATACAATTGGAATATGGTTATTTCTGAAGACCTGATCTTAATTGACGAAGATGCAAAAAATCTCATGTAGCTGTTAATATTTCCCAAGTGATATCCAAAAAAAAAACTCTTTGTTTAGGATCGGATACAATGTACTACAGAATCCAACATTAGATAAGGTCAACTAGCTATTAAAGGTTCTGTATTCCAACTGGATTTATATATGTATCTGCGATAGAATAAAGTCAGTCATGAAAAATTGTTCAAGGAAGACAGACTACAGGCCATATTCAATTTCTCACTGAGTTTCTGCAAAAGTGGGGTCTTTCCGAAACCACAACCTGCCACTTCCGAGCCGTTGCACAAACACTCCGAGCCGTTGGACCAACAGGCCTATGACAAGGACCACTTTTTCACGTAGACAACATCTCAGCAAGCTCAGCTGCCAAAATAATGTCAACATTGTAAGTTGTGCCTGTTGTTGCTCGTATTTGTTGTGCACGTCATACAAAGCAGAAAGATCGCTTTCTGTGGTGTTTCACATCAAAACAAATTATTAGACTTCTATTTGACAGCTGACAGCGGCTCAATTTGGGCCCAGGACAATCATCAATCAATTTGGGCCCAGGACATCCTGTCTACTGTCAATCACTGCTATTGATATAGGTTTTTCAATGGCCTGAACACTCTTGGCGATTTATCACGGAGTGTAGTAAATTTTCAATCTTAAAGTGGCCTTGAGTTACATCAAAGATTTTATAGGTAAATAATTCACAAGTATACATTACTATTAAGAGAAACCCTGACAGCAATGAAGTGAAGAACACATCACGAAAAAATTCTATGGATAGTTTTCGAGACGATGAAAAACTTTCATCTAGGAATCAAACAATTGTTCAAGATGTTAAGAAAAACACCTGACACCGAAATTCAATGATCAAAATTTCTGCTATGTCCTTTTCCTATATTCAGGTAGTTTTCAGAGTTAGGCTGGTTTGCGCTAAACAAAACACATGAACTGTAGCCAACGGCTGAACTGCCCTTTCAAAGAGATTTTTTCGAATCAAGAAAAAGAAAATCCCACCAACCTCAACAGGAATTCAACCCAGACTCGCTGGGATACCAAGAATCTGTCACACTTACCACTTCACCAACGGCGTCGTAGTAAATGTGTTTTATTAGTGACACTTTGCACCAGATGGGTGTGTTCGTGTCTTCCGTGTTGTACTGTTGAGGAATAAATTTTTGGAAGGTTGGACCTCACACTGAATGGTTTCTATGATTTCAAATCCTAATATTAGATCTAGATTCTAAGGCTTGATCGCGACAAAATCTGGACAGATTAAATTTGGAATAAAACAAATTTGCTATTAGTTCAATCCAAGATCCATTTTTTATTCATTTAATTATGCATTATTAGTAATTTTACCTAATTAGGCTGCATGAAGCAACTACGAACTTTTGAGTTTACTTCAGCCATAAGGGTTTGTGCAGACTACTCTGCAACCGATTTAGCTGCTTTTGTCCAAGATTTTAGAAATTTTTCTATAGTTGTAGCTTGTTGTTTATGTTGCGAAAGTTCTCTCTTTATGAAAGCCCAATACCGTTCGATAGGCCGCAACTCCGGGTAGTTAGGGAGATTTGCCTCTTTTGGTACAACATGGACTCCATTCGTTTTATACCATTCCAAAACATGTTTGGCATAGTGACAAGATGCCAAATAGCCAAGAAACATGGCTAACATTGCTGCGTAGGAATGGTAACAGTCGCTTCTTCAGGCATTCTTCACGATATATTTCCTTGTTTACCGTTCCGAAAGTTATGAAGCTTTGGCTTGCTCGACCACAGCTGCATATTGCCTGCCAAACCAAATATTTTTTGGGAAACTTGGCCTTTTTCTTCGTCCTGAAATGCTCCTATACGTCGTTCCGTTGCATAGCAGTATAATAAGACATTCCAGCCCAGAAGTCTCATCGTTCATTATCACAAAGAAAAACTTCGTCAAATATTCGCGATACAACTTGAGCGCCCGGGGTTTAGCCATCACATTCTGTTAATCATTTAGGGTTCGGTAAAGTTTTCACCTTGAATGACTTCATACCTTGCCGGTGCTTGGAAGTATGCACGAAAGTTGGGGACATTTTTATTTGTCAGGCCACAGTACGTACCGAAAGATCTGTTCTCTTCTGCAGTATTTGATTCACCTTCGCGTCATGCTGGTGGTTCCATAGATCCGTTTTTGTTCCGCTTCCAGACTTCCTGGCTGTTTTTCAAACGTGTATCGAAAGATTTAAGAACGTTATGGACAGTGTTTGCAGAAAAACCAACCTTTTTTGCATGTTTCCTTACTGACAGATTCGGATTTTCATTGCGACCGCACACAATTGCTTTTCGCACTTGCTCTTCTTTCGACGCCATCTTCGATCTAAATCACCAAAAATTGATTCATCAGAGTTCAACAGTCTGCGAAATGTTTCACGCGTTGATGAAGTATTTCCAGAGATATACGTATTTAGGGGTGTCCACATTTTGTTGCGAACAAGCCTTAGGATGCTATAGAATTGTGAAGAAAGCTCTCATCGAAGAACTGTGGCATAGAGTGTGGAATTGATGGTGGCATTGCTAGAGCAGGGTTAAAGAAGTGACGAACTGAAGAGATGCTTTGAAGAACATTAGACATCAAATATTACAAGTAAAACGATACAAAACATAGACATTAAACAAAAATAAACATTTCCACAGTACCAGCATCAATCGGTACAATGTCGAACCCACAAAGAGTCCACAGCAAGCCGAAAACAGCAGAATTCCAGCACTAACGCATCACGTTCCATTCTCTCGTTATTATTAGCTCCGTTGTTAGTCTGCACGCTTATCACGTCCCGGCTGGCACAACATCACGAGTGTTGTCATTCAGTTTATCCAGATTTCGGTTTGACAATAGCAAGCTGCTACCATCATCGACCGCATTCTCGGGTTCTTTTGCTCCACAAAAATTAGACTGCCGCCTCATCCGCCAGTCCCAGTCTATAGGAGAGACACATTTTTAGAAGAATGGTACAAATCAAATAAAAATTCCACTTTCGTGCAAGTTCGGAACGCTCGGAACGGGCTCGAGCTCTGGGTACTCTCGGAAGGAAGCGAATTCAATCGATCCCATATTCCATCAAAACTTGGAAATCCGACCAGACCGACCAGGCTTGGCAGGTTAACGCGGCAAAGACATTGTCAGGCACCACCCGGTCGAACGTGACTGAGATTCTAATGGAGGTATTATCAAATTTGGGCTCGACCCCAAACCCAGTGTGTGCGTTGCAGAGAGAATGATTTCTATTCCAAATTGGGTACGAATAGACGGATTATGAGATCTGCCCAAAAGGAAAGCGCAATCATGCATGACACCTGGGCTGACCTTCGGCGTCCTCGTCCGTGTGAAAGGATGCTTGGAAGCAATGTTTGTTTCTCCCTCTAAGGTGTGTGGGAAAATTATTCAAATGAGGGTCAAAGGATGAAGATGAAATCACTTCCTCTCAGTTGTTGATTGAAGCGCTGTACAATCGATACAATGAATGACAGTAAAATTGTACAATTATCGTGTTTCGCTGAGAAGCATTGCATCTACGATTGCCTTCTCAGTGCACTGCAGTGGAGTTGAATCTGCCGTACAACAAAGTGATGGGGTAAATGCAAGAACAGAAAACCGCACTTCCCGAACGGCTCTCCGCTGGAAACATGTGCTAATTGCAACGCCCAGCCAGCGTTCGAGATTGTGCAAGTTTGCTCTGGATTCCTTCTTTCCTTTTTTTTGCCTTTTGGGTCAGAATTCAGCAACGGCGGGCAGTCGGTGAATGAAGTCAGACAGTAATCAACCGCCGCCAACGCCAATGCCGCCGCTTCTATCGTCTTCTGACCTGGCTCTGCTCTGCTGGCTGCACCAAAGTGCGATAATGTTCTCGCTGATGCTGTTCGAACTGACTCTCGAAGGATTTTTTCATGGTAAAAATAGAAACCTATATCGGCGGTTTTATGAACTGCTAAACTGGTTGTTCTGCGTGTTGGAATGAATCTGCGATTGTTCTCGGGCAGGGTGTATTTTGTCTTCTTCTGCACCTAATTCATCGGTTGGCCGTTTGTAATTTAATATGGTGGCTAATTGTTGAGCTCGTGGCTTTGCTTTCGCCCCTCATAAAATGTGGTCTTTAGGATGAATACATTGCAATTAATTAAACAAGGGGGCTTATTGGGATTAGTGAGAGGAAATGCTTTTCGTAAGAATGTTTCGACTTGGTTCTGCAAAGTGGCCACAAATTTGGACATGGATTTTTGAAGTTTTAGCAACAAGGATAGTTGGTTACCCAACTAACAATTGGAATCTAAAATTAAACAATAACAATTGTATTGGGTGCAGAATACCTACACGGAAAAACATCTGTTCCCATATCCGTGAACAAAGAGTCACGAAAAGCTGAACTGCTACAGCCTAGGCGAATTCATCTTATTGCTACAAATGATTTGCTGTAGTCCAAAACACTTGATGGAAACAGTTCATATTTTGTCCACATTATTTTCTGAGCTCGTGAACTCAAATCACGCACAACTGCAGCTGTAATTTTGCTTGTTTTATTTTGTTATGAAGATTGTGCGAGGGAAGCGATTTCAACACCGCCGGTATGCTAGAATTTGGTGTCATGACCACACTACTCGGATAGAAGGTGCCCCATTACCTAGAATAGGCCTTGGATATTCAACAATCCTGTTAATTTTTCCCTTCTGTAGTGCCAAAACACAACTGCGTCCATTCAATAGGATTATTGTGTTTGATTTGGTGCAAGTCAAATATCCTGTCACAATTTAGGTGGGATGGTGTCCTTTATAAAGTCTAATACCCTACTAGGATCGTTTTTTCCTAATTTCGGGGGGCTTTAACCCCTTTACAAATATTGACATCCATTGATTGAATAATGCTCCACAATTTCAGTTTCAAATTGGCAAAAACGAAATTCTCAAGAATAAATTCTTCCGATTTCGTTTAGGTGATACCTACTCGACAGTGACCAGTTAACAGATCAGTAATTACCAGAAGGTCTTTTTTTACTAAGATTTAATAAGATCTGGGCTGTCGTTGTGCTTTTATTAACATTTACTGAACTGACAAGCAACCTTTGCCACCCTGTACAGTTGATTTGAGTGAAGTTCATTGATGTATATTTTGTGAATAACGCAAACAAAGCAAACAAATAAACTAATAATTATAATGTTTTGAATATTGTGTTCGCGAAATTTGCGAATTTAGAGGATGAAACGAAGTTGCATCCATGAATAGGCCCAACATGAAGCTTTACTCTGACATCACATCCAAATTCCTCCAATTTTTTTGCCATAATGAAGGAATTGTTTCAACATTTTGGTGGTGCTTAATGTCGAACATCTTTTTAAAAATGAATAAGAAAACGTGTAGCCAGTTGAATGTTACTAGAAATGAGAAGAAAAATTAGTATTTTCAATTCAGTTCCAACTACCTTTGCTTATTTTGACAGAAACGCGTATTTCGTCTTCAATGTAACTAGACTAGTTATTAGTACGACACACTTAAGAAGTCTGCACATTGTAGACGAAATATGCGTATCTATCAGGATATCAGCAGAGGTAGTTGGAATTAAATTGAAAATACTGATTTTTCTTCTCATTTCTAGTTACAGGTATTCCACTAAACAGCTCAAACTTTCTAGAATTCAGTTGAATGTTGTTTGTAGTCAAATTATTTACTGAGTTACAATAAAAAATGCTATCGATCTTAGCCTATTAGGCTAAGTTATGGGACAAAAACCCTACTTCCAAAGTTGACATAGCACATGAGGCTGCCCAATGAAACCGGAAAGGGCTTTTAAAGGGTGGAACGGTCAAAACTTGGTCGACTCTAATATGACATAGTTTTTTTAATCGTGCATTTAAAAAAATGAATACACCTCATTTTGTAGGTGCATGTGTACCGAATGTTTTATCTATTTTGTTTTTGCAATTTTCTATTCAGTTGTCAAAATGGCGTCGAAGCGCAGCTTATCAAAATTTTGCACGCGCATAAGCAAAATCCAAATTATTCACACGCTGACTTGCGCGTTAACTAAATCACTTAATATTGCTAAATCAACCGTGACGAATGTTATAAAAGTGTTCGGAGAACGTCTGATGACTGCCAGGAAACCGGAATCAGGAGGAAATCGAAACAAGGAAGCCACAGCGACCGGAAGAATAATCGCCAGCATTTTCAAACGCAATTCCAACCTTTCCTTCAGAGATCTCGGAAACAAATGGGAAAAGGCTCACACAGCAGTGCAAAGAGCAAAAAAACAAGCCGGGCTGTCAATATCAGGTTACAGTGACACCAAATCGAGATGAAGCAAAACACAAAAGCCAAAGAAAGAGCGCGTAAGTTGTGCATGAGTTTGTTGACCAAATTAAATTACGTCTATAAGGGCGATACGGTCAAAATTTGGTCAATATCAACTTGACGTATTTCTTTCAATTTTGCATTTAAAAAACCTGAACACCCTTCATTTTGAAGGTGTGTGTGTGTAGAATGTTGCTCCTATTTTGATTTTGGAATTCACTCTTCAGTTGTCAAAATGCCGTCCAAGCAAGAAGAGCAGCGTATCAAAATTTTGCTCGCGCATCGCGAAAATCCGAGCTACTCGCACGCAAAGTTGGCAAAATCGCTAGAAGTTGCCAAATCAATTGTTACAAATGTAAATAAAGTGTTTGGAGAACGTTTGTCGACAGCCAGGAAGTCTGGATCGGGGGGAAATCGAAAACCGGAAGCCGCTGAGACGACAAAGAGAGTTGCCGGTAGTTTCAAGCGAAACCCTAACCTATCTCTCCGAGATGCCGCAAATAAGCTGGGTGTATCGTCTACAACCGTGCATCGAGCCAAAAAACGAGCCGGACTATCGACTTACAAGAAGGTAGTGACTCCAAATCGCGATGATAAACAAAATACGACGGCCAAAGCGCGATCCCGGAGGCTGTACACGACGATGCTGACGAAGTTTGACTGCGTGGTAATGGACGACGAAACCTACGTCAAAGCCGACTACAAGCAGCTTCCGGGACAGGAGTTTTATACGGCAAAAGGAAGGGGAAAGGTAGCAGATATTTTCAAGCCCACGAAACTGTCAAAGTTCGCAAAGAAATATCTGGTTTGGCAAACCATCTGTACCTGTGGCTTGAAAAGCAGCATTTTCATAGCTTCCAGGACTGTCAACCAAGAAATTTACGTGAAAGAGTGTTTGAATAAACGTCTGCTGCCTTTCCTGAAGAAACACGGTTGTTCCGTACTGTTTTGGCCGGATTTGGCATCTTGCCATTACGGTAAAAAGGCCATGGAGTGGTACGCCGCCAACAACGTGCAGGTGGTTCCCAAGGACAAGAACCCTCCCAACACGCCAGAGCTCCGCCCAATTGAGAAATACTGGGCTATTGTCAAGCGGAACCTAAAGAAGACCAAAAAAACTGCTAAGGACGAGCAGCAGTTCAAGGCAAACTGGCTTTCTGCGGCGAAGAAGGTGGACAAGGTGGCTGTACAAAATCTGATGGCAGGGGTCAAGCGTAAGGCCCGGCAATTCGGATTTGGAAAAGCGGAAGCCTAACTGAATATTTATCCTGAATTTTATACTAATTGAACTTGAAAGAAATTTAATTTGATTTTTAAATAAACGATTTCACCGATTTACACGCGTTTTCCCTTGACCAAATTTTGACCGTATCACCCTTTAATAAAATGTATTGTAACCATATCATAGAATCAAAAGTATGTACAATAGATCGTATTGTTCGCGACGATAACATAACATGAGGACTTAGTGTTTTAAAATAGAATCTATTATTAATTGAGATGTTAACAATTGAATAAGGGGGTTGTTATGTATCTTAACAATACCAAATGTCACTTTTTTCTGTACAAATTTGAGTAAGTAACTATTAATTGTATTGTTGCACAATTGTTGAAAATTCTGGCATATATGATTTATAGTAGATCTATTGTAGTTGCAATATGAATTTTTGATTTGTCATGGTCGACAATGAATTTTGTTATTGTATATTATGAAATTGTAATTGTATTGTTTTTCGGGATTTTCGGGAACTATGCGAATGTAAACAATACACTGTAAAAAGCATCTGAGCAAAATTTGATTAATTTCTGCGGAGTATGAAAACATTTATCCAAGTTTGAATGTTTCGCAATAATTATCGACTCACCCTCTAGAATGAGTTACGGAGATTTTTCCACTAGTCATTTATATTGATTGTGACAGATTACTACCCTAGCTTGGAGTACTGTTTTATGATCTAACCAACTCTGATTAAAGCCATCAACAAGTTTCAAATTTCAAATTTCATTGATAGATGTAATTTGGTGACGTGATGATCCCTTCTTCTTTCTTAGCGTTTCAAGCTTATTTTGCTTTCGCAATCAGCTTATTGCTTGCTCTCAACTTAGTGTTCTAAATGCACTTCCACAGTTATTAATTGAGAGCTTTCGATGCCAGGTACCATTTTTGCATTAGTATGATTGTGTGGCAAGTACAATCATACCCTATGCCCAGGGAGTCGAGAAATTTTCCTTAACGAAAAATTCCTGGACCGGGAATCGAACCCAGCCACCTCCAGCATGGTGTTGCTTTGTAGCCAGGCCTTTACCGACTAAGCTAAGGAAGGACCCAATCCTGATGATCCCTTTACTCAGAATTTATTCAAAGATATTAAAAATTAAACCCGACCAAATTGCTCACTTCTAATCCAAGCTCAACCCTAGGCAGTAGCTCGGCATCGTCGTCGGTGGCGAACCCGCAATAAAACCCAAAATGCAACAAAATCTGAATGGAAAACTATAAAACCCCACCACATCGGGTTTTCGCACCATTGACATTCACGCAAAGTGTTTTTTTTTTTATGGTCAACAACATTATCATCGCCTTCCGTCTGTCTGATTTGCGCGAAACGGCACGCAGGTTTGCTTCTTTTATTTTTATAGCGACTAGTATGCTAGTACCTACTAGTAGATGTTGTTGTTCTCGTCGTCGTCGTCGTCATCGTCGCCATGCATCTACCTTATGGTTTTGCCTTAGTCGAAGTCAGCATCAGCTCTTCGCTGTTTCTAAGGGGAACATCTTCTTGGCGGGTTTGGGGGGGGGGGGGTCCTGGTGATGGCAGCAAATGCATCTCATCCCACATCTTGGGGAATGATCAGGGCAGGGGCAGAAAGTCGGTTGCTCGTGAGATAAACGATTGCTTTTATATGGGTCTGTTACTGCGCTTTTCTGCATAAAATTTGTACTGGGTTTGATTTATTTTTAATTTTATATATATGGTAAAGGGCGCTTTGGAATTATGACTGTTTCAGTGGCAGTTAACTTTTCTTTTGCGGTAGAAAGTGGGTCAATGGATTTGTGGTTTACTCCCGTCGCTATTGGACGGATTTAATGACATATGGTATATATGACATTCTATCGTTCCTTCACTGGTAACCTTAACTCCTTCGAGTAATTTGAACGAAAGACTTTCAACAGAATCTTGCGTTAGAAAACAGAAACTACAGTTTAACGGAATATATACCTAGCTGCAAATAGAGATTTCCAGACAGAAAATTACGAAAATTCGCTTAATCTATGTTCGGTCAAACGACCAAACGCCTCACAGCATGCTGTGAAACCTGAACCCTAAACAAAGTTCCATCCCCGGGGTAAGGGCAAAGCACTGGTATCATCAACCCAACCCGAAACAGCCGAGGGCAATTCCCCAGCACACGTGACGATGATGAGTTCCGAGTGTGACAAGTTGATTGACACAACCAGATTGAAACACCCTTCATCAGCTTCGAGCAGCACCAGTCGAGGCTGGCACCTCGTTGACTTTTAGCCGAATGCTCTCCTCTTGCGTCATCCACTCTCACCATCATCCGAATATGTAAACATAGCCATGACTCTACGGGAAGAAACTGCCATCTTCTCCCCATATGGGTGAATCGGAAAATGGAAGAAAAATGCAAAACAAATCCGAACAAAACAGACAAATTCGAACGTTAGGCACCCCCCCTCTGTGTCGACCTATTAGCATCTTCAACATATATCATCATTATGCCTTGGCTCATAGAATTTCACTCGCATGCATGACAGGGACCATCCTACCTTTACCTTGATTGCCGTAGCTCATCCCAATGGAAGCACATTTCCACTCGCACACTTCGATCGGCGAGATCCAGAGCAACAAACGAATGCGACATAAGTGAGAAGGAGATGCTTCATTGGAACAGGCTGCGCTTGACACGTGTCTGAAGATTACGAAATTCGAACTGGGCACTTTAGCACTTTCTTCTGCCGTCGTCGGCAGCAAATATAGTAGCGAGGCCAATTCCTTATTCAAATGATTTCTATGCGTCCGTGCGTGCGGGCGTGCAGGATTGCGTGCATCAGTGGACAAATTAAAAGATGTTTTCATTTTGTCGAACGTGGCTTTCCCAATAATGTTTGCTTGGTTGATTGAGTTTGCCCACAATGTTTAGATACCCTAGTATTCGGCCTCATGAAATTTGATCTCCTGTGTTTCTCCGTAGACGAAAAAAAAACCACCCGATGGTCTTTGTTAGCGCATTGCGTGTACTTAAATGAATGGCATTGGACAGAGTTGGTTAAAAATAAATTAAGGCAAACGACTGTTTGAAAATAAATCACGCAGTGTGCGAACAAGAGTCTAACAGTGCTCATAATTTCGATATATTCATTTTTCTGAACTTTTTTCTATTTTACTTGTTCATATCACTTGGGTTGATATACCAAATACAAGTACATATGGAAATATCATCGATATGCAATGGTACCAGTGATAGTACTTTTCCATTTAAATGACATGTACGAAACATATAATTTATTTGAAGATACGAAAATTAAAGCAAGCCTTGAATAGAAACCGACGAGTATCGTACAGGTTTAGGCCGAAGGGTGTCAGATTTTTATGAAGCCCATATGAACGATCTATTGAAATGGTGAGTTGACAATGTGGACGGAGGGTGCGACGACCTCCGGCCCTCAAAAGTGCCCACCTCACACCTCGACGAGTCGGTGTCGCTGGTTGGCGTAGCCTGGGCTTCTTCTTCGTTTTAGCATTTCAAGATTATTGCTTTCGCAATTAGCTTATTGCTTGCTCTCATCTTAGTGTTCTGAATGCACTTCCACAGTTATTAATTGAGAGCTTTCGATGGTTCCATTTGCGTTAGCATGATTGTGTGGCAAGTACAATCATACCCTATGTCCAGGTAGTCGAGAAAATTTACTAAAGGAAAAATTCCTAGACCAGCCTGGGAATAGAAGCCACCTCCAGCATGGTGTTGCTTTGTAGCTGCGCCTTTACCGACTGAGCTAAGGGAGGACCCAGGACGTAGCCTGGGCAATGTTGTTAATTTGACAATAGTAAAGTGAAAACGTCCGACTGCCGATTTGTCAAGAAATGGGACTTCTATTTTCGAAATAGCTTCTGTTCCCTTGGAAGACTGGCATGTGCTTATTAGCAGCATATTTTGGTCTTAGCGGTATTATGATTAGATAATGCATTTATTTTCCCATATTGAAAACTATTGATTTTAAACACTAAACTATTGAATATAATGCAAATTGAGAGAGTTGGGAAGCTGCCGCCGACAAGTACCCAGAGGGAGCTCTGTCGAGCAACCACTGTACAGGTAGCTGAAGGCTCTATCGCCTTTGACTAGGCAGGCGGTGCTAGTAGGCCATTGGTTATGCAGTCGGTTAACCAAGCCAGTGGTGGATTTGTAACCAACCGGTTGGCGAAACCACGAGCAAAATAAGTGTGATCTAGTTAGCAGCCATCTTTCGGTAAAGCGGTTGAGTGGTATGAACGGAATAAGCCTGCCACCATCATCAACGCTAATGTGGGTAGAAAGTGCATTAACTAGCAACATTAGCATGACTAGTTACCAGTAAACAACAGATAAGTTTCAATTATCTGCTTTCAACTTTTGCATACATGACAAACATGAAATCTATACGGTTTCTATATTATTCCGAAGCAAAAACACAAACCAAGTGTATACCGAAAGCAGTATGCTAAATACATTTTTTACAAATGGCGTCCTAAAATATTGAAACAAATGATTCATTACACATTGTTACGCAGTCCTACGTCACCTTTGCATACAACCTCATTGGGTTGTCCCTTGTAATTTTTTATTTTATTTCGGGAACAAACCAGTGGATGTCCGATATATTTTGTACATAGTTTGTAGAGAAATTCATGAAATCGGGATATGGGAGGGACCACCAGAGCACCCGGTTGAATTACATTGGCTGGGAAGAATGGAAATGTTAACTCTCCGTTGCTCACAATTTGGAGATAGATGACGGGTTCTTACATTATGCTTCATGATTTAGGGTTAAATACAGTTGTATCGGCATCGAAGATTTTTCAATTCACTCATTACTATTCCAAGCTTATTAAATTAATCTGCGGCGTTCCAATCAGCGTTTCAACATCAGGGATCAACCAGAGAATCAGTAGATCCAGATCAACAACATCTTAATACAATAATGGTTAGAGGAGCAGAATAGCAGTGCAGCGTTAATTATCCATAGTTATTTTATTATAATAAATAATAATTAAATTCCTCTTTAGCATGTATTCCATTTTGTTTATACTACATTTTCTTTACTCTACCGATGCGATTGTGGTATTGCGTATTCTACTCTCACAATTTGTGAGTGACACGCCCTTTCAAACAAATCGCCATGTGTTAAGCTTAATTAGTATTGCGAATATGATTATTCGATCCGTTGGATCGTTTTTATGATCCCGTGAATTTTGCGAAAGTCTATCTGATCCGTTTTGACCCTTCATAAAGCGTTACTGTAAACTCCCTTGTGCTAAACTGGCTGGCTTGTCGTGCCGCAAGGGCTCAGGAAAGATTCTTTGTCCGAAGCTAAGAGTCAGTTCCATTGTGGTAATATCACATCAATTAGTTGTTCACTGTATTGATCTCCTCGTTTTCTTTTTTTTTTTTTAATAATTACCGTAGTAACATATGGGATTGAAATGGTTCATATTAGTAATTAAAATCACTATATTACTAACGAAATTCACAACAATGATTATTCTTTGTACGGTATTTATTTTCTAAACATCCATTAAATTTCCAAGTCTTGTATAATATTAGGTGTGCAACTAAGTTCCCGCTCTTTAGCAATAGATGGCACCAGTCGAAGTGGTCGAATGTTGTACATCTCAAGCGTCATAAACCAAGCTCAGACATATGGTAAACAAACCGCTTTGCCATAATCAGTGATTTTGGTTGAGTGTTATATATTTTGGTTGTTTTGAAGATGTCTGCTTTCGTGACAAATAATCGTCATTTGCGGGAAGTGCTGGATTCCCGACTTCTTTCATTCGAAGGAAAGCGGCGGCTGAAGCGCATCGGAGAGCTCCAAAAAGTTTACGGTGATGCTGCTCTGAGTGAAACAACGTCATCGTGATTGGCTTGGTAAGCCTAAAAATGGAGATTGTTCAGTATTGATGATCGTCCGCGTGGAAGGAAGGCCAAAGAACTTGCGGAGACTCTCGAATTGGAGGCGTTGCTCGACGAGGATCCGTGTCAAACGCAAGAAGAGCTTGGTTCAGGATTTGGAGTTTCCCGGCCAAGCCGTGTCTAGCGCAATTGCATAGCGGTGGGGAACCAGTTCAAATGCAGCGGAACTTGGGTTCCTTACGATTTGAAGCCAAAAGATGTTGAGCGTCGTTTTTTCGTCTGTGAAGCAACTGCTCCAGCGACAAAAAGGAAGAGTTTTCTACATCGCCATTGTGACGGGTGACGAACGACCGAATTCATTACGGTAACTTCAGCACGGAAACACGCATGGCGGGACTGCCCGGAATGCTTCCAGCATCGTCGCTCAGGGCCGAATATTCACGCTGCGAAAGGTTATACTGTGAATTTGGCGGGACCAAGTTGGTGTTGTTTATTATGAACTGTTGAAACCAAGCGAAACCATTTTACCCGCGGAACGGTGGTATCGAGGTCGCTATCGATGCGATTGAACCGAGCACTCGCACGAAAAATGGCCACAATACGAGCACAGAACTTCCCGAAAAAAGTGATTCTTCAGCATGACAACGCTTGACCTCACTCGTTGCGGAAGCCACCGTGGCAACCTACTTGGAAGCTTGCTCAAATGGGAAGTCCTACCCCACCACACCGTATTCTCCTGATATTAGCACCGTCCGATTATTACTTGAATTTCTATTTCCAATCTGCCGTACACTGACGGAAGTTTCCAACACTTTCTCTCTATACGCTCTTTCGTTCTAGCAAACGTTACTGTCCACTCTATTGGTGCCTCGCCCATGATGAGCGAGACATGTCTTTCTACGTCATAATCGTTACTGCTCACGCACGGAGAATGAGAAAAATATATGGCAATTGAGAGGTATCTCCTAATAATGTTGTGAATTTTTTCTCGTGGCTATGATACATATTCTAAGCTTTCAGGTTCATCATGGATGCAAATGCAGCAGGGTCACAATATGCAGACATGTAATTACAAAGAGAATTGTTATTATCAATTCTAAATTTCTCAATTTAAAAAAATTGGAGTAACATCAGACATTGTGTACGAAAACAAACCCAAAAGGAGAGGAATTTTCTAATATACACATCAAAACAGAGTGCGTACAACCAGCTAGAAATTATCACAAACTATCAGTGGTACATAAGCGCGATCCAAGACATTTTTATTCTCGTTGAGGTGGTGGATTCGGCCGTGCCTTGACCTACCCCGCAGTGGTATGTTAGGCTTCCTTTGTTCGGACTACTACTTTGACTCCATACCCTTTCGCTCAATTTTCAACTCATCTGCAGACTGACGGAAATTTCAACACTTTCATACCTTTCATTTCTTAGCAAACATTACTGTCCACTTAGAGGCCACATGGTGATGAGCGAGCATCTCCTTCTACAAAATAAATTATGATATGTCTTGAAAAAAGTTTAATATATTTAAAACAGAAATGGTGATCTAGACTTGTTGGACTATGGCAGGACTATGCAGAAAGCAATATACAACAATTCTGTCATTTCACGATCAACCAAGTGAAGAACATATATGGTAGATACGCATGAAGTAGTAGTTTTCTCTTATATAAATATATACATAATTATATGAACAATTATTGTTAAATGGAAATTGGAGGGACCATCAGGGCACCCGATTGAAGCGCTCTGGATAATGTGGGCATGTCAACTACCCATTGCTAACAGTTTATGAATAGAATTCCCATCTGTTAGAGTATCCCCGTGTAAGATAGCTCGCTTTTTTTGATCAATTATTCAATCTTGTTGTTGGAAGGAGATTTTTTATATCCCTGTGGATACGTATAAATGATGTTACCTATCGATAAACCCAGCCCATTTTTGCCCCTTCATATAATGGCACGTTGAGAACAATCAGTGGTTATTATAGCTTGATTAAGTCAAACAGACAGGAGAGCCAATTGCTGTAGGACTTATTTTCTGATATGTGCTTCTTTCTGGTAATGTGTTTTCTTAGATATAATGTATTTTTCAAATTCTCGTACCATTCATTCTTATTTTGTCCATAATGAAAAATTATCTGTAGAAATGATAATAACCTACAGGAATTGTGTTATTACTTTAGTAACAGTGTGTAAAACTACCCGGACAACCAATTCAGTCGTTGCAAACTCAAGGGTTAATGGATTTGATATATTTTGTTCATCAGTGTGATTATAATATTCCGTCGAATGTTGAATTTCAAGTTCACTTATACTACAATGAAGAGTTTATTCAGAATTCCATCTGAATCAATACGATGGCCATCAGGAAAGGGTCGTAGTTAACTCATCGAAGCAACGTAATTCTACTGGTTCTAGTGAAACTATCCGTTAGATCCGGACTCAGCTGAAATTCTAAAATCAATTGTGTCAGACATTATTATGGAAAGCGTCGAAAATCGTAGACGAAGTGGACTGAAATTAGTTTTATTGTCAGAAATCAAACAAGGGGCGAAATATGCGGGGAACTGTCAATGGATATATTGGTGCGCGTGGTCTTGTCCTGGTTTGAACTATAATTTTGTCTGACAATTTATGTGCTTCTCAGGTATTGTTTTGGTTTGAGTTTTTTTTTTTATTTGGAACTCTAATTTTACGTCAACAAAACTAAAATCGGTACATACATAGCTCAGTTTGCTATCAAAAACTGAACTGTTTGGTTACTACCATAATACAATTTGGCTTCCGAAAAAGACAAGTCGACGGTAGATGCCATTCTGTCCGTCACCAAGACGGCTGAAGTGGCAATCCTGCGCAAGAGACGAGGAGTCCGCTACTGTGCAGTGGTCACCCTTGGCCAGTTGTATGGCTATCGCTGATCGCCCCATGTTCCTTGGTACCTGGGAAATTATTTCCAGAATCGAGTACTGATGTAAAATACTGAGTTAGGTCAGAATCGTGTTCAAATCACCGCAAGGTTCGAACCTTGGCCCGGTGCTATGGAACACGATGTACGATGAGGTACTACGGCTTTAGTT
The DNA here is from genome assembly GCA_034211315.2 of Aedes japonicus. Classification (NCBI taxonomy): domain Eukaryota; kingdom Metazoa; phylum Arthropoda; class Insecta; order Diptera; family Culicidae; genus Aedes; species Aedes japonicus. The sequence goes on from JASCZW010001444.1 coordinate 215,614, forward strand.
CCCGAACGGGGTGAAGATCGCCGGGTTCGCGGACGACATCACCCTAGAGATATGTGGTGAGTCCGTCGAGGAGGTGGAGCTAACGGCTTCGCACTCTATTGGAATTGTGGAGAGATGAATGAGTTCCAGGAAACTGGATCCAGCCCATCATAAGATTGAGGTCATGCTTGGTAACAATCGCAAATCAATGCAACAGAAGAGGACGGTTAGTGCGAGTGTAGGTGCACAGGTGAATCGAAGGGACCTGAGGAATACTTGCGGGTCGCTTGATCGACGATAAGCTTTCTCTCGAACAGGCAAGCCGATTGGTGCGGTGAAGCCTGTATGGGCTCGATCGGCATTTATCACTGCATGGTGTTGAATAGCTCGGCGGTGCAAGGGAGTAAGCGTAAGCTCCTGGCCAGTGTTCTATACTTAGGCAGGCCGGCATGGATCATCACCCTGAAGGAGCTTCGCAGGTAATCAATAACATATGCAGTAAATCAACCCAATATATGCATTGCGGATGCCGAGCATTTTTATCGGCATAATATCAGCATCATGAATGCTATTTTAAATGCTTGTAGCCTGTATTAAGCATTTCGAATGCAAAATAGCATTTATGAAGCATTATCATAGCATTGCAGTAAAGCAGCCGTATATTGGGCCAAAAGCATCATATTGCATTTAAGGTGACTTAGTTGCTTGATAGGCTGCCGTAAAGCCGCTTCCGAACTGATAATAGATTACCTGAGTAGAGAGTACGCATAGGTCAATGTGTCTAAGAATGATTAGTGCATACTGAACCGGATCACGCGACGTGATCTGCGTTCTAGCGGCGATGATGACAATTGGCATTAAAGAGTACGTAGAGTGCTGCGACCAACGTGATTCAAGAGGTATTAGAAAGATCATTAGAGCCGCATCTATGGATAAGTGGCAGAGAGAACGGAACAATTCCACCAAAAGTCGGTGGACTCACCGACTAACCCCACCGCTATCCGGGTGGGTCCGTAGGTGACACGGTGAAGGGAACTTCCACTTAACGCAGATTCAGTCGGGCCATGGCTACTTTAGACAATATTTGTTTTGCGTTTTTAGTGGGACGAGGAGTTGGTACCCTCATTTCAACACCCTGAGTTTCTCAGGAGTCTGGTGGCAGATTTCCATCCCGTCTTAAAAAAAAGAAAAAAAAATATTATAATAATAAATAAAAAGACATGTGCTCAGTTCGTCAAACTCAGTCGAATGGTATATGACAGTCGGTCCATGATCTGAGAATGGGATACTTACACCAGATTCCACTAGGTAATCAACAGTAATGATACTAAAAGTCGTAGAATGTGTGTCATTGCCATATGACAATCCGGTGATTCAATTTTGGAACGGTTACTCTTGGCTTCGGATTGACCAGTTCATAGTTCGAAAAAATAAACTTTCACATCGCACGGATTAGAAGTGGACAAAACCATTCTTGCAGGAGTGCTAAAGACGGGTTGATAACGCTTTCAGGCGCAAAACCAAAGCAGCTTCTAGTTTGAGATATTGCATGCTCCATCGACGGTATTGGCCTGACTTTTGCGCCACGCCACACCACTAAAAGAAGTGCTGGATGGTATAAGGAAAATAAGGTCAACTTCATACCCAAGAAGCTTAATCTTCTAAACACTAATCGAAACACAAATTAAGCATCCTAAGACAGACTTGTATATCAAGAATTGAGGCAAAACATGATCCAAGCAAAGCATCAAAACTTGCCGGTTCAAATGTTTCCAAATCCCATGGACGGTGCTTAAGAGAAAAATAAGGAGTATTCTGATTTGCAGATGAATAAAGTGAACCTGGAAAAACTTAGTAAAAGTGTACTATTTGATGCTCCGAAAATGTCAAGACTATTGGTTAAAAGACGGATTTTTAGCAATTCGCTTTGTGGATTGCAATGCTAACGTGGACAACCTTTAAGATCTTGCCGATTCAAAAACAAAGTAAAATTTTGAACATTCTTCATGATCGCCGATGTCTACGAAACACTATTCACGGAACTCTTTTTTTAATTTTGTTGGCTAAGTCATATATTCTAAACTTATTTCTTCTTCTAAAGAAGACTTGTATGTTCAAAACGCTAATAATGTAGAAAGAGCATTTGAATGGTAATAAATAGGTTCCTCCCTTGATTCAGTCACTAAAGCTACAGATACACAGCTACATCATAATGCATGTGGCTGAATCGATGCCTGGTCTAATCTAGGATTTTTTCGTGAAGAAGTCATAGCATATGATTGAATCATTATAAAGCAAAAAAATATCGACTTTCCATTAATATGTGTGGAAGTACATATAAAATGAAGCTAAAAATAAGCTAATAAAGCTTAAACAGATGTACAATGAATTCTTAAAATTTTTTTTAGTAAAACCCAATCGGTTTTTTTTCAATACCATATATAGAAATATTATTTATTTATTTATTTCGTCAATCGATCGTAGACTACATATTTACACTTAATTCTATCTTCTTAAAGATCGCCTAGAAACAAAATACTGTCTTAGGTTACTACGTGACATTGTTAGTTCAATTGATTCACAATGCTGATTATAGAGAGACGTCATTCGGTTAATAGGTCCGAATTTGCGCATAGTTTGTCCGATTGATATTTAACGCAAATAAGTTCCGATTCCTCAAATGCCGCGAGGGTGTAGAAATTTAGACTACATAATAAGTTAGGGAGGAAATGCGATGTGATACAATATCGTTTACAAAAGAGATCATGGCAAATTTCCTTCGTTCTTTTAGAGTTTGAATATCAATAACGTATACACCGTGCTTCGTAAGACGGAAGTGGAAATGTTGTCCAGCCTAATTTATGAGAGCATACAAAAGAAATTGTTTTGTACTGATTCTAATCGTTCTTCATGTGATTTCATAAAGGAGACCATATGACACTACAATACTCTAGAATAGACCTGACATATGCAACGTACAATGTTTTGATCGTATATGGGTCATGAAAGTTTTGACAAAGCGTTTAATAAAACCTAGCATATTGGTTGCTTTATGGATAATTGTGTTGTAATGGTCGATAAAATTAAGCTTAGAATCTACAATAACACCTAAATCTCTGACTTCTCGCATTTTTCTACAATTTTAGTTCCTAAAGAAACAGTAATTTGTGAGTATATCGTTTTCTACTGAGAGTAATTAAGTTACATTTCTTAACGTTTATTTCTAGTAAGCTTTTTTGCACCATATATCAAATAATAATATTTCGTTTATATAAGTTAAATTATCTTGGTCATTCTTAATTTCCATAAATATTTTCATGTCGTCTGCATAGATCAAATTTTGACCTGCTTAAGAATGTAAGAAATATCATTGGCAAATAAAATAAAAAGCAAAGGGCCTAGATGCGAGCCTTGGGGAACTCCAGATAATACATGAACAGGGTGTGACTTTTTACCATTAAACTGACTACTTGTTGCCGATTTATTAAATACGATTGTATCCATTTAAGAAATTTATCCTCAAATCCTATTTTCCTAACTTGTAGAGTAACGGAGGAATGTCAATACGGTCAAAGCCTTGCTAAAATCAATGTACAGCGCTTTCGACATGGTTGCCGTTGTCCATTGCGTTTAATGAATAATTTACGAATTCTAACAAGTTTGTGGAAGTTGAGCGTCCTTTAAAAAATCCATGCTGTGAATTTGTTATAACATTTTGTACCTATCTGAACAGTTTTCTATTGACGATAGCTTCAAAGAGCTTTGGGATGCTAGACATAATAGCAATTCCACGGTAATTGCGAATATCGGATTTTTTTCCTGACTTATATATGGGTATTAGGTATGAGTTTTTCAAAATTTTAGGGAACTGATCTGAATCAAGTGACAAATTGAGGAGCCAAAATAAAGGCGAAGTTAGTTCAAATGCAAGATTTTTCATAAATGCTGGAGGGATTCCATCAGGTCCCGCACCTTTCGCAGCATCAAGATTTTCAAACCAGCAAGAATGTCTTGAACATGTACACTGACTAACTCTCAATGTCATTTGAGGATGCAGGAAAGAATGAAAAATAATCTAGATCGCGATCATCATCTGAAAATGTCGTGTAATTTTCTTGGAAAAACTTTGCAAACATGTCACAAATCTCACCAGGGTCTCCAGCGCTTTTGTCATCGAGATGCATTTTTGAAGGAAAGTTGTTTGATTTTAATTATGTTCTGACATACTTGAAAAACTGTTTAGGACATGATTTGATTTCACTCTCTGTTCTAAAATTGTACTCTTCCAATTGGGAATTGATTGCTGAATTAAGCTGATCACAGATATTCTGATAATTTTGCTGATTGACATTAGAGTTGCTTTTTCTTGTAAATTTGGTGGGCCTTTTGCTTCTGATTTTTCAAATTAATAATATTCTGTTGAACCATATTGATATTTGGAGTTATATCTGCGTCTTTTTCTTTTAGAGGTACGTTCTCATTAAATATTTCAAATAAAAACCTGCAGAAGACAGCGCTCTTGCTGCGTACTTCATTTCGTATGATTGATTTCCAGTTGATTGAATTTAGCTTAATTTTTATGTTCTCCTAATTAGCTTTGTTGTATTCAAAGATTTCCTCATAATCATAGTCGTTGGGCAGTGGATTGTAATGAACAAATAAAGAATATTCCATTGCAGTATGAAATTGTTCGTTTTTCCATAAGAGCGTCAGGCATTCATTAACACAAAAATCACTCATGAATGTTTGTCAGCAAAAAATCTAAATAACAATTTTGCTGATTTTTTACATGATTAATTTGATTCAAACCAAGGCTGGCAATTTTGTCAAAATTAACTGTAATGTCACATTGTCCCCAACGACTGGAAGAAGAATACCTTCATTTTCAACGTCAAAAATGAAGTCCGCATTGCGTTGATTGAAGTCGCCTGTATACGTGAACTTTGATCTCAGGGGAGAGATCTGAGAGGATTTCTTCAGCATTTAGAAAAAATGCTTCGTATGTGTTGTTGTTAGCATGATCAGTTGGGAAATACACAGATACAAACACATGAATTTCACCAGCCATTTGCGCTTTAACCCAGGCATGTTCAAACTCCTTAAATTTGGTAAAGGGAATTAGTTCAGCATTGAATTTAGATGAAATCGCAATGAGGACATCTTGGATGAGCTTTTTCATACGAATTAAAGTGCCGACAATATATCAAGCACTTCAGTTACATTAGAGTGCGAAGAAAGGTTTGAGAAGGCGTATTAACATAATAAGAATTGCTCAATTCTAAACATTCTACCTCTTCAGAGAGCGTCACTTCTGTTGAAAACCCGTACGTTATAAATGATCGATCACGAGAAAATATTCTTTTAGAAAATGGAGATTGAGTCTACTCTTTTGGAAAACTTTCATTTACGCTTCTTTCCGCCAAGCGTTAAAAATTCCCAAGTAAAAGCAAAGATCTGCATGCAGCGGCTATGTAATAAAATGCAAAACATGTGGTCACTGTCGTTACACAGATGCATTCCTCCGTTTCTTTGTTATGTGCTACACTTTCCACTGCTGCAAGCATTCATTAGTCAAACTCAAGGCAAATGTGAAAAAAAACCGGAGATAAAGAAAAAACTTGTAAATGAATTGGTGCTAATCTTTGCTGCACGTTTGAGCAAGAAAGAAAAATGTAGTAATTTTCGTTAGCACTGCCGGCATTTTGAAATACGTCCCGAGCCATTTTTCCACCAACAGGGGCGGTACACTTGTAAGCCAACAAAAAGCCATAATCCAATTCCAGCCCGACTGTTTATTGAGACCAGATTTTCCACCCATCATTGGTAATGAATGTACCACAATTCGCATAAGGGTGGTCTTAAAACCAAACAGCACCGTTAACGCCACTCACTTGCACTGCCCAGATCTCGAGACAGGATAGCCAAGAAAAACGCCTCTGATTAATAGCGCCGTTGCATGGTCTGCAAACCTCAACATACCAGAAATTTCACCACGAAACCGACGTGTTCGTTTCTTCACCTTCACAAAACAAAGTTGTGCTAATATCACTCTCGCGGCGATATCGTTAAATCCACTTAAAAACGTCACCACTGACGAATCAAGAGATTCATTCACAATTTCATCAGCTGGTCCCGCACTTCACTCCGCAATTCCCATGAGAAACCATAATAAAATAAGAACACCACTCAATCACCGGGCGACCGAACGAAGGCACGAAAGATAAACATGTATTAATTCAACTCTTCCTCGGAACTGAAACCCATCAAGACTTTTTATTACAACTCGATTGCGAACCACCAACAATCACACACACCACAATCGACGCGCGACTTTGGGCCCAGGATGATGGTGTTTACACGCTGGACTAATCAAACTGATGATCCGCGCACGACTCACCAGCCCCTTCCGCTTTGGGTTCGATCCGTTTGGAATTGCGCACTATCTTGCACCGGCTGCCGCCATCTCTTTCCAGTTACAACGCTGTCTGGCGTTGTTAGCTGCACGCGATCGAGACTGGCGGGACTACAGAACACCAAACATCAACAACGTCGACGGCGACCGACGCGAGGATAGGAAGCAAAAGTCGAGGGTGCCCCATTAATCATCCCCCGAGTCATCATGGTCTTCTGACTGATGGTTGTCCTGCAGCTACCAGTGCTTGGCGCTGTTTTCACACCAATCGGAATCACCAGTGGTTTTGGAAAACCTCAAAAAAATTACCGTTTTATTGCCGGCACTTGGGGTGGTTGTTCTGCTGAAGCAATAAAATTGCACTCGAAAAGGAAACGTTCTATCCAAGGTTCAGACTCGGTTGACCACTCCGGATACGATCCCGAACAGTGACTGTGCCGGTAACCGTGGCTCACGAACTATTTGAAAGAGATCATCGATCTCCACCAGAGTAGAACTCGCCCGCGCGAAGTTAATACAAGCTTGAGACACACGCGATCAATCCACCAAACTACGGATGGCACGACACACTCTATGCTCGGTTTATAATCCACATTAGCTCTCGCTCGGACATCGAGAATCGAACTGGCTGGCGGCGGCGCAAACCAATCGCACACATCACAGCAGCCCAGGAGAGCGCTCGCCACTCGCGGGGAAAACATCGCAAACGCTTCCTGAGTAAACATCGATCTGCAGTCGCTCTCTTTCTACATCAGTCTCACGCAAGATGAGAACGAGTTCCCGTCTGCGCCGATCTCGCTCTCTGTTTACATGCGGTCTTGTTTATGTTCACACGGCCAGCCGTTTCAACTCAGTTTTGAGTCGTTTTGACTCACTTTCGTCATTAGTGGAGTCACTCAAATTTGAGTAAATGTTACTGGCATTGACAAGTCGACAAATCAAAAACATCCATTTGATTTTAGTCGATGTTTTTGATTTGTCGACTTGCCAATGCCAGTAACATTTACTCAAATTTGGTATTTCCATTAATGACGAAAGTGGTCAAGACGACTCAAGACGAGTTGAAACAACTGTCATCATGCCTGATTTGGGCGAGGGATGTTTTGGTTTCGTCTCGTCCTTATGCTTCCCAGCCGCCTTTCTCAGAGGTAGAGAGAGATCATGATGCCGGTCAGCCCGGCGCAGTTATCTTAAGTTTTTGAATGGAGTGCTGGTACCTAGTCACTCACACTGCAAATACTCTCGACTCCGTCCGTCTCTCTTGTTATCATAATAAACATCGATCAGTGATGATATTTCCCCTTTTATTGAACCTCTCTTCGTTGAGGGTTGGGAAGTGGCAGCATCGTCGCGTGTTGTCTGGTGCTGTATGCGCTCTCACAAGGATCATTCATGCGTGCAGGCATAAAATGATAATCGACGGCGACAACGACGACGAGGCGGATCCTGATGAAGATCAACATATGAAGAAGAGGAATCTTCAATGAGACGAGCATTTTCGGATTCGGTTCGGTGCGCCAGCCGCAATAAACACGCTCGGGGAGAGAAAGAGTACTTGAGAAGAAAACGGAGAAGTCACTACTTGATAGACGCCACTCGATCATGTTAATTTTTTTTCTCCTCTCTGGTGGATGCTTGTTTGTTTACCATTTTTGTTTGCTTGTTTATTTAGTTGCACTGTTGGTGTATGTTGTTTCAAAGTTGGTAGATGTATACATATATTCGCAACAGAGAGGAAATGAATTCTTTATTTTGTTTCGGAGCCCTATGACTAACAATCGGTTTCAAGCCAGAGGGAGATACAAGTTTTCGAAGATGAAAAACTATCTAAGCCAGTGCAATTCACACGCATCACACAAAAGCTTCAACACAATCGTGTGTAAGTCTGTACAGTAATTGTTCCGGCTTGGAAGCGGAATACTTGTGATTTTTTCTTCTTGAAAAATTGTGTCAAGCTTTAAAACTTAGAGCCATGTATTCAAATATGAAACAAAATCGATAAGTTTAAAAATTCATTGGCCTTTATAAAATAAAATTTAACTGAACTTTATAAAAATAAACAAATAATGCGAAGAGAGTGTCACAACCTGGCGAGAAGTGACGCACCTCTCGTAGTTCAGCAACATTGACCCTGGCTTTCAAACAGGCAACCGAGCTGTCAACCACCCACCAGGCGCTTGAGTGACGTGAGGTTTCCGTAGAGTAGCCGAACGAGATTGCCCAAATCATCTCGCTGTGTGTGGGGGGGGGGTCGGTCGGTCTGTGAGGATGTGTTTTTATGTAGCTTAGAGTTTACAAGTCTTCTGTAGACTGGCCTCTAGTGATGTGGAGTTCTTATTCATGCCAGTGTATAATAGATTTGGCGTTGTGTGGGATTCACTTGCGTACCTCCCCACTAAAACACTCTCCTAAGTTCCCTTTCACCTGAATTCCCATCCGGCACCACCTTACGGTATTACTTCGAAGAAAAGATGTTATGTGCTATGCCCACAACTTCATGCTAAGCCCTTTGGCCCATATTGAAGCCCGATTCAAAGTAAATTTGGACGCATTCAAGTGATCATAACTCAAGAATTAAACATTATACACGGTTGATCAACACGACAAACAAAAGGGTATTTATTCAGCTTTCAAACGATATAGAGTATGTGTCCCTTAACTCAGCTTATTATGCAATGATCGATTACATATTTTATTATAACTCTTACAATTTTTAAGCTGTAAGCGAAATTCAACTAGTTAGACACTTGCTAAGGCAAGTTTAATAAGACAAATGTGTAATTAAACATGTCTTAGCAAGTAGTTTGTATCACGAAAAGTTACAAAACTCTTTTTATAAAGTCAGAAACATTTGAGGGATGTGAATTTAATGTCGGTCTATAGGCACCAAATTGGGTCTATTCATGGATGCAACTTTGTCCCATTCGATAGATTTATTACTAATTGCAGTCTTTGTACGGTTTTTTTTTCTAATTTTATGAATTAAGGCATTGCTAGCTGTATTCGATTAACTTAATACTACATTTCACAAAACAATCCAAATTAAATATGCCTCGAAACACTTAAGTGATTAGAAATTAGAAGAAAAATTAGTATTTTACATTCAAAACTGCCAGACTCAATGGGTACGAAAAGAGGAAAACTCAAGCGATCATCAACAAAAAGGAAAAATATCTTCAAAGGAAATCACAATCAACCTTCCCCGACTCACTTGAACCCCTGAAACGTGTATCCGTCTCCTTCGATAAAGACATCACTCAAAAGCTAAAACCACGACTTAGGGAATTTGGTTTAGATTTAGTTTTCTCTAGTATGCACAATCAATTAGCATCGGATCAGTAGACATAAAGATTGGACTCGGAAAAAATGCGACACTTTGTTTTGGGTGTAACTTTTTATCGCGTGGGTAAAAATTAATTTGGGTAATACTAGTTTAGAGTGTAATTTTTATGTGTGCACAATTTTGACACGATCTGTCAAGTAGTTTTCAAGATGCATTCGAAACAAGAAGAGCTACGCCAGCAAATCTTGGGCGAGGTGATCGATAATTCTGGTCAGGCACAGATGGATCGGCAAAAGGCTTGGAATCCACCATTCCACCGTGTCCCGCGTTGTGCAGATGTTCCAGGAGACGAAGACCATCGTGCTGGAAGCGACCAAAAACCGAAAACGGAATACCCAGAGAAGGCGCGGAAGATAGGGCAGTACTTTAAGAATAATCCGAACCTTTCCACCCGAGACGTGGCGAAAAAGGTTAATTCGTCGAAGTGGTTCGTCCAGCAGACCATGAAGCGGGCTGAGCTACGTGTTTTTAAGGTCAGGAAGGCGCCAAACCGGACTGACAAGCAAAACACAGTGGCCAAATTGCGTGCGCGGAAGCTACCGTGAGTGGCTGGTCAAGCCAGGCTGTCTCGTCATGGACGACGAGGCATGTATCAAGGCGGACGCCAAACAAATCCCCGGCCTCGAGTTTTTTTGCCAGTACGTCCTGCATGGAGGTTCTGGAAGAGAAAGTTGGACAAATTCCGAGAAGTATCCGATTTAAAATGAATTTTTGGTGATCATTTTTGTGTGTCTCATTTTTTTCGAGTCCAGTCTTTATTAGGCAGAGCAGGGGTATACAGAATCAAGTGTAGACACTGCAGAAAAATATATGTAGGTCAAACAAAGACAACCTTGGCAACAAGGTTCAAGGAGCATCAAGCGGAGGTGACTAAGGCTGTCAAACAGAACGAGAAAGGAATTCCACATAACTTCAAATCGACAGTCGCAGAACACATCTTCACGGAAAATCACGACATAACGACGAATGACATCACAATATCTACATCTACACCCTGGAAAATAGACGTCGCAGAAAGCTTGGAAATAAACAAACAACAGAACGCAAATCTACTAAACAAAGCTCAAGGCAACGGTTACACATGGCTGTTCAACTTACTACCCAAACGACATCGAAGCCGACGAAGCGGAGCACCCACTACAGCACACAAATAAGGTTGGGTATGGAAAAAAAAAGTGAGGTATATATAAAGTACACTTATTTTTGACTCAGGATAGGTATAAACAAAATAATGATAGGATAGGTATACGGTTAACGTTTTGTTTTTAGAAAATAGTATATATGCGGCAGGTGGCGAAGGTTTTCTTTAAGTCGAGTTATTAGTACGAGACACTGAAGAAGTCTGCACATTGTAGACGAAATACGCGTATCTGTCAAGATAAGCAAAGGTAGTTGGAATTAAATGGAAAATACTAATTTTTCTTCTAATTTCTAGTTACAGGTATTCCACTAAACAGCTCAAACCCTCTAGGATTCATCAAATTCTAATTTGATGTTACTCCGTATTGATTTGTCCTGTTCCCTTTTTAGCAAGGTAATCAGCTATGTTATTTCCTTCCAGATCTATATGGCCACTGTATTTCAGTACCGTACAGTACAGCCGTGTTGCTCCGTCATTATACATGTTGGCTTGTTTCTACAACCATGCAGGATGATAGGGAGTCTGTAAGTATCACGAGGATTCGTAGGTCTTATTTCAAAATTTCCTTAATCGAGACGATTTCCATTATTGACGTTTCGTACTTAAGTTTTCAAACAACTCTCCTGTTTCCCGACTCGATGTATATTCCAATTCCGTAATTGTTATTGATTTTCGATGCATCTGTATAACTTATACGTGATTCTTGGCGGTTCAGGAGGCACACAACTTTGATGTTCATATTCTCATTCTTGAACTTCATTCCAATACTCATGTTAATTAGCCTTTGCGTTGAACAGTTTAAAATAGCTGAAACCTCTAATATGTTCGAGGTAAATCCTTTCCTTATATTAGGCTTTATCCATGTCTAGATTATCTGTGTTCAAATGTTCAAATACCGCATTCCGATGAGCAGTGCCATATTTGTTGTGAATTTCGTCTGGCTCCTGAACTGCAATTGCCAGCAATGTGTTATGTTGCCTTCCTCAGAAAACTGATAATTGCTACCTGAAAAGTGTGTTTGTTTATTCTACCTGCATTGTTTGTGGTCGACCATCCATATTCGACGTGGTTCCTTATTAGAGCTGTGAAAACGATGTGCAATATTTGAAAGTCTCCTCGTTTGTTTGATACAACATTGAGCCTTTTTAAACGTTCATCAATTTTCTTTCCGACCGTTCTCACTTCTTAGCCAAAGCTTAGGAAACGGTCAATTATTAATTCTAAATATTTGTTGCTTATCACAACCTCTACCGTAACTCTGTTCAGTTTAACCTCGAAGGGGCGGTTTCCACCATGGAAAATGACTATTTTGGGTTACGAGGAATTTGCTTCGAAGCTTATTCGTTTTGTCTGTTCAGCAAATGTGTCAAGAATTCGTTGTGTTCTTTGAGTCGAACCTTTTCTACTTTTTTTCCGGTTACCATTAGCGAATTGGGCCAACGTTACATCACCATTAATTGAGGTAAGCCGATGCTTACCATTCGAGAAAAAGTTTGGCAGCCAACCATGTAACCAGTTCATGAGGAAAACGAAGTTTGCACTTCGAGAATGTCAGTCTTGATCGAATTGTAGGCGTTGCTTAAATCAATGAATACAGTTGCTGTTACTAGTCCTTCTCTTTTGTTCTGTTTGATGGAATCCACAGCGAAGTTCAAGCACGTCGACGTGCACATGTTCTGACGAAAGCCATAGGATTACTTTGGAAGATTATTGTTTTTATATGGATGCAATTGTATCCTCTCAAGTACCGCACTGTTTGATATTTTGGCTATGGTAGGGACCAACGAAGTTGGTCTTTTCTCAAAGTGGATGTCGAAAAGTGTCTCTGCTAACTGGAAATCTTCCTGCACAGGTTTGTTGACTTTGCGACTGATCCTTTTTCCAGTGATTCGACCTATTTCGTCCCATATTACTGACGTACTTGTCTGAGGATCAATGAATGATGCCAATTTGTCCACCTGTTGCAGCATTCCTTCTGTTTTCCACGAGATAATATAGCCCTTGTCTTCCTTACCTCAATTACGTGCTCAATGGTGCTTATGGCATTTTCACTTATGCACTTATGTATGCACTTCACTTGTGTTTATTTGACAAATTGGTCTTTTATCTTCCAGTGGTTGACAAAATATCTCGAACTCTTCTGTTCATTCTTTCCTGATATTTCGATGAGTTGATGATGTCTGCGGCTGTAGGTTTTCCTAGTTCTAACGGTATAAACGTGTTTTCTCCTGTATGGAGCATTGTTCGATTCATTGATGAGGATCATCTCCCCATACAATGTGGTAGTAATTTACGTCTCCTCCACAAAATACCTTAGGATACGTGTTCAGCTGTTTCGAGATTGCATGACATTCCGTTTCAAATTCTTTGGTGCCACATATATTTCAGCTACCACGGTTTTCGGTTTTAAGATTTTAACTGTTTCTATCAGTATCTTTTCCGATTGGCTCTTTATCTAAAGTTTTTGATAGTTGTACTGATTTCATATGTGAAATCATTGTCGAAGTTGTGTTTTATTATACAGTGCGGTCCCGTTGTGGTTTCCTTCCGTTGTCTTCTGCTTCTTCTCTCTGTAAATCACTACTTGATCCCCAATATTGTTGGGACTTGGACTAACTCCTTCTCTCATTCGTCGCTGGATAATGCTTTGTGGTCTGAGTGCTGTGTAGTCACTTCGGCATACAAATCTGCTGGTGTTGGATCTAGTGTTGGTTCAACCAAGGCTTCTTAGTAGACCTGTGTATGTATCTAGAACTGTTCGAAAACTACCACTGAACATGTCAGATCTGCAGTTTTGTGTTCTTTCCAAAAGTGTAAACAGCGTTGCGTTTTCTGACAGTTTTGAAATTCATCATTGTTTTCGTGTAATTTGAGCATTCCTGATACCTGCGTTTTCCTTCGCTGTTTTCTTGTTTGTGGTTGAAGTGTAGACACTTCAAACAAAGAATTGCTCTCTTAAAAAAGGCCCTTACCCTGAGCGAACAGTGGAAAGCTTAGCGTTCTCTTCCGCTGATTGAGGCGTGATCGCCATCTGCTGCTTTCGGTACTCGTCAGCCTTATTCTGCTCCAGTGCGGCATTCGCTTCAGCGATCCATCTTGCTTCTTCAACCAACTTCTTCTGCCTTAGTACCTCTTAAGGTTTCCATTGAAGATCCTTCAATTGTCTTCCACTACTAACTCTTCTCCTTGGATCCATTGCTGGTCATCCACCGCTTTCAACTCCAGTTCCAGGGGCGCCCACGTACATTTGCGTTCTACGCGTGTATTTGTGGTGGTTTTAATGTGTTCATCATAGCATGCTGTGTGTTTGACTGTCATCTTTTGTTTCTAGAAGTTAGAAGAAAAATTAGTATTCTCCATTTAATTCCAACTACCTTTGCTTATCTTCGACAGATACGCAAATTTCGTCTACAATGTGCAGACTTCTTCAGTGTCTCGTACTAATAACTGGAATTAAAGAATACCTTCGCCACCTGCCGTATATATACTACTTTCTAAATACAAAGCGTTTACCTATCATTATTTTACTTACACTCAGTAGCAAAAAAAAAGCCGAGCAAAATTTTGTTTGCAAAAAACTCTATGTTTTACCTCCTGTAACTTTGTCAATTATCAATATTTTTGGCTGAAAATTTAACAACATTATCAACAATGTATATACTTTATGTGACTAAAATTTCATGTTGATTAAATTGATAAATTTGAAGTTATCATAACATGTGTGAAAAAAGTCATTTTTGGACAAAGCAATTTCAAAAATCCGTATTTCTGTGAAAAATTTAGGTAACATTTTAAAAATTTCTCCATAGCTTAAAAAAGTACAGAAAACAATGTGGACAAAATTTGAACTTATTCCATCAAGTGGTTTGGACTACAGCTGGTGTCAAAGTTGACGCACCAACATGAGCATTTCCCTTTTTCACCCGATACTGACCTTGCTGAAATATCGGTGCAAAAAAAAGCCGTGTACTTAATATCTACCTCACTTTTAGGTTAGGTATAGATGGAAAAAAGATGGAACCTCCTCTATGCTTCTTTAAAGCCAAAATTTGCAGAAAGTGGTTTATTCAATAGACGGTTGTTAAAGAAGGTAAATATAACCTTTATAAGACCATAAAGATTTTGAAAATGTGCTAGTGAAAGATATAATGATCAGTTGAGAACCTATTGGCTGCCATTGAAACCAGCTTAGGGCCAAATGGCAACAGCTGTCAAACTTCGCTGTGATATCGTGGTTGTTTTTGTTGTTCCGCTTTGTTCGAGTTCTGCGCAGAGTTCTAATTCATTAAACAGAAAACAATATCTTCGAAAAGAGTTCTGGTGTTGCGGGAAATTTTGATTGGATAGCAAAATATCCAAGACAAATTGAGTTTTTTTTTACAGTGTCTCATACTCTAAATCATATGCGCATTTAATTTAATGGGGGACATTGGCTCGAAAAGAGCCGACCAATAATGCAGCGTGGGAATTATGCGAGTTTGAATAAAACAAAAAGAAAATTAAAACAACTAAATTCGATAAATTTATCATGATTTTCCTGAAACTGGAACGGAATTTCAAAACAGACCTTTACGAGTTCATAAAGTATAGAACCATTGATAGGAGTAAAAAGAATTTGAAACTAAGAGAAACTAAGAGAAACTAAGGATTTAAGATTGCTGTAAACAAGCTGTGTAGGTTCTCATAAACCTGACTAAAATATGAAACCTATTGATACCTCTTGGTGCCATAATTAAATCAAATTGATTTCTAGTGGCTCTCATAAAACTTTAATAAAACCTTTTAAAGCTGGATGGATTTTGCCAACTTGCGTTCCGTCTTCCGCTTCACTTCGCCTTTTAAGACTTCCGGTCACGCAAATCCGTCGGACGGTTGGAATGCGGCTTGCGTTCGACGCTCTCATCTTCCTCCAGGAATCTGATTTCCCAAATGGTAATTTGTCTCAATAGCAATCAAATTGCTCCAGTAGCTTAATGATGAATGAAAAAATACAAAATCCTGAACGTCTATTTTTAAAGCCCATACGTCTTCGCAGTTGTGCTGGCAAAGGTAACACATGAAAATTCATCATAAAAAAAACGTAATATGCAAATGAATCCTCAGTTACTCGACACCAAACACAATTTACAATTCCTCCAGTCCGTGGCCTGGCAACTCGAGTAACAGCTGGAATTTCCTCTTTTCTTGACATAAGACAAAAAATAAATTTTATTAATTGAAACATCACTCCCGTCTGGGGCCACGATCTCCAATTTCACAAAACAGAACATTAGTCTACAACAGCAAGAAAAATGGATGATTAAGTGTTTGATGCATGCAGCTCTCCCCCACCATATAGGAATGAATACACAAATCGGTGCTCTGTTGAAAGCTTGCCGGTGGATTTTGGCTCCACTCCAGATGATGCACCTCATCCCACTCGCCAGATGAAAACATTATCGATCTAAATGATTCATAAATAAACGGAAATATCGGAAAACACAGAAGAAATGCCCACGAACTGTTCATCATTGCTCAGTCAGGAAAATCCTTTGGCAGAACGTGCACTTTAAGCTTATAAGGAATCGGCAGGGCGATACAACGGTTTTGCCATGTACATTGAAGGAAGGCGTTGAAAGGAACAATAATCTAGAGATCAGAAGGAAAAAAATCTTAAATTTATGGCCGTGGCTATCGTCGGTGCAAACAATGAACGTCATATTGACCTGATTTAGGCACTTCAACGGCGTAGCAAACCAAACCAGACTGAACCGTGGAAGGCGTAGTTGCAATTTTTGGTTCCTAATGGAACGGAACGAGAGAAATATTAAAGTTTTGTTTGAAGCAGCGCAAATAAAGAATTGTTCTAGTTGAACATTTAATAATCGATTGACGAAGATGGGTTTTCCTCCTGTTCTATCAGTTACGTAAACAGTAAGAAAGGTGTAATTTTCTTCGTTATCTAAAGCACATCTGTCAATAAATCCCGGGCCTAAATAGGAATACAACATTTTTTTGCCAAAATTCATTTTTATTCATCAATATGATCTCCTTTTAGAGTGATACAATCATTCCAACGATTCTCTAGCTTTTCGATACTTTAACGATTTATCGACACTATAAATTAGAAGAAAATTAGTAATCTCCATTTAATTCCAACTACCTTTGCTTATCTTCGACAGATACGTGTATTTCTCGTCTACAATGTGCAGACTTCTTCAGTGTCTCGTACTAATAACTCGACAGTCGAGTGTCTATTTTGAATAAATCTAGCAAAATAAAAAAAGCACTCTATTGAATTACACAGACGTTTCATTTTACACGGGGGATACGTTCCACTTTTACTATGAAACCACGTGAAAAATAAATTGAGTTGATATATTCACATTTTAAATTACTTCGGTTTTGTTTGCATGTTTTAACTTTTCATACAATGGTCAAAATTAAATTTTTCGAAATTTTCAGTATTCACACCCGAAATTGTGAAATTTCTGTAAACAGCCACATGATTAATTTTTTGGAACTGGAAAATGTGATTTGAATAAGTCGAAAAGTTGTTCCGTTCTGAAGTTATCGCCGAAAACAAACCGTGTAAAAAACCCGTGTATAAAAAGAACTCAGTGTATGTGGATGAATTGGGGTAAAACGGGTCAGACACAACATGAAATTATCCCTGTTACGTTTCTAAATGTGATATGTGTAAAATGTATGCATTTTCACTCAAAGTAAATTGCGGAGATTGCAACTATATAAGCAGAATGGAGAAAAACCATCAATTTAGGGTGAATTGGGGCAAAACGAGCCACTTCCCGTGCTCTACACAACACGTGGGAATTTGTGTTCATTTTTTCCCACTGTGCATCGTTTGATGGTCGTTTTCGATGGGGCAAAGTCTGGATAACATTTCGAGCCAAGCTTGGGCTTGAACGGTGTTTTTCCCCATCAAAAAGTAATGATATACCTATAAACACACGAAATTTCTTTGAATCCATCGTACTCACAAAAGTAGCGTCACTTAAAGCGCTGTAACTCGATAAACAATAAATCAAACGTCATGAAATTTTGACAGTAATTTATTGAAGGTTGGTCCTTTCGAAAAATCGTATGGATATTTTATTAGTGGCGCCATCTGGTAGTTAGGCCTGGGACTTATTGCTCTATGTGTTAGGTGATTTTCTATGAATTAATGGGATATTTCATGTAAATTTAAGCAAGATATTGCTAAAATAAGGTGTGTTGTAAAATTTCGTTGTTTTCGCAATTGTTGGCAATTAAACGAGGAGAACGCGTTAGTTAAAATTCATTGTTATTTTTTCTGAGAGTGCCGGGAGCAAGCCTAAAATTATCCTGATACAGTGCTGTAAATAGTTATTTCGACCCAATGCACTAAATTTGATAACAAATCGTTCCAGAAGCTGATTTTAACATCCCGAGTAACACATCTTCATGATTAAATGTTGAGTAAGCTTCTATACAACCAAATCTAGTCATATAAAAGTATTTTCAACCGCTATAAAACTTGTGTGCTGCTTGGGATGAGCATATATGAACAAATGGTTGTGTTTGAATATTTTCATAAATTTGCTTTACAATGTATTGTTCTAACTTTAAAACCTAAGACGTGAGAGTGCAATATCTGAATATTCAAAAGATATTCATCATTGAATATGATTTGAATATAATAGTAAAAATCACTTTTTCTATACACCCACGCACTGTTCACAAAGTTGTTAGATTTGTCAAGAGCAACAATATTATTATACGTCAAAGTCATAAATTTAGTTGTTGAACTAATTTATTGGTATTTTTTTCCAATAGCATGAAATGACTTTTAACAGCACTACTCCTGAATGCTGTCAGGAGAATTTTTTAGTATAAGTTTTAATGATGAACATTTTAACGAATATTTTTCAGCAGTGTTCAATCATGATTTTGTACGCACGATTTTGTAAACAATTTTTTTTTGCACGGGGAATACGTACCATGTTAAATTACGGAATCCGTGTGAAAAAAAACTGCAATAACATGCGAAGTCTTTTGCAATGAAACACACTGAGAAGATTTTCTAAGCAGTGGAATGGATCGTACAACAGGTAACAAGAGACACGGGAGGGCCCCAGGGCCAGAACACAAAGGATCGGAGTGAATTCTATCAGAACATGCTGCTTACCCGAGATATACATATTTTGTGTTTACATTGCATGGATGATTCCCATGTTTGGTTCAAATAGCTATTTCTTTTCTTTGAAATAGTACCCCTACCCCCACCCCAGGTCTCGAACCACCCAAGAATAAAAAATTGCCTCCCTATTATTAACCCCCACATGCCAAATTTGGATCCATTTGCTTTTATCCCAAATTATACTGAATTTGTTTTCCAGAAGAAAAAGAGGTCTCTTATAACCATAAAAACATTTCTTGCCTTCAAAAATATCTAACTGAAAACTTGTTTTCATTTGCTTGATTGTTTCTCGAGCTATGCAAAAACTTCTGTTTCATTTGTATGGGAGCCCCCCATTTCTGAATGGAGGGGGGTCTCAAACCACCATTGAAACATTTTTTGCGTTCAAAAACTTCCACATGCCAAATTTGGTGCCATTTGCTTGATTGGTTCTCGAGTTATACGGAAATTTGTGTTTCATTTGTATGGGAGCCCCTGTTTTACAGAGATGTGAGGGGTCTCTTATTATCATAAGAACCTCCCCCGATCCTAAAAACCCCCGCATACAAGTTTTCACGCCGATCGGTTCAGTAGTCTCCGCGTTTATAAGGTTCAGACAAACAGACAGGCAGAAATTCATTTTTATATATATAGATAGTATAGGGAACGACTTAAGCACCCCGGGACCCTATTCCAAGCACGGGGTAAACGTTAACCTACAACGCTCATTTTTTGCAGTATGGTGCTTCACTAGAAGGAGCACCATACTGCGCGTTATAGGTTAACTTTAACCCTGTGCTTGGAATAGGGTCCCGGGGTGCTTAAATCGTTCCCTACCCTAGATGGACGACGAAATATACGTACTCGAAGACTTTAAACGATGTTACCTCTTTTGGCATACAGACGTTTGGCATACGGACGTTTGGCATAGGAATGTTTGGCCGAATGGACCTTTCTCATAAAGACCTTTAGTCGAATGGACATTCTACATAAAGACGTTTGGCCAAATGGACTTTTGGCTAAATCGACGTTTGGCCGAATACAAATTTGGGAAGAAGGCTTACTTTACAATGCAGTTTTTTTGCGGGAGGCCTGATTTTTTATTTCCCCCCAGCTGTTCAGTGGAATACCTGTAACTAGAAATTAGAAGAAAAATTAGTATTTTCCATTTAATTCCAACTACCTTTGCTTATCTTGACAGATACGCATATTTCGTCTACAATGTGCAGACTTCTTCAGTGTCGTGTACTAAGTCGAGTTATTAGTACACGACACTGAAGAAGTATGCACATTGTAGACGAAATACGCGTATCCGTAAAGATAAGCAAAGGTAGTTGGAATTAAATGGAAAATACTAATTTTTCTTCTAATTTCTAGTTAATAATCAATAATCATTTACTGTAGATACTTATCGTAGAACATTTTTGGGGTGTTCAAATGAAATGTTTGTTCACTTAGGCAAAAAACCTTGTTTTCACATTATTTCCTAGAAATTCAGAGAGGCACCTAAAATCAAAGCAATGATTATAATGACTTCCGATGCCCATCGTTTTCAACATCTGCCTCCAGAGAAAATAAAAAATCATTCTTTAATTTTTCATCCAGCTATACATCAAGCAAACGCAAGAAATCTGCGTCACTGAAGGTGAAAATAACTGGAGCACATTAATGGCCGACTGGCGTCGTTACTTTGAATTTTTGAAGGCACACATTTTAGATACTATGCCAAAATTGAATGCTGCAATGCAACAAGCGTCATTTTAAAGTTATATTCCATATTATACACCAACGACTTTCCACCTTAAGATTCTTGGCTAACAGTCAAACTTTCGGGTGGCACAGGCTGTGGAATTTTCTCTCTTCAATTCCATACTGCTACCAGCTTCATACTGCAGCATAAAGGAATCAAAAAAAGAAAATAAAACAACCATTTAATGTACCTTCCTGCGAGAGTTTGTAAAAGAAAAAGAAAGATGAGCGAGCTCACGGACAGACGGCAAAAGCCGTGCGTCGTCGGTCGTAACACGTTGCTCTTGACGACAGGTGGCGGTCCGGAAGTTCTGATCCCAAATATTAAAATTTTTCCAACTAATTAGCAAGGGGTGGGCGTTTTTCTCGCGAAATGCAAAAACCGACCGAGCGCTTGGGGATGACGTTACCAACATTCGTTCGTCATAAAGTCGGACGCGGGATGGCAAAAGTAAGTCGTAAATAGTGCGATCGGCAACCGTTTAGCGATTCGTTGAACCGATGAACGAGCGGTTTTGGTATATTTAGCACTTCCGTGGAATCCGTTCGCCGACTCGTAAATTGCATAGGTTATGGTGCACTTGCTTGTTTTGGAGATTAGGCATGAAATTGGAATGCTATGCAAAGCTTGCCAAACAAATGAAATAATTTAAAGTAAACCATACTGCCCATTGGCAAGCCATAAATAAATCATCGGTTAAGTCTAATAATCACAGATTAACTTAAATACTTTACCTACCGCAGATTTCTAATGCGGTGATGGGAAACGATGATGGTGGACTTTCTGTTGAGAGGATTAAAGAGGCTCGTGCCTGAAGAGGATTATTTACCTGAATGCTACTGCACTGCAGCAAGAGCAACAGAAGATTTGCAAATGTCATCTCTTCGTTGGGTATTCGAATGATGATCTCCTCTGGTGGTGCCATTGAGCAACAAAGTCTTCATGCGGCTTAAATCTGCAAGTGTTGCAGGTTTATTATCTTTTTCAAATTGACTTTGTGTGATAAGAATCGCGTATGGTGAATCATTGATAAATTTCAACTTGTTATAACATCCGAAAGCTTGTTGATAATTCTAAACGGTCCGTTCCACTTGATGGAAGGCCTCTCTCGCAAATGGTTACGTTTTATCAACTCAAAAGTTCATGATTCGTAAGGATCGTAAGTGTATGTTCTGGAGTTCACCCTGCCGCGTACTTCAGTTGTCGTACTTAGGAATATATGTTGCGTCAGTTTGTGACCGTCCTTTAACTCTTTCATCGCCTCTTTGACCGGAATAATAATGAACAAAAGCCTGTCCACGTTCAATTTCGGACACCAAAATTACAGTAGCAAAAAATGTTTATACATACTTCAACAAAACTGATTGTTTATTTCACAATAATAGAGTTATATTTACATTAGAAATAGTTGATTACAATGATAAACTGATTAAGATGGTAAAATTCTCGAACTTTCTGCGGTTCACCCACCATCAGGTTCCGTACGGTATCTTCAGATAAGCCCGCCGTGACGATTCTCCATCTTCTTCTAAAATCTTTGGTTGCCGTTTAACTATGGCCCAGTACTTTTTATGGCACGTATTTCAACAATATACATTTTTGGATGTGGAAATCTGTAATTGACCATGAAAAAAATGTGGCAACACTGCTGGAGAGTCGTGAATTCTGGTGAACGGCTTTTGCAGACATTTTTTTTCGTTCACATCCTTATTGATAGTGCCGGTAGAGATGAAACGTTTAGATTTTCGACCACAAATACATATGGCCTGCCAAACAAAATACTTCTTCGGAAATTTGAACACCTTCTTTGTCCGGAAATACCCGACAACAGCGTTCCTTTGCATTGCTGTATAAGCATCCAGACCCGGAAGCTGTTTAAAGAAGGGTGGGATCTTTGGCATATGGATGTTTGCCCGAAGGATGTTTGGCCAAATAGACGTGAGACCGAATAGACATTTGGCTGAATGGACGTTTGGCCGAACATTGTCTATCAGCATTTAAGGATTGTAAAGAAAAGGAAATAAAAATCCCAAAAAATATTTTCGAACGCATTACAGAGACTCCCGATTTTTTTTAGGTTCAAAAAGGCAAAAATTGTTATTTTGTCCATTTATCATGAACATGAATGTGGTTTAAAAAATCTTCGATTCCAGATTTTAGGCGGAAAAAGATATTATGCTAAAAAGCTAGACGAAGTGGGTCATTATTTTTAATAATCTTGAAGAAATATGCAGTTCTTCCGAAAGATACCTTCAAACTTCTGAACTAAGCGCTTTCCCGGTTCATCACATGGATTTTTCATTCTTTCAAACAAGAGCAGTTCTTTGGAGTTTAACTGATAAATGAAATCTGACTCGTTATTTTTATGAGAAACTTATATTTGATCATTTCCATTGTTAGACATATAAGACACCAAAAGTATTAAACATGATTGAATATAAAATGTAAACCAAATAATATATTGTTTTAATCTCTAAAGATCCCGGGAAAATGGGTTTAAGGAAAAAAATAATAAGACCTCCCGCCGTATGCTTGCATTCTAAAGTATCTACTCCTCAAATTTGTATTCGGTCAAACGTCGATTCAGCCAAACTTCCATTTGGCCAAACGTCTTTATGCGAAACGGCCATTCGACCAAACGTCGGTTCACTCAAACTTCAATTCGGCCAAATCTCTGTATGCGAAATGTCCATTCGGCCAAACATCCATATGCCAACCGTCTTTACTCTAAACGAGGGTATCATCGTTTACAGTCATCGAGTACGTATGTTTCGTCGTCCATTATCATACAGAAAAATGTTTTCAAAAATTGGTGTAGCACGACATCTTCAGTCCTTGCCTCTGCTTCACTTTTTGCAGGTATGATGTTGGCTTCACTTCAAACCTTCCGATCCACAGTTAAGCGCTGGCCAAATGATTTGTAAACACAAAACACAGTACTTTTTGGTAGTTTTTGTTTCTTGCTAAGATAGCGTACCGATAAATTCGGATTTTGCCGCCGTTCGTTCAAAATGCATGTTCACTTGATTCGACGCCATTTTACTGAATGCAACAAGAATGTAAACATGTTGTAAAGTGGAGAGTTTCAGCTGTCATATAAGTGAAACGTTTCAGCGATCAGTGAAATAATTCAAGATCTACACTGAAATAAAAGTGTCCGACATTTAACGTGGACAGGCTTTATGTGATGTTGATGCTTGCACAGAGACAAATTTGATAGTTAATTTAACCATTATTGGAGGTAAGGATGACTATTGCAGTATAGTGCTTTTGAACCGACTATGATCGTGGTCAAAACGACCATTAAAATAGTTGATCCAACATTTGCCATAATGTCGGAATAGTCCTTGCTACCATGATCATAGTCAAAAATACCATGGAGTGGTGCATTCGACCATTTTTATGTAACCATTATATGCGATAGTCATCTTGACCATGATTTAATTGTCGGTATAACGAACGATTTTTTTTCAGAGTGGTAAGTTAAGGTTATTAAAACCTGTTACTCGGCCGATGCGAGGTAGATGACTAACCAGTGAAAGATGCTTGGAGAAAATTAGGAAAACCTCACTAAAGAGACGAGAAATCACAAAACTCCACTTGCAGGTTACACAGGGAACGCGAGCTTACTTTTTGTAACAGGAACGAAAACGCACGGAAAACAAAATCCAGAGTAAAAAACTTTGACCCCGATTTATAAGCAGTGCTGAAAAAGAGTGAGTGATCGAGATACACGAGATGGAAGCTTCAACATTTATAAATAACATAAGTGTACTGCAGTGTCATTCGCGATAAGATTATGATCATAACCAATGCTAAATCATGCGCTTAATTCAATGCAGTGGTCAGAAAAAACTAAAGTAGAGCCGTTGAAATTTGATTTTTTTATTTTGTACAAAAGTGCATTTACTAAAATGTCAATATATTTGGATCCAAGGCATCAATTTTAAATCATTTTTTTTATGGGAATGAAACTACATTTGCTATTGTTTACTAAAACATTATGACCCGATTAAAAAATTGATTTTGCAGGTATTGAAAAGTTTGTGGCATTTTATTTTTTATTTGCAAATTTTTCACAAAAAAATCGAATTAATCAACGTTTTCTGTGAACTAACATGATTCAAAAATTCATACTATAACGATCATGAAGTACATTAAAAACCAAAGATAATGAGCTTTTAATTGATGAAATCGGTTAAAAATTAACGACGCTATAAGTATTTTTGTAAAGCACTCAAAAATGTTGCTGAAATACAACAGCTTTACAGTTCCACTACTAGATGTCGTTGTAAGCATCCGAACATCGCATGTAAAGTTTTCAAGGAAAATTCTTTTCTCTATCAATCCATTTGGTTGAGGCACATCAGGATTGGAAACCGATTTGATGCCAAAAAATATATATATTCGGTTATTTCTAAAAAGAATCGGATAACTTAACATCGTTAATTAAAAAAATTAGCACACCCCTCATTTTGCAGATGTGCGCATCATGCCTCTATTTTGATTTTACGATCTATACTTCAGTTAGCAAAATGTCGTCGAAGGAAGAGAAGCAACGCATCCAAATTTTGCACGTGCATTGCGAAAATCCAAACTACTCTCACGCAAGCTGGCGAAATTGTTGAATGTGGCTAAATCAACTGTTACTAACGTTATCAAAGTGTTTGTCGTGAACGTTTGTCGACAGCCAGGAAAGCTGGATCGGCTGAAACTCGAAAGCCGGAGGCCACAACGTTGACAAAAAGAGTTGCCCGTTGTTCCAAGCGGAGCCTCAACCTCTCCGTCCGAGATTTCGCAAAAAAGCTGGGAGTGTGCGCCTTCAACCGTGGATAGAGCTAAAAAACGAGCTGGACAGTCGACTTACAAGAAATTGGCGACTCCAAATCGCGACGATAAACAAAACACGTCGCCAAAGCACGATCGCGAAAGTTGTACACGACGATGCTGACGAAGTTTGATTGCGTGGTACAGGACGATGAAACTTACGTCAAGGCAGACTTTAAACAGCTTCCTGGACAGTAAGTTTATACGGCAACCTGACGGGGAAAGGTGGCAGCTATTTTCAAGTACATTAAACGAACAAAATTCACGAAGAAATATCTGGTGCGGCAGGCCATCTGTACCTGTGGCTTGAAGAGCAACGTTTACATTGCGACCGCAACCGTCAACCAGGAAATTTATCCGAGCGAGTGCCTACAAAAAACGTCTACTGCCTTTCCTGAAGTGACACAATTGTTCCGTTCTATTTTGGCCGGATTTATCAATACGGAAAAAAGGCCCTGGAGTGGTATACTGCAGGCAACGTTAAAGTGGTGCCTAAGGGCAAGAACCCTCCCAACACGCCAGAGCTCTGCCCAATCGAACAATATTGGGCCATCGTCAAGCGGAACTTTAAGAAGACTCAAAAAGCTGTTGTGAACGAGAAACAGTTCAAGGCAAACTAGCGTTCTGCGGCGAATAAAGTGGACAAGGAGACTGTAGAAAATCCTATGGTAGGTGTTAAACGAAAGACCCGGCAATTTTCATTTGGTATAAAGGAAGCTTAGCCGAATATTCCTTCTGTATTCTGTATTAAGTGAACTTGAAAAAGATAAAGAATTTGACTTATTAATCAACACTTTGATCGACTCACACACATTACTGTTTGTCAAATTTTTTATCGGAACACCCTTTAGTCTCCGATGTTCCGAACTTGTTTTTTTAATCAGAAACCAACAATAGTCACCTATCATTGCTTCATCCCAAATCCCTTGATAACGACGTCCATCATCTTTATTTGTTGGTGAAAACGTTCGCCGTGTTCATCACTTTCTTGCCTCCAAAATTTTCCGGGAAAAAAAATCCAATTGAGAAATTTTCAAAGACATACTCACACCTCTGTTCAGCGAAATAACAGAATATGAAATTAAGTACTACAAACACATTATTTTTTATTTATACCCCTTTTCTCATTGCTTTAAACAAATTTATTGACTTCCTCATCTGGTGTCAAAACTGTATTAAATGACGGTTTTCGCTCCAAATCGTATTCGGAGTTGGCAGCATCTTCTCAGATTACAACGAAATTTTCTGGGTATGTAGATCATGACTATATAAGTCACTTTGCATACTTAGTTTCTTCAAATTTTTTTCGAGACTGTCTTTTGAAAAGATCTAAACTTTTTTTAATCGATTTTTTTCTAATGTGTTTATTAAAAAAATGACTACTCCTACAAAAGAGTGTTGTATGGGCAATTATCACAAAATAAGTCAAGTTGTAAGAAAAAAATATTGAAAAAAACCCAAAATGAGCCCTACACTGAAAAAAATCAAACAAATTCAAAGTCGATTAAAAAAACACAATTTATGATTTCGATGAAATTTTGTCTCAAGATAGGTAATTATGTTCCCTACCAACCGTTCGTACATCACAAGATAGGCACTTTTAACGAAACAAAGTTTTTTTTTTAATGTTCACTGGCGGGACTCTGAATAGAGTAGAAACCTCTACGCCAGGCCTTTGATGATATCGTTGCATAAATCTTTCGAATCATTTTGCCAGCCGTACACGGAGCATGTCGTCCAAGAAGACGCTGTTGCAAATGATTCGGAAGGAGCCACGTTTGAAAATTCAGAGTCCGTTCGTCTTTTTCGTCAATTGTCTTTTTATTATTTCATTAGTCAGTGTTGCGTTTACAGTTTTTAATGTGTCTTTTCTTGTTTAAATCGTGAACTGTGGCATTTATGTGCTATGAAAGTTTTCCGATGAAGTTTTCTCGAACCAAAAATTAGAAGCTATTCTTAAGCTGTTCCTGTTACTTGTGCGTTAGAATGATATTACTTAACTCCTTTTGAAGCATTTCACCAGCCGTGCAAGGATCATGTCGTCCATAGAGACGCTGTTGACACTGCCTCAAAAGGTGTTACATTTTGAAGTTTGCTTCCCCTTTCTTTCAGTCATGTTCATGCCCACTGTTTAGTATGGTGTCGTTTCGTCTTTTGGTTATTTAGTTTGTCAGTGTGTTTTCTTCAGTCTTTTTTAGTTAAGAATGTCATTGATGTGCTGTGAAAGTCTGTTTGAGCATTTTTCTCCAATCAAAAATCGTCGAGATATTTGAATTCTACCAGTTTTAGTCATGCCTGATGTCTCAGTAGTCCCGACAGTATAATTTTGATGATGTTGTTTTGAGAAGGAAATAATTTCTCATCACCATGAGGCTCTAGGAGTAGACAGCAATTTTTGCTAGAACAAAGTTGTTAAGAGAAAGTATTGATAGTTCCGTTAGCTCACGGCAGGCGGTGAAAATTGAATAGAAGTAGTTTGAAATTAAGCGGAGGGCATTGTGAGGTAGTATTTCGAAACAGGAACACAAACTTTTACCAAGCATCCCCGTGTGGGGTAGGTCAAGGCATGATCGAATGCACCACCTTGACTGGTAAAAGTTTGTGCACTTGATCGTGCTCATATACTACCGATAGCTTTTTAATAGTTCTAACGAACTGTCTATTTGTACTCCCAAATCCCCTACATGGGAGAGAAACTATCTCCCGCTCATTTTGGGTTTTATTTTTGGCATACGACTTCGAAAAAGGAGAGAGTTCCTCTCCCATGTGCGCATCAATAATTTGAGTGCACACAATAGATCGCTAGAATAACTATACAAGCCACAGTGGTACATGCGCGTCTTTCCATGCGTCAATATTTGCCTGTTGAAGTGGCGGACTTGCTCCGTTGCTACAACCTACCCCGCAGTGGGATGTTAGGCAAAGATTGACGTCCATGGTTCGAGTACCATTGGATACATACCCTTTCGCTCAATTTTCAAAAAACATCTGTTTGATTTCCTACCTGCCACACTCTGACGGAACTTTCAACACTTTCTCTTCACATCTTTCATTCTAGCCAAAAACATTAATGTTCACTCTTGGTGTCTCATGGTGATGAGCGAACATCTCCTTCTACATCATAATTTGATTTTATTTTCAACGATGCCACGGTTTCGATTTGACAGTTCTACAAATGGAAACCGGAAATTTTAACTTTTAAATGTACAGAGCAACAAAATATTGAATTGACGGTTTGGAGGTGTTGTTTTGAAAGCAAGCCGCTTTCTACGAAAAAGAACCAAAGTCTCACATCACAAATTAAGTTTCATTGCATTTTGAGATGACTACATAGTCATATAACCTTCACTGGTTTTTTAATAAAAAAAAACATACACTGAAAAAAAATCAAAGGAGCATAAAAAAGTGTTTGTTAGAAAAACTTTGTTTCCTTAAAAGTGCCCATATTGTGATGTATAAACGGTTGTTAGGGAACATAATTACCTATCTTGAGACAAAACTTCATCAAAATCAAAAATGGTGTTTTTAAATCGACTTCGAATTTTCAATATTTTTTTCTTAAACTTGACTTATTTTGTGATAATCACCCATACAACACTTTTTTGTAGGAGTATTCATTTTTTCTACACACCCAGAACGTTTCGTTGTAATCTGAGAAGGTGCTGCCAACATTTGTTCGAGTTGGCGCAAAAACCGTCAGTTTTATGATTTGTGGGTCAACAAATGCACCTTTCTTTATCTTCGCGACAGATAAAATTGTAAATACTGTTTTCAAGTACTGGAATGCTGGCCCTTCTTTTTGCAACGCTTTGACAAAAACTTTGTCCAAGCTTTAACTTGAAGATCAAATTATAGTATGAATTTTTAAATCGTGTTATCTCGTTGAAAACTACTTTATTTTTTTCTGATCACGGCATTGAGTAATAAGAAAACAAAAACCAGACAAAATTGCAACTACAAGTTTACATACGAATGTCACAACATGCTTTCTCTATCTAAATATTAACCCATCTTCCACACGTTGGCACCCACTGACTTCTGTTATTCCGTCGCTGAAAGGGCCTTCTGGCCCTTCACCCTTATCGCTCGCAAGTGATCGTCCTTCTATTATTCTATTTACGCCGTGACCGCGTGGCTTCCTGGAAGCGATGAGCCCTCGGTCCGTCGTGACTGCGCAAGTTAGAATACTAAACCATCGTCGCGCATCACAAGGCATCGCATCGGCGGCGGCGGCGCGTCACGCTCTCAATTATTATTAACGGACATACATATTCCTTGCACCCTTTTTTTCGTATTGCGCACAGATGACCATATTTGCATGCAGTGATGATGGTGATGATGATGCGTTCGTTCGCCGATTGTGGGCAGATGTAAATTATTTTGCAACCCTTCCCTTCGTCCTTTCCCCTTTCGCCTCGGCAACCGAAAACATAGAATCCAAATAGAAACGTGTACCACGGCAAGAGTGTCCCCTATAAATCATTTTCGCGACGGTTGGAAATTATTACAATCGGGACTCATCAGGAGACGCAGTTCAATGTAGCTTATTTAAAGTCCATCTGGAATTGGCCATGCAAACTGGCTCGTTGTAAATGTAAATCAGTTTGGCGTTTGGCGTGGTTTGGCTTTCTTCTAGTGCCGCAGTGCTAGTCCCATCCTTGCTCCTTGGCGTTCGGTCCGGAGAAGGATTTATTGGACGTTTATGAATTTTTAAACCGAGCGAAATCGTGATAAACCTGTCAGTCGCTTGTCGTGAGGCGGCTGTCAAAAACTGCGACACGAGTTCCGTTCCCGATTTCAAACAAGAAGCCCTTCCCGACTGTTCCGTAGCTTAGCGCTGGCGGCATGTCGTACTTTTCTAAAGGACGGTTCGCCCAACCGTGTCTAACTTACGAGTGTTCCAGATTGCTTGTTTAGTGAAAAGCTGTCCAATTTGCTCTGTGTCGTCAAAGTTAATTATCTTTCAGTTTGAAATGAGTGCGTGAGTGGGTTGAAATTGGTTTTAGATAATTATTCGCATCCAACGAGGCAAGCGTTGAAAATTGCACTCAATGGTCTGGATGATGTCGAAGCCACTGTAGAAATCAGATATTGTAACGATCAGAATGGAAGAACGCTGGTAATTTGTTTTCGAAGCGTAAATCCATTACCGGAAAATTCTAACCTACACAACCACGCAAAAAGGAACACACTTCACTTTCACTTTCCACGTCGATTAATCATTTCCTTGTTTAAAAAAGCGAGTTTTTTTTTTCGTGTTTACTCAGCAACCTCCCGCACCGTGTTTTTCAAAGTTTAAATCCATCACCGCCGAAATGGTCCATTCTTTTGACTGCTCGAATTTTCCCCAAACCAAGAAGCAAAAATAAACGTACCGTCAATTAATCTTGATTAAACTCAAGGTAGAGCGTGTTTTCCGCTCAAGGTCACCTTGCACTCCTCATCGTCACTGTTCATCATCTTCGGGTGGAAATCACCCCGAGAGCGAGCAACTTCTTCAACTTCAACTCGACGAAAAATGATTTATTTGCAAAACTAGACTCCGGTGTCACGTAATTAATTTGATTCGAGATAATCTCCGCCGCTCCGCCGTTTGTTATGCGAATGTCAAACATATGAACATTAATTTTCCAGTGGTTACTGCGCCAGCATCACGCACAGCTGAGTTTTCAGTTCTTGAGAAATGTGTTTTTTGCGCTGAAATTTCTACGCCTACATTACCGTTTTTTCTCTCCGTCTACCTGTGATGACTGTATATCAGAAGCCTTATCTACGGTTAGATCAACATAGCGGTAGGAATGTTTTATTACACGAGGTCTGGCTGGGGAGTTTGAAAAGAAAAATCTGCATGACGGAGGAGGAGGCAGAAGGTTATGGCGATACTCGAAGCCAGATAAAGGCATAATAAGGTGCTAAAACAAATATGACAGGGCATAAATATGGCGATAACGCCTGCTGAAAATCTGTGAAGCCATAAATAAGATTGGCATATCTGGATGAAGTTAACAAATCGGGTGTGGCACACGTACGGAGTGGTGAGCTATGGTTGGGAAGAATGAAGAATGTACGATTTGTTCATGCACCTGGAATGAAGCGGAGTGGTGGTGAGGCAGACTTAAGTTATTTGATGGGTTGATTTTAAGCGTTTGGTCATTTTTCTAAAATAGAATAAAAAAATCGATCTTTGCCGACCATTTGCTGATCAAAAATAAGATCTGTAACAGAGGATGATAAATGTCTTTCAGTTTGTCTACATTCACTCATTATCACATTAAACACCAAAATAATAGCAGCATAAAAAATTACACATAATTCAACTAAACCGATTATTTATTTTACAATAATAGAGTTATATCTACTTTAGAAGCAGTTGATTAGGATGTTAATCCTTATTGCTGTAAAATTCTCGAACTTTCTGTGATACACCCGCCCTTAGGTTCCGTACGGTATGCTCAGATACGCTTGCCGTGACGATTCTCGATCGTCTCTTGGAATCACCGGTATCATTTGCTTTTTTTCTGAGTTTCTAATAGTTTCCACTTAACATGAGCCCATTACTTCTCTATTGGGCGATGTTTTGGACAATTTGGTGGATTGGTTGTTTTTAGCAAGTTTTTGACCGCTTAGACCTTATAGCATTCCAGGACGGATTTATTTTAGTGACAAGAGGCTAAAACAGAGCTGGATAAACGGTAGCAACTGCTTTTGCAGACATTATGTCTTGTACATGTCCTTATTGATAGAGCCGGTAGAGACAAAACATTTAGATTTTCGACCACAACTACAAATGGTCTGTCAAATCAAATACTTCTTCGGGAATTTGGAAACCTTCTTTGTCCGGAAATGCTCGGTAACGCCTTGCCTTGGCATTGCGGTATAAAAAGCCAGACTAGGAAGCTTTTTGAAGTTTTCGTATGTTTCGTCGTCCATTATGATACAAGATTTTTTTTGCAAAAAACATATAGATGGGTCATATCAGGGATATAACCACAAGAATAACGTTAGAGCGCATTGCACAATGGTCCTGTAAGCTACTTTAGGCGGACATGAGGTTTTCAATGGAAATTTTTGGTATTAGAGCTTTGGTTACTTCTGAGAACTTGTTGCAAGCTTATTGTACTACAATTTGTATGAAATTATTTTTTTCTTGCATTAAACACAAGAGTGGCGTATACTCTAACTTTTTTATGAGCCAATATCGTGAGATGGTATGTTCAGCAAAGTTGTAGAAATTGTTATGAAAAACTTTGTAGAATATATTTTTTGTATAGCTTCAAAGCCTACTGCGATAATTCCGAATTTTAGATAATAATCGTTTTTCGATTAAAAGTCAATCATTTTTAACTTTACCAGCTTGCTATGTTCTAAAATGTTATTTGTTCAGTCATTTGCTAAAATTTTGCTAACTACACCATAGTTGTATTTCTTCTTGTTTTCATTTTATAGTAAATTTTCAGTTAAATTTACGCCATACTATAGGCCTTACAGCATGAAATGGAGCACTTGAAAAAAATATGGCATACCATGACTTGATTTAACACACCTTAGAGTACGTTTAAGGAGAATTTGGGAGAGATGATATTATTTTTATCTTTTTTAAAGCTACTTTTGAAACATACAGTTTTCAATAAAAACATACATCAGGAGCTCAAATAGAACCAAAACACACAGAAATCATGGCTATTTCTGTTCAGTAAATGACAATTATCACGTGCTTTCGTATGATGTATGATATGTACTACCACCCATTGTAGCACGGAAACTAAGTCCGACAGCAATGGGCTCTCCTCTCTGTTAGACTTGTTCAAGCTTTAACAACCACTGATTATCCTAATCATGCCATTGTATGAAGGGCCAAAAAGGGGTTGGGCGGATAGATAGGCAACATCACCTATACGTATCCACAGGGATATAAAGAATCTCCTTCCAACAACAAGATTGAACAATTGGTCACAAGATCATGCTATCTATCATGAGGATGCCCCAAAGGGCGGGGAGAAGAGCCTGCCCTTTATTCACAAACTGTTGGCAACGGGGAGTTGGCATTCCCACTCTCCCCATCCAGAGTGCTTCAATGGGGTGCCCTGATGGTCCCTCCCATTCTCATGAATTTTTTATATAATAGTGTATATATTTATGTAAATGAAAATTACTACAAGCACTCGTAACTATTATATATGATCTTCTTTCGTCGATTGATCCTGAAATGCAATAAATGTTGAAAATGATTAATGTGAGGAGTTCTGCTTTAGCACGTTTTCGTCTCGTTTTCAGCAATAGCAGCAATAAACCCAAAAATCCTGAAAAAGTTTGTTAAATCTATTCAAGTAATGCAGAATTACCATTTATACATTTTAATTGACTCTTGCCATAGTCACTATTTGCTGATTGATGTTGATTTTATAACAGCAATTCATTTTTATTTTTGCTGACCTAATAGTTATTGTTCCTGAGTAAGGAGTTGCTCCTGGAACAGGGAATTGATTGAAAGTTAGTTAAAGACAAATGAACATACAAAAACAAAACAGTAAGTTATGTTTAAAATATCTGGAGTAAATTCAATAAAACAATATCACCAAATATAATGATATTGTGAGTTATGATACAGTAATGACAACAATTGAACTGAAAAATCAGACACTAGCCAAATGGCACACAGCACGGTACGAATCAAATCAGCTCAGATTTAGTAATATGCCCATTCGCAAATTGGAAATGAAAAAAACATTCAGTTGCAATAAGTGCAAAGACATATATATATATATATATATATATATATATATATATATATATATGGGTAATTCCAGCCGAAGTGTCCACACCATCATGCACGACCTTTATCGGATTCATCCAAATTTCGAGAATGATTCATTTTGCGATTATATGTAAAACTACAAATTTTTTGTGTCGATCGGACCACCCTCGGTTATTGGGGCCTCCCACTTTTTTTAGATTTTCCGTAAAATGCTCATTTTGTTTTATTTATATCTCCACTTTATTATGTGCTAAAAAACAAACTAATAACCATTGTTTATAGAAATTGTTCAAAAACCTCATCAAAAATATTATTTTGTGCAGTGTTGCCAAACATGCTATTTTTCTTTTTAAAGTTTAAATTGCAATTTTCGCTCAATGAAGATATTTTGATATTAAATATGACCACGTCAGTGCTTCTCACACTATTCGGTTACTAAAAACACAAAAATCTCCAGGGTATCTCTTGAGCCGTTCCTGAGATTATCTGGCGCTGGGCGACAAAGAACTCTGTTTTCTAGTTTTGTACAACATGTATCTTTCTACTTCATGCATTTCCCCGTGACTAGCATGTAGTAGAAACAATCTACTGGTTGGTAAGGTGATCAAGAAAATCATCAAAAACACAATTTCTGGTGGAAGTGTCACAGATATGGCATTTCTGTTCATTATACAATAGGATCTGCATCAAATGCCGAATGTGGATATTATAATTTGACAAAATGATGACGCATTGCTGGTGCTTCACTACACTTACGTAGTACCCTAGAATTTCTTTGTTAGGTGTACACAGGTATTGGGAATTTGCATACTGTAGAGACGCATACTGGTTCTTTAAGAATTGCCAACATATTAAACGCTTTTCTGTTACCAACAACGCGTCTACGTTCCTTCGTACGCCATGCACCGGCTGTCCGGCCAGCTCCTTGCTTTCACATCCCGTTCAATACCTCCAGTTGACAGTGGATCGTTTTTGACCATCGAGGATCATGGGTTCACCTGGCGCGTGCGTTATGTTGTCGCAGATTAGTCGTTCTGGACGACTTGAATTCACCTGTGGATGACCGGATTGCCAACAAGTATTGTTTCAAAAAGACTTGTTATTCTTAGATCGTTTCGCACGCGAAAAACCGCATATTCACGTACTGTGCGTCGACCGGATGGGCAGCACCGATAGGAATGGCATTTCTGCTCACTTATGTCAGGAAAATCTTCAAATTTGCTGGTTATAGTGTTTTAAAATTCGTGCGCAACAATATATGCGACCATTTATAGTAAATGGCAGGATGAAAGGCGATTTTTGGAAGCTAAAATTTTGTTCGGCTCTAGCCACTAGTGTACGTACAGAAGTTTTAAGGCATTTATGTAAATAGTGTGAAGAGCACGATGGCGTGGTCATTTTTAGAATTATAATATCTACATTGAGCGAAAACTGCAATTTTATTTATAAAGTGAAAAAAATGCATATTTGGCAACGCTTCCACCGAGAAATTATATTTTTGTATGATTTTTTTGATCGATATACCGACCAGTATGACTGCTATTAGCCATGCTAGTTCACGGGGAAATACTAAATCGAGGAGGAAATATGATGTTGTATAAAAACAAGAAAACAAGAAGTTCTTTGTAGGCAACTGCTAGATCTCGGACCGACTCAAAATACCCTGAAGATTTTTAGTGTTTTGTATGCAAAATGAGTGTGAGGAACACATTGACGTGGTCATGTTTAATATCAAGAATATGCATTGAGCGAAAATTTTGTTACCGAACTTTAAAGAGAGTACTATACAGCCATGGCAGCACTGCTGCCAAAAAATAATATTTTTATGAGGTTTTTTGAACAATTTCCTTCAAATAACAGTTACAAGTTTGCTTTTTAGCATAATAGTTACGGAGATATAAATGGAAACAAAATGAGCATTTTTACAGAAAATCTAAAAAAGGGGGAGGCCTCACAATTGACGGTGGTCCGATCGATTACAGAGAATGGATTCAATGAATCATTCCTCAAAATTTGGACGAAATCCGTGAAGGTCATGTCCACATTTTAACTTTTTCTAGGACACTTCGGATGGAATGACCCATGGTATGCCATATTTTTTTCAGGTGCTCCATTTCATGTTGTAAGGCCTATAGTATGGCGTAAATTTAACTGAAATTTACTATAAAATGAAAACAAGAAGAAATACAACTATGGTGTGTTAAGCAAAATTTTAGCAAATGACTGAACAAACAACATTTTAGAACATAGCAAGCTGGTAAAACACAGAAATTAATAACTTTTAGTCGAAAAACGATTATTTACTAAAATTTGGAATTATCGCAGTAGGTTTTGAAGCTAGACAAAAAGTATATTCTACAAACTTTTTCATAACGACTGGTGCAGAAAATATAAGCACACCTTATTTTAACGGTCACTTGAATATAAGAAATATTTCAACATGTTTTAGCCGCGTCCTTTTGTTTTTGTTTCTGAATGACATTAGCATCAAAATGTGCTCAGTTTTGTGTTACACTATCAAAATGCACGGTCTTACTCGGAACAACGAAAAGTGTCGTGCACAATGGTGCACTGTGAGTCAGACTTTCTTGCCGAAAATTGGCCAAGGAAGAGGGTGCAAGCGTCGGAGCGGTACAATCTGCAATTCGATAATATAGATAAAAGTGTACGTTTGAAGATGCTCCGACGAGTGGTCGAAAATCCGGTCCTGTTAGTCGGATATCGATAAAAGATCAGGGATGCCTACAAGCGAAAACCAGCGAGCTTCCGTTCAGGGATGTTGCGAAAAACGCTAGGAACCTTGTCGAGTAACGTCATGCGTGCCAAAGAAAGACTTAGGGCTAAACATATACCGGAAGCAGAAAAAACCCAAAAGGAACCCAAAACAGGCCGCGTCCGTGAAAGCCACGGGCCCGCAAACTCTACGATTCGTTATTGTGTAGGAATTCTGGGTGGTATAATGGACGATGAGGCAATATGCAGTGTGGTAAAACATCTAGTTTGTACATCACAATGGAGACGATGAAGACTCCGAAATACGTTGGGGAATGTCTCCAGGAAGCGATTATTGACGATGATCAGGCAGCGCAAAGGTCAAAAAGTGTTTGGCCTGATTTGGCGTCATGTCATTACGCAAAGGGACACTGGCGCCGAAAGACATGAATCGCCATTGAACTGCCGGAGGGGCACGTTAGCCAATCGAGTACTTTTGGGCTTTAAACCAAAGCAAAGCTTCTGAAAATTCATAAAATCCAGCGGACGACATCCAAAAATTTAAAAAGATTTTGGCCGCAAGTGGTTAAGAAAATGGAGCGAAGTACCACTGTGCTAGAAACCAATGGGTCATGTGTTCGAGAAAAGTTAGGAGCCTTGCCATTATATGATTCCAATATTTTGACGAAACGAGAGCAAATACCTATCATAGTGCCGCACAAATATTACAACTAAAAATTAACATGACTTTTTTGTTATTTTGAAAGTGTACTAATACTTTCTGGAACAGTCTATAAAAACACACTTACTTGGTTATTTTCGATTATAAGTTGTTAAACATCAATATGCATGCAGTAATAAGCCAACATTCAACGAAATTCTGAGTGACATAAATTAATGTCGTGACATTTTTTAAACCATCGGCTGGAGGCACGCAAAAATGTGACGTCTGAACACTGAAGAAAACGGAACAGAAATGGTCGCCTGAGACTTTTTTCCCACGACAGTTGCAGCTTCCTGTATGTGTTCAATTTGGTCGTAATGAAAAATTTCAAACATCAAGATGCAAATATCAAAATGCAGTACATTTTACCACCACTGCTCACCGCAATGTTTACATGTTTCCGCACCGAGTCTGCATTCCTTTTGTTCCACTTTTGGCATCTTTTTTGTATCTTCCGTTGAGAGTTTTATTGTTTTTTTTTTTTTGTGCTCACTCAATCACTCTACGATCGCGGTACTAAATATTTAACCGGAATAAAAATAATACGCTATGACCGATAACAAAGGCACTTCATGCGTGAACTAATGATCGACTTGAAATATAAACTACCACCGAGGAAGATCTAACTTAGCTGGGTAGTCCTTTATTGTTCTTTCTATCTGTGCGCACTCGATCACGTTAACGCCGATACCAAACAATAGTAAGAAAACCAGGAAACAATAGACAACGCGCTCCGGTAGAGGCACTGCGAGTCCGGCAAGAAACCGATGATTGTGCATGACAGCGTATATATATACAACCGTTCAAAACTGATGCACAAAGTAGACTCCTACAGAAAGAACATTCGTGCATTCTACCGTAATCACCGGTCATACAAAGAGCTACGGGAGTAATTTGTTGCCAATAAAAAAAGAAAACGTCTCTTCTGGTGGTTGCATGGTACGACAGACAGATCTACTTTATCGGCTCAAAATATAATTGAAAAAAAAAGCACAACCACGAGAAGCTGTTCAGCGTTTTATTTTTTAATGTTTCTGACATGGGGTTTCGATCCTCTATTTTAAAGAAGAGCCTGTTATTGAGGTCCGCGTTGACATCTCATCTAAACCAGAGAAGCGACTCCGCGATAAAATACCTGATTATTGTGCACTGAGGCTCCAACTCTCGACATAGCAACTGCGGTCCGAATGGGACAAATTTCACGACAAAAATCGATAACTCCAAAAACCATTAACTTTAGACAGATGGAGTCCTCGGGAGATTTGATCTTTTAAATAATATCTATCTTTTTGGTTTGGGTCGTGACCATAGGGTGGTCCTTTTATGTTCATAATAAATATTTCAACTTTTATTCTCTGGTTTCACCCTGAGGATTTTTGTCTCAACAGATTGAAGATATTTTAATTTAATAGAACTTGTGGCGAAAATGATTTATCCTTCATCTACCGCATCGTTTTATAACAGTTTTTCTAATTTTCCTTAAAGTGGGGACTTGAAAAAACAGTTATTTTGCTGTAACTTTTATATTTTTCGAATTTGAAAACTTTGCATAGATGACTTTTTAGGGTATAAAACTGACGCACATTTTGGAAGAGGCAAGTATAGTTGATAGGTGTTGTATTAAAAAAGCGGTAGGGGGTTGAAGTGTAAAAAAATGTTCGTTTTTGCAAGATGTCTAATTTCTTTATTTTGCAGATATTTGCAAGCACTGGGAGTCCGTGAACTGAAAGTACAACTCGCATCTACTGAGATCTATGTAAAATTGTTCGTCGCTCTTGTCCTCTTCAGGGAAAAAATCTTTTAAATTTTCGTATGTTTTGCATTTTTTCTGCATAATTTTTCGATCAGCAGCATCAAAAATTATCACCAAAGACCGTAACAACTCGAGTTTTTACTGAAAATGTTTATATTTTTATATTAATCCATCTCCGTGAATTTATTAACATTCATATCACAGACAAACAGACATAACACATCGAACAATTTTCACTACAAATCATGGTCACTAACATACCTGCGCCATCTGTTGAGCACACTGTGATGGATGACTAAGTTGAACAGATGGCAGTAGTGTGTTAACGTCAAACGAAAATCGGCTATACGTACTACCTGTGGCGATATTATCAACTAAGAAACATTTGAATTGACCGTTCAATGGGTAATCGATGAAGAAACTGCAAGTGTTATGTATGTTTGTCTGTATTAACATATTTTAATCTTCTTTTTTTTTTTTTTTTTTTTTGCCAGCATAGGTAAGTAGTAATACATCCGAAATATCCGACATACAGAGCAGTATACTATCTGTTGTGGACTTGATCAATTTGACCAACTATCGCACTCATCTTTATGCTTTATTCACATAAGGACTCAGCAAGAGTTGCTTACTACATCATCTTTAGAAATTTCTAAAGAACGAAAAGTATCACCATTTTAGAAAAAGTTCAACGTTTTGCCTGAGCCGACATGCCATTGCGTGACTGAAAGACCAATAGGTGATTTATAATCTCTAATCAAGTCTCCTGAGGTGAATGATTTACACTTCAAGTGGCTGCCATTTTTTTTACTCTGCACGCACGCTTAAAATTGGCTAACTTATGGATGGTAATGGTTTGCACTTTCATTAATCGTACAAGACTCAAATGGTACGCAAATGTTGTGTATGAGCACACTTTGACACGCATCGGCCAAGAGCAGATATGACTTTTACATGTTACTACTAATGACCAGAACATGTCCGCTTGAGGTCTTGAGAGTAATCGATTATGGCGCGTGTGGAGATAATTTATACTTGTCAAATCAACTGATTCAACTTGACAAATTTCCTCGGTTGCATTTTGAAACAAGCACTATAATTTTTACTGAATAATTTGAAAA
Organism: Aedes japonicus; assembly: GCA_034211315.2. Taxonomy (NCBI): domain Eukaryota; kingdom Metazoa; phylum Arthropoda; class Insecta; order Diptera; family Culicidae; genus Aedes; species Aedes japonicus. The sequence goes on from JASCZW010001444.1 coordinate 256,271, forward strand.
CGTCGAAAAAAAAAACATTCCCCGGGTTCCAATCGAAACCAAATTGAACCGCTTCCCTGCTTCGGCTGTTCTCATAGGAGCTCACTGCCCACTTGGAGCGAAAACAAACGAGCTTGAGCAAACAAATTGAAACCATCGTTCAAACAATCTCTCACTCCGAGTGGCGAAGAAAAATGAAGAATACGCTCCACTGCACATGAACACGGACACGCGGGGCACCCAGGGTAAAATATTGATTTCATTTTCATTAGCATCAACCGGCGCTAATTTATCTTCTTCGGTCAAGAAGAGGGAGCGGACCCGGGCGAGTCTTAATCTCCCAGACGCGATCAGAAATGCGCCTCGCAAAACGAGGAAATTTGCATTCGAGCAGGCGCGCTTCGAAACTCCATTGATGACTGCCCCTTCCCACTGACTCCCGCAATCGATTGAGTGAAGTCAGCGTGTTCGAAAGTGCATAAATTAAGCAAGAACCGATCAGCTCTCTGAGTGTCCGAGGGTGGGTGGTGGAAAGGAAGCATCGTTCAAAGTATAATTCATCTTGAAATGTACAACCCAGAGAACTGCATCGAACCGGTCGCGGATGCCCGGTAATCCTTGTGGCGATAGGCATATAAAGAGGTGAAAAGGTCTCTTGACTACCAGCCAGACCATATCCTGTCGAGAGATATCAAGCCTCATTTGGAGCGCCTGGCCGGAGGGAAGGACGCACGAAGAAAATCGATCGAACAATGCACGAACGTCATCACAGCGAGCGGTCTGGCTGAAAGCAGGAGCTGGTGCAACGCCAGAGAATGAGAATCCTCTGAGATGTAAATTAGTTTCAATGAAGTGGATAAAAGCAATCTAGATCGTGACACTCTCTGACCTGACTTTGCGAGGTCACCCGAGGTCACCTTTGAGTTTCAAATTAGTATCATCAAACAATGGTTTGAGAGCACCACTCAAATTTATTCATTCCATTCATACATTCAGATGCAACAATTGCATAGGAAACAAAAAACGGATTCCTAGCAAATCCACAGTAAAATCCAGAATAAGAGGAAAAGTGAAAACAACATCAAAAAATCATACCAAAATCTGAGCACGTTGCATAGTCGCATGCACCACACGGCACCGCACCGGTCCGGGTGCTAGGTTATGTGACTGGAAAGCATAACTTGTTTTTCAGTTGTATCCCTCCCCCGCCACATCCGTTTCTGAAGCTGTTTGGAATCGGACAAGTTGCATTCCTAGAAAATGCCGTCGTCGACCAGCAGAATCTAATGTTTGCTATCCAATTCCGGCCGGGCTCTGCTCACCGCAACGGCATACAACTTCTGTGCCACCGCAAGCCAGCCAGCCAGCCAGTGTTTCCTCTTCTGAGTCTTCTGAGTTAGTTTTCTTAGGATGCAGTTGTTGGTTCCGTTGTTTGGCCACTTGAAACTTGATGCATCGATTTTTCCGCTTGGATATGTTGGTCGTTGGATGTGTGCTGCTGGAAATTTCAATACTGAATGAGTAAATTTGTCTGTCGACCGGGAATGACAGGTACGCTGCCTTCAACTTTCTCGGGTATTATAAAAACTGACACATAAGACATTAGGGTCAATATCGACCCGGACTTCAACCTTTTCTAGAATTATGAAATTGTATCCCATTTGAGAGGTTATGATGCATTGATTCGGGTAATACTGGCACCGGGAATTTGCTGCAAATGGAAGGAGGTTTTGATTTCGATGTGTGAACAGAATTCCATACAAAACATTCCATACTAGTTGTAGAGAGTTGCCACCTCGGACAAAGTTTCTCAGTATGTCAGTTTTCGTCTTTTGATATTGTCATATTAGTTTCAAATCATGCAACAGAGATGGCGCTGCAGTCTTTCTTTACCAAATGAAGCGCTAGCGAGTTTCCATCTTCGGCAGAATTTATCATTAACTGTCATTTGTTGTCTTTTATCATTATCAGATTACTTCCATATATTGCCGAAGATAAGGCAGTGCAGTCTATATTTTCCAAATTAAGCTACAAAGTTGCCGTCTTGGCAAACTTTTTCAGTACGTCATTTGTCATCTTTTGACATTATCATCTTAGTTTCATATATTGCCACAGAAACGGAGCTGCTGTCTATATTTGCCAAATGAAGCCCTAGACTAGAGAGTTGGCGTCTTCGACAAAGTTCATCAGTATGCCATTTGTCGCCTTGTGAGATTATAACATTAGTTCCAGATTTTGCCATAGAGGTGGTGTATTTGCAAAGATAAGCTGCAGCGCCATCTCTGCGGTATGATCTGGAATTAATGTGTTCCAGTCTCAGAACCTTCACGAGCGGCCCGCCAGCGTCTCAGATTCTTTCACCACTCTCGTTTCATTAGTCCGAAGTACGTAACGTCCAACGTTTGTGCCAGATGCGTTGCGTTCGGTGGCAAGCAGATGAATCTCATGCCTCATTTAATGCAAATTGCAACAACCTTCAGATGTGAGGAGAAATTGTCTCTGATCAGCACAAATGCCTCATTGCTGGCAGGAAAACTGTTATAAACCAATCTTCAAAAAGTGGAACCAGCCTTAAGCACCACGTTTGTTGGCAACACATCTCCGTTCGCTCTGCCTCAAAACATCACGGATGTAACCAACTTACTGTAGTTCCTCACGTTTTCAAAATATTTCAAGCCACAATACACGCTTCCCTGGATCGTCCGACAGTTTCGTCTCATCTTAGTTGAATTCGTTGGAAGCAGGAACTCCGTCGACCGAAAGCTTCATATTGTCAATTTATTTCCTAAATTTTGCCCGTGTTATTCCTGCTCGACTCAACTTGATGTTTTGCTCAAACCGTTTACTTAGCTTCTGCTGATCGCGAACGAATCGAGCCATCCAGTCTCGAGCATGTTTGTTGTTGACGGAAGGTGCGACGTTTCGACATCGCTTCCTCAAATAGATTCGAGCAATCTTCCGAAGATCATCCGTTCCATCGGAAAAGCACCACTTGGTCAAAGTAGAGGAGAATCCGTGTAAAGAGACTAAATAGAGTTGAAATGAAAATTCACGTGCTTATACATTTTATAATATAGCTTCGATTTTTTTTGTATGCGTTACCTTTCCACGCAATGGTCAAAATACAGTTTTTAAAATTTTGAGTATTTACACCAAAAATTGTGAATTTTTTGAAAAACTGCCATATTGCCCAAAACGTAAAATGTGATTTGAAGAAGGTCGATAATTTGTTCCGTTCTGGAGTTATCGCCGAAAACAACCCGTGTAAAAAAACCGTGCAAAAAAAACCTTAGTGTATAGTATACTATGAACAAATGTTTATAAACAGTATTACAGCGGCCCCTCATGACAATATAAGCCATGTACAATGGTATGTCACCCAAGCAACACCAAGCCATAATAATTAGTTACACAGCTTGATTGTGACCCAATTGAGTCACATTGAAGTAACTGTTACTGGTTTGCAACAAGTGTGCTACTAGGGCATTTTCATTCCTCATTCTCAACTATAGTATTCAGTAAGCTCAAGGTTTTATCACGGATTGCAAGCGTCGTGGCACTTTCACAAATAGTTTTTTATAAGATGTAGAGGGTTAATATTCGTACAGGCCTTTTCAGGGCACGATGGTACGAATGGCCAAATTTCGTGATAGAAATCGATAACTCCAAGATCCAGTAACTTCAGACACATGATGTCTTCGGAGGATTTATTATAAACTATAAGACCCATCTTTCGGGTCTTTTTATGTTCATAATAAAAATTCTAACATTTTATTCTCATGGTTTAGATGAATTTAAGTAAATGTAGTAAACAAATGTTAATATAGAAACACAGGCAAACAGACATAACATTCATTCAGTTTCTTCATACATCACGCATTGACCGGTCAATTCAAATGTTTCTTGGTTGGCACCTAGTCGATTTCCTTACGTTTGGCGTTTGCAAAATTCTGCGCTCTGTTTAGCTTTAAGTGTTATATCTCTATGTCTGTGATAGAAATGTTAATAAATAAATGAAACTATAATTTAGAAGAAAAATTAGTAATCTCCATTTAATTCCAACTACCTTTGCTTATCTTCGACAGATACGCGTATTTCGCCTACAATGTGCAGACTTCTTCAGTGTCTCGTACTAATAACTCGACAGTCGAGGTTATTGGTACGGAGACGCCTGAAAGTCTGCACATTAGTGGCTCCGCGTATCTACGTCGCAATGGCAAGCGGTAGTTGGGTAAATGTACTATTTTCTTCACAAATATGGTTACAAGTATTCCACTAAACAGCTCAAACCCTCTAGGAAATAAATGAAGGTAAATATAAAAATATCAACAGTCATAAAAAAAACTCACGTTGTAACTGATCTTTGATAATAATTGCTGATGTTGCTGATCGAAAGTTTTGCAGAAAATTTTCAAAACTACCAATTAAAAAAATAGGTTTTTCTTCAAGAAGGGAAAAAAGGGGACAAATGACGTGGCTGGATAGCTCAGTGGTTATCCGTTCTGCTTACTGAGCAGATGGTCGGGAGTTCAATCCCAGGCCCGTCCCCTTCCTTGTATTTGTCACTTACTCTTTCTATCACCACTAGATTTAGAATAAAAAAGCAGTCTACTGCGCTTTCATTGATCGCATCGTCACCACAGTGAATCCATGATCTATAAATAACCTGCCTCACTAACACAAATCTATCCTTCCCTTGACAATTGTGGAGACGCAGAGGTAAACACGGTTTCTATCCAACGATTGTCAAACTAATCATCCTTCCCCCCCTCCCCAAAGACCGTGAGGACGTGGCCGGCGCCGGTACTGATCTATAAATAGAATTAGTGAACTTGTACATTGAAGATGCAAAGCCTACTCCCAAAGCTCCATCTATGTGGTTCTCTGTTACGAATTACACTGGACTGCAAGTCGGCTTAACGAGGTAGCAACTCCCCGCTACACGCACGGTCTTTTTATAATAAAAAAAAAGAAAGGAAGGAAAAAGGGGACAAAACAGTTTTGCATAGTTCACGTATCCTTGTTTGCAAATATTTGCAAATAAGGGAGTAAGACACCCTGAACAAACGTACTTTTTTAAGCTTTAACTTTGATTATGCAGTAGCTAGCAATTCTCTTGTATCTGCATTTGTGAGTAATTTAATGCCCTACAAATCATCCTAACAAAGTTTTGAAATTCAAATTTAATTTAAAAAAAAATAGAGCAAAACACTGTTTTTTCAATCCCACCCTAGAGAAAGATAAAAAAAAAAACTTTTTTTATAAAACGATACGTAGACAAGATAGAAGTTTCTTAGTTTACTAAACAAAGCAGAAGTCACATTAAATTTCATTATCTACAATTCTTTAGTAGCAACAATTCCTCTAAATCATAAAATCATAAAGAGCGAACTTTTATTTTGCACTTTTAAGGACCCACCTAGTCACCATCCAAATCAAAAAGTTAATCAAGCTCCCCGAAACATCAAGCGTTTAAAGTTAATGTTTTTGTCGCAAAATTTGGCCATTCGTACCATATTGATATCTGTTTTGTCAACATTTTGATCGAAAATGGTCCACAAGTTTTCTATTGGTCTCGGGTTAGGTCTTTAAGGTGGACATTCTAATAATACATGAAGAACGTAAGTATTCCTGGAGCCGTTGCTTTGCTCTGTTTTCTCAAGATTCTACGCCCAACACGTTCAGAAATATTTAACTTAATATTTTCTCAAATATGACACTGCTGTGGTAGCCGAACAAGTTTTTAATTGCTCCTCGAGAAATTCGGCGATCATCGATGGCTGTCCTCTTCCTTCGACCTGTCAGGCTTCCAAGTTCTTCATACTTCTTCCATATTTTTCCCGTCCCTGCTTTATAAACTACTTATGTTCAAGCAATTTCTCTATTGAAGAGACCGCCCTAGCACACTTGTTCCAAAGAACCCGGTTAAAGTTACTTCAGTGTGACTCAATTAAGTCACAATCAAGTTGCTGAAACCAACGCTATGGCATCTGTGTGTTGCTTGGGCGTCCTAATGCCCGATGATTGTTAATGGTAATTTTACTGATATCTAAGTTAATTTACTTCTTTTCCTATCTTAACATATTCAAACGCGCACCAGTAATGAGACATCAATAACAAACAAACTGTTTTAACGTTTCCCTGCAGTTTGAGGGTAAGAAAACTATTCGCTCACAAATAACGGTGGTGAGCAGGTGTGTACTTAGTATTGCGTACGTAATATTTTTTTTTCGGGTAAAACTATACTTCTATTAAAATTATCCAAGAGTTTGAACACAAAATATTTAATGTTTAGATGTAATGAAAATATTGTGAATTTAACGTTATGACAGTGAATACGTATTCTATTTTGTCGCAGTGCTGTACGTCTTTAAAAAAATAACATAGGTAAGATCGTCAAAATGCCATTGCACTGACCGTTAAGAGATGATTCAGCGCAGGAGCTGGGAGTTATAAAAGAAGAAAAATCTTTAAGTGATCAAAAAGTGAGCGAACGCAAACTGCAGCAGAAGCTAAAGAGAGGAAGCTCGAGGACAGGTGGGCAAGGTTGAATATTGTTATGCGGAATCATCAGACGAGGCCAATCGTGTCTGAGCCTCAGGCAATCACCCAAAATAAGCGACTGCAGGTGCAGTTGAATAACATCTTTCCGGATATGCGCGACGGAGGATCTACTCCAATATTATGGTGGCCAAACTGGGAGAGCAGATGGTCGGCAAGATCACAAAATTCGTGAGGGAAATCCCGAAATTCTTTTTTCCATCGGCCATGACTAAGGTTACGGACAATTGCCGTAAGGCCACTGTGATCGGAAAATCCTTTTTTCACGGTGAAATTAAAAGCTCGTAAGGGTTATATTGAAAAACCATGATGTTTTCTAAAAATCTTTTCCAACTTATGATGATAGTTTGGACGGTAGTTCCAATCTTTACTGCTACGACGGCGGTGTTGCTAACTTTTTAACGAAACAAAATAGAAGAGTTTTGTCAAAATCGAGTTTGTAGGGAATATAATTTGCTGGATGCTTAGCGACCATGATATAATATAGTTTTACCAAGGATGAAACATACCTGTAAGAGAAGAGAAAAGAATTTGATTACTTACTATTGCAAGAAAGTTTAAGTCTTATTCAGAATGTAACGGCGTTCAGTAATATACAAAAACAATTGTGTGAAATTTATTAATGCTTTTCTTCCATTTATTGCTCTACCGAGTTTAAAAAACAAAAGTTTTTTTTAATGAATTCTGAATTTTTATTCCACACGATTGTGTTCTTTGTTCGCGAATGATTATCACTATTATACAAACAAATTTGTAATATTTGTCTCTTTTGGGTTTAAGGCGCAACAGATCCAAATTGTACCAGCTGGTCGAGTTCTTCAAAGAAACAATTTTTTTTTCAACTAGTTTATTTGTTGTTGTGACGGCTGAGTATTAATAATACACAACAGTTATTGAACAAATTTTATTGATTACATATTCCTTTTTGTTGTTAACGCGGCAGGCGTCTTACTCATGGCAATGACAAAAAAGTGTAACAAAGGGGTTTTAACAAAACAAGGTATGGTGAGCACTGTTATGATGGATCAGATATGGTATTTATAGACACGGTTAATATAAGAATATAACAAAAGTATTTGTAATAACAGCTGTAGACTCATATAAACTACTAGTCGCGATTGGAAAATTCACGCATCTCTCAATAAGGCTAGAAACAGCCTGTTTTGAATATTTCCTCAAGCACTTCAATTTCACAAACAAAACACGTCAGCATCCAAGCATGGCTTGCTGCGATCCTCCGAGAAAATACCTATTATGGAATCATGCAAAATTTGTTCGAACACTGTGGATTCTGGGAGAGCAGTCGCTTGAATTGGATCATGTGGTTTTGGTTTTCATTTCACCTGTACAGGGATGCCCAAAGCACATTAATACTCGGCTTGGACGGTGAATGTTGGACTGCTCTGGTTCTGCAAATCTTGTCGCTTGAATTTCGACCAAGTGGTCTCTGACTGTGAAAAGACGATGATGAAAGCCTTACGAGAATTGCTGATGCGTACCGAATCAATGGACACGCGTGTTGGAAACTATGGCGAAAACCTTCAATAAGGTCAATAAGACACTCTATGGATCTCAGCTGAATTCCAAGTCAGCGAATCCATCCGATCAAACCAACATTCATCAAAGAATCGACGAGCTCACTGTTCAAGAGTAACATCACCCTGCCCTCGTTAGGCTACTGCCGAACGATAGGATGTTTTCGCAGCAACGATCGTTCCAGCGAATCAAGACGCTCTTCGACGATCACAGGCGATCGTTATCGTTGACGTCACAGCAGGAATTTTCTGGTTCCTAGATATACTCTCGGGAAGGATGGATGGGAGCAGAGCCAGAATAGGAAGGCGTATTCCGTGTTAATTGTTTGTGATGTAATAGTTCGTAGAAAATGTATTTATTATAAATAAAATGTGTGTTGGACCAACTATGTGTGTGTTGTGTATGAATGTGATGTGATGTGTGGTTGAATGGAACCCCAAATGAAACCCAACCAAAATATACTTCAAATACTCCACCCCACTGGCAGTGCAAATTAATTACCCCTCAATCGGTGTTGGTAACCCAACACTCACTTTGAACGATCCAATCAACCGATCTAGATCCTGCGAAGAGACTTCTTTTTTTGAAGTCATGGACGAAATCAACAGTTCTGTTGCACATATTCCGCAGAAATTTGTTGTTGGATCCAGCAAAAGTGTGAAGATCATCTCCAGTCGTTCAGCTGACTCAGAAAGCTCAAGGGTTTTAACATCGCGAAACATCTCGACACCAGCTGTTTCTACACGTTCCGCAAACACTTTGAATAGCGGCTTAGCCATAGGGGTAACTTGGCTCTCAGGCCTCTAACGACGTTGAGTCTTTCTACATCACTCCATTTTGGGACAGATCAGAATGAAGACGTAGTTAAGAAGCATGTTATGGACCTCGCTTACGCACACTCAGCCCGTGTTAAAGTTACTAAACTAGTTTCTCGCGAAAAGCAGATCGAAGATTTTTCGTTCGTGTCGTTCAAAGTAACCGTATGCAAAATAGTATCGAGTGTGGTTGGTGACCCATGGTACTGGCCTTCTGGGATTTCAGTACGACTGTTCAAGCCAAACCAAAAAAAACGGATCAGCTGTACGTCTTCCGAACTCACAGTAAAACATCACGTTTCATCTCCACACCCGAGACGCACAGAATTCAGCACTATGAAAGCCCCGGAGCCTCCCCATCACAGTTCAGACCTTCCAGCCTGCGCTCATCAGTCGTCCCGATCCTGTGTTTGGGTCTGGGGAAAGAGGCTTCCAACATGTGCTATCAGGCAAGAACACGGAATTTAAGAACTTTATTCACTATGATGGTGTCCGGTCCAACAGCTCAAGGACTGTTATCAAGCCGGTGCACATCACATCACCCACTCAGCATCAACACCAAGCTTCGTCGTCATCGCAATTCTTCGTTCAGCACCCGGGATGCACACCTCCCGAGTAAAGGCTAATCTTATCATAAGGATAGCAATTCGAAAACTTATTTTGATATCAACATCAAATTGAAATCAAAATTTGATTTCACTTCATAATTGTCAAATTTGATAACAAATTTAGTTCTCATCTTGCTGTAAGCCCGAGTAGACTTTTCTTAAAGAATAGTAGATTTGTTCTCATTGCCAGACCATTTTTCTTTCAACGGGAAAATTTTTACATCGAGCAGTTTTCATTTTTTTTTCACAGGAATAAATTTTTGTTATCAATTTTGATCTTTTAACCGTTAAAACAACAAAAACGAAAGCAATCTGAGTAATCATTATTGACAATCGCTTGAAAATTGCCTAATATTTTTCGATCGATCTGAGCTCCCGGGACAATTTGGAAAAGATTAATATTTTTGGCGATGAATTTAACATTGTTTGCAGCATATCATTCTAGTACCTCCTTAGAGTAGTGGCAGCTGGCTAGATCCGGCCAAAACATAACGTTGATCTTGTGTTGCCGAGTGAAGGGTAAAATCCGCTTATTCAGACACTCTTTAATGTAAACCTTTAACGTCATTGTGTGAGATGTGATGAAAACCTTTGTTTTAAGGCCACAACTGCAGATTCCTTGCCAAATCAAAAGTTTCCGAGCAAACTTATCAGCAAAAACATTTTTTTTACCTGCAAGGGACATCCCCACGGGGATTTGTTTATAATCCATTTTGACATGATTCCTAGAGGGTTTGAGCTGTTAAATGAAATATCTGGAACTAGAATTTTGACATATGTTTCGTCATCCATCAAACTTTCGTCAAAACTCGTTCGTATAGTAATCGTGCTCGCTTTTGGGCCAATAAATTTATGTAGACACCTGGATTGCTTTTCAAGTATCTCAACCCTTTTCTCCTCAGCTCTTTGTCCTTAATACCACTTTTATGACAGATGCGCTGTGCTCTATCCACACTCAGAGTATCCTTGAAACATTTGATTACAAGACACAACGTTGACTTTGGGAATTTTAACACTTTTGCAATGTTTGAGGCAGACCACGCAGGATTCTCTAGATGTTTGTGAACAATAAATTTTCTTTTCTCAAGCTACATGTTCCGTCCATCAATCCAGACAAACTTTTCACCCATTTTTTTCGTCAATGAAACATCAACGAATGCCTGTCAAACGTTTTTTGTCCCAACCACCAGGGACGCGGTGGTGTATAAACCGACAGGTTTACTTTGAATCGAGCTTTAGTTTCTAGCGGTTGTTTGTACACACTCCTTTTTGTTTCATACATGGGAAAGAAACTCTCTCCTCTTGGGTTTATTTTTGTACACATCGTCTGGTTTTTTACTCAAATTTTCTCTCATCGTGTCTAACTTAAAGACATCAGAGATAAAGACCGCAAAGTTTCATTTAATTCATTTAAAAGAGTTTCTTTCCCATGTATGCAAAAAACGGAGTGATGTACAAACAACCGCTAGAAACTATCACCAGCTGTTGGTAGTACGATCAAGCGTGTACCTTTTGCCCGTCAAGGTGGCGGATTCGATCGTGCTCGACCTACCCTGCCTTGGAACAGAGTCAAGCAAAAACAAAACTCGGTTTTTTTACTCCCCCTTGTGATATTTTATATGTTAAAAATGATAAATTAGAGGCATCCCTAAACCATGTTGTGCAATTCAGCTTAAAATTGTCTAAGGAATCTGTAGAGTTTTTTCTTTGCTGTGTGCTCACTATGCAAATATGCGCGTTGTCAAACATCGTTCAACTTCGGGCGTATTTTTCTGTAAACATTGCTTACAAGCGATCGAAATGAAATACAAGAGTTGAGCTGGTTTACGTAGTACTGAATTCCTCCATAATTGTCAATTTTCATGCTTGTTTCTTATGAAATACCATCGGTATCTTTCACATACCTTCCAGCATCGAAATGATGCAAGTATCTTAATTGATGATTAAAATTAAAATATCTTTTTTGCGCCTCTGGAATGCGTTCCCAATTGACGGACAGAATCGTCGGTAACAAAAAAAAAGTTGCATTCTACGGCCACACCACCAACCTTCCATCAGCGCAATTACGTCCCTTTTTCGTCGCGAACCCTCGAAGGTAATTAACCAGCAGCGTCCACAAACGATGTTGATAAAGTGGATCCGTTCAACATTTCAGCTAGTCCCAGTTACCTGCCCGCAACCTCTGCCAAGCTGAGCCCCCCTTCCAGTCTGAAATTCCGCACGAAACAGAAACGGATACGCTTCTTTCGCGCTCTCATTATTGAACTTTTGACGTACGCTTGGACCTCCATCGTTCAAAGAAAAGCGGATTAATTATAGGATATTTATGCGGACCAATTGCGCTGCCCCTTTGCAGAGGATCCAATCGCGCCAGTAGCAGCTGGTCCGGGATTGATTGTTAGCAAACAAGTAAGAGTAGCAGTCAATTCCAGCAAAGATTGAGTGTGTAATTAATCTCTTGATGGGACTTTAGAACGAAGTGGCGGGGGGGCTTAGCTCGTGTTGCTACTTAGCAAACTTATTTTAAGATGCTCTCCTAGAATGGAGTTTCGCCTTAATGCTTCGACAATCTGTACCGAGTAGCTTAATTAACGGATTTACAGCTGGTGAGGTCACACTTTCACGGATTACAATGTCACTTATTGTAACATTGTTCCGACACATGAATTGCATAATCCCACCTCCTCACGATTCCACTTGCTTTTACTCAGACTTGGACTGCAGCCAACGAATGGTCGATGAAGCCCAGGCCTTTACGGCTTCCTCCGAAACCGTAAACCCCGTTTGTGCCAGTACATCAAAATCAGACATCATAAATAATAAGTGAGCGCCATATTCGCCCCAAGTCCATTCTAACCAGATTTGAAGGCCATATTTGCAACTGACCGACCGATTGGCGGCCACCTTCGACAATTTAGAATTCATTCGGGCAGGTTATGGCGTTGGCTCCGTTCCTCCGCTGGGCGGTTTTGCGATATGTATTTTTTATTGATTCCCTTTTTCCTCCAAGAACCCTTTTCGTTCCGAAGACCGAAGCAGGAATGGGACGAACAATACAATATAAATATACGCAACATTCCACCCTCTCGGTTGTCCAGTTTGTTGACTCTCTTGGTACGTTGAACAAACATGTAATCCAATCCTCCGCGTCGTGGATTATGGGCACACGGACACACATGAATCCACCGGTCACCGTTGTTCACAGTGACAGTGAAATTGATTTATTGTTTCCAGACATGCCACCACACTGTTGACCCGAGCACCCAGCCCTGTGATGATGCTGACGGACTCAACAACCCAACAACAACTGCACAACTTGCTTAGTAACAGAAACAGATTCGTCCACGCCGCAACCCAGAGACGTCATTTTCCCATGGGATTCGGGCAGCACACGTGGCCGGGTCACAAATGTCGCCGGATTGTTTCATGGGAAAGGACACGCCACCAGCTTGTGTGGGTCGCAGTTTAATGATTTCATTTGCCTAATGTTAGGCGTTTTACTTCCAGCAGATAAGCCAGAGGTAATTTACTGGAAAATGGGACCATTTGAATGCATACCGTCTCTTTTTGTATTTTCATGGGACTAGTAGGAGTAGTGTAAATTATTGAACCAAGAGAAGGTAAAAAAACCTTTAAATGGTGCGTTCGTGGAAATTAACGTTAATAAAGTATATGCGATTGAATTTAAACGACATCGAAAGCATCTATGGCATGTTCTAAATCGAAGCGGAAATTTTGCAGCAATTAGAGCTCGGAACTGAGTCAACCAGGCACACTGCGCAGCCTACTACACATACGAAATAAATATGTTCAAGAAAATAAATATTACATCAAGCCTGTTATGATGGTTACCCATAGTTACTCCATAAGTGACCAGCTAGAAGCACTGGCTTTTCTTCTTTGTGCTTTTAACACAGAGAATAGATATCCAAGCTGAAGTGCCATCCGTGAATAAATTTCTGTAAGGGAACGTCCATTAATTATGACACGCAAAAAGTACCTTTTTAAACTCCACTAGCTCGCCATTTTTTCACTTCCAATCTTAGCGAAATGAAGAAAATATTCATAGAATCTTATCCACGTTTTTCGAAATATTTGCACAGATGTATCACAATTTGTGAGATTTCTGATCGAATGTCTGGCATAAAATCGATGTCAATGTTATATAAACAGATAATTTTTTGAACAACAGCGTCGCATTTTTTCTTATTGAGTTGCCCTGTGTCTCCTTCCAAATCAGAAACAGCGATCGTTTGTCTAGATAAACACAAATATTGAAAAATTTGCATGATTTTTGGGAAAAGCGACACCTCCAAGCCAAGCTGTGTACTTACCTGACGAAGAATAATAGTTTTCGGACTCAATTTATAATTTTAGAATTTTTTGGATAAAATATCAATCGTTCTTTTCATAACAGTGAAAACCAAAAGCACCGCCTACTACCTAAGCTTAACCAAATCATTCTGGTTGACTTTTGATCGGTTTCTCATATTCAAACAGAAAATGTTGCCCACGCCGTGCAATCATTGCCACTGTGACGTATGTTGTGTTAATGTGTGTGCAATTTGAAACCAGCACCAAATGTTATTCGTGAGACATGGAACTTTACCAATACACTGGCATCATCTCAAACAACTGGTGTATTATCGTTTCTTTGGTTTCATAATAAATTTTTAATTACCAATGGTGACATTTGTTGTAGCTCCGATCTCACAGTTCCTTCGAATATCTCCTAACAAAACTTGATGGATTTTGTAGCTAAAAGTAAGTATAATCACTCGAAAGATGTTTGATCTGCCACAATTTGCCTCAATTTTTTAGATAAAGTTATTTAAAAAGTGACTAAATTTTACATAAAATCTTCAATAACTTTTCTAATATACATCACAGCGCTACACAATCTTCAACAAAAATATGCGCTTTACTAAAGTTAGTAACTTTGTAGAGTATATAAAAGCCTTATAATGATTGCTTACAAAATTATTGACCAAAAACTGATTTTTAAGGGCTTTTCATAAATAATGCATCAAATATCGTCAACGTTTAGAGATAGCGAGTTGCTGTCTTGGACAAAGTTGTTTGTTTTAGTGTGTTTTACAACTTTTGTGAAAACAACAACTTTTTTTGTGCACAATCTAAAAAAAAAATTTGGATCACCCTAATACGTGGATACTTCAACACTTCTAATGATTTGAAAAGATAGCCTATTTTATGATAATAAACTTCTCCAAAGATACTACCCTTGTGAAATTGCATATTCACACGCTATTAAAAAAACGCGTGATTTTAATAGGTTCGTTCCACTGTGGAATGTAGCGCCCTGTTAAGCGTTGTTCATTCAATCTACATGGCACTATTTCCAGTACTATGTTTTACATATATGTTTTGACAGGAGTAAACTGAAAGTTGACTGGAGCAGCGGTGGCGTTCCAGTTAAGAGGTAAGAAATTATAAATTTCATAAACATATTGACCCGCCCTCGTAGTACTTGTCACTAGTTGATTTTGCCTCATTGGCGTACTACTCAACACGAATACTGGTTATCTTACTGTTGCTACCAGCACTGCCCCGCGGTGTACAACAATGGTGACAGATAAACGGCATGAGGCACAGTTTCTAACCTTGAATCTAAATCACAGATTGGTTGGACGAACACAGAAAAAAACTGAAAAAGGGTCAAGTACCGAAAATTGTAAGTCTATTTATTTCAACCTAAGTATGCGACTAATCATGAAAATAAACATTGCAGTTAAAAGCTGTAATCGCACATAAAACCAAAGTTTGTTTGCGATCTGCTAAACAAAATCGGTTACTAGCCCATTTTGTTCTCAGAACACTTACTCAATAGTCCGATTCGTTTCGTCATTTCATAGCCGATTTCGACACCAGGTGATTTTTTTCATTATCGCACAGATTGGGCCGAAATATCTCAGTCCACGCTTAGGGCTCATGGATATATGAACAAAACCAATTTTTAAAATAATCAGGATTGCCAGTTTTCCTGGCAAACGCCAATCGAAGTTTTCCAATTTTGCCAAACACCACTTACTTCAAAAATTCATAACTCAAGAACGAATCACCGTAAAACAAACAATTATTTTCTGAGTCATGGAAAATTTTTGAAAAAAAAAATATTTTTGTTTATTAATTCATAAGCTTACATTGGTGAAATTTTGGCGATGGGCTTTTTTTGTTTTGAGTTATGCTCGAAAAACTATGGGCCCGTCACTCGTTCAATACCAAAATAATAAAAAATCCGACAAGTGTAGTCTTCCAATTTGCTTATATATATATATAGGTATCTATAAGGTATCTTTAAGTATGGGGTTTGTTAATTTTGTTGAAGGTAGCTGCTAGATAGAGAGTTTGTCAAAGTATACATACAAACCCAACTCATATAGTGGTGGTCATAAAAAAAGGCCATGTGCGTTTTGGCGAAAATTTACTATTTTCAAATGAAATTTTTGAATGAGTTAGATTTTGTTACTGAAGAAGTTGTTCCTGATTTCTCCCAGTGCAATAAAAAGATTTTTTTTTATTTATTTATTTATTTTACGTTGGCCTATTTCCTCACATGGAAACGACGCACTGGAGACGACTCCATCACCTGGACCCTACCTATTGATCCATGACTATGAACCCGGATCAACGGCTTTACTTCCCATCCGAAGAAAGACGTGACCAGATTTTTTCACCTCAGTAAAACCACCGACGTCGACTGGGATTGAACCCAGACACACTGGGGTGCCAAGTAGCAGTCACGCTTACCGCTGCACCACCGACGCCGGCAAAAAAAATGAAATTGTACCATATTAATTGATAATTTGCATTTATTCTTTAAAAAAATTAAAGTATGACTATAAATTCCCTGGTCATGAAAATAAGGCCATTTGTGAAAATAACTTTAATTTGGAGTATTTTCTTGTCGTTAAATTTCTTTTTTGTTTCACTTTGCTAGTACTTCATTGCACAGCCGTTACTCTCTTCACAAACCGCAACCGCCTCCATGTGTGCCGTCTTCTTAGTGTACGCTGGTGAAAATTCCCGGTCTGAAGCTCCTGCTTTATTGCTGTAGCGGATTTGAAGGAATCACATTTGGAGACATAACCGATTCGACAGTCGGTATGACTTGTTGTTTTACGTTTAGGTCCCCGGTTTTCAATATTGTATTGTATTTTCAGTGCATTTTGCACCATGCAACGAGATGCCCCTATTATCGTCGTAGGAATATAGGGTGCAACAATGTTGCCATTTTGTTAGCAGAATATGCTACAACTGTAATTTAATTTTCCGGTAAGTACAACATTACAATTTATGAGAATTTCCAACTTACAATACGGTGGGCCTCTTAATATGGGCAGCCTCTTAATTCTTTATATAATTAAATTTCAATAACCAAAAACTTTTACACTTGACTGCTGCAACAACTGCTTTGTGACAGTTCGTTGCTCGGACGTCTGTCATTCTAATTTCCGGGTCGCTTTAGCTAATTGACGTGAACTGCGGCGATGACTTGACGCCTCGCTGTATTTTACTGATTGCTATGGGCAAGGTCTCTGCGTTGACACCTATCATTTTAGCGATTTCTCTTTGAGATTTATCTTCACTAAGCCATTTCAGAATCAATGGCCTCTCCGAGTGTAAACCATGAATTGCACGTCCCATTTTAAACATAAATAGAACGAATATATTGTTTATCAAGTGTTATTTTCTTTATTTACCAGTTCAACACAGTCTACCACGACGAATTTTGTATAATATTTCGAATTTGAGCGGTTCCGGTTTTTCGGTCTTATTTTCGTGTCCAACCGAATTGACAGCTGCTGGATAAATGAGTCTTTCTACATGCACAAGAGACACCTAGCAGGTTTATTTTCAAATTAATTTTTTTACTAACATAGTTCCTGTAATGACAGATAGAGTGAGCTCTTCCTGTGATGTTTTGCATTGTGAATTTGATCGATATTGTAGTTCGAGTGAAGGGATGACGTTATTTTCGTGACTACCATCAGCAAGCCCTAGTAGCCCACTTGTTGCAAACCAGTAAAAATGACTTCAATGTGACTCAGTTAGGTCACAATCAAGTTGCTGCAACTAATTATGATGGTTTGGTGTTGCTTGGGAGTGGTTCATCCGTGTGGGAAACGATTTCGAAGAATAGAGTTCATCATTCTTCAAGAGTGCAGTGCGTTGCTACATCGAAATGTTTTCCAAGGACACTACAGAATCATCGATCATGGAGAAGGTAAAATACTAAGAAACTCAACGCGCTAATCTGCAGTTTTGAGTGAGGATTGAGTAAGGAATGAAATGAAATTTTGTACAAAATGTCGCTTATGGTTTACAAATACTAGTGTGGAGAATATTCCCGAAATAGTTTTTGCAGAAGCAAAAATTGAGGAACAGACTTCACCTCCAACTTCGATTTCATTGAAGGAAATAGCTTCCACGAAAGAATCCGTAGGATCATTGATTAATTTAGAAAAAAAATACAAGCTTTTGCACAGTTTTTAGGAATATCTTTCGAGGGAAAGTTATCATCATTAGATTCTTTTAGTAGCAATTATCGCTTCTCTAGAGGAATCAAAATATTTTCACAAAATGTTTAAACGATAAGAACAAGGTTTCCAAATTAAGTTCCTGACGTGTCGGAGGATTTCGATAAACTGCTTTTAAATCAGCTTTTTCAAAAGCCGTGTCAGCTGCAAAAATAGTTGAAGTTTTAGGACTAATGCCGAGAAACTGGTCATATGTAAGATTAAAATGTCACTTCGAAGCAGCTGCCAAACATATGGCTACTGAGTCGAAAAACCCTTTAGGGAATTTAACCTGTCAATAACTAGGCGACCGTCACATAGTTCAGATGATCAAGCATAGAGACGCCATCAATCTCAGAGACGACGTCAATCGACCATATCCTGCGTTGACAGATACAATTTTTATAATTTTACCTCAATGGAATTCGTCAAAAATTATCAAAAGCGCCTTTTGCTTGCACCGTTGGACACATATTTTATTTATATATTGTCGTCAATCATAAGTAGACCGTTTGTTAAATTTTGTTCCTAATTCTAGTTATAATAGTGTTTTTTGTGAGCATATAGCATTGAAGTATTGCCACAGAGAACAGAAATGCATCTTCGGTCTGCTACTTGTGTAAATCTTTAAACCGACATTTCAAATGTTTGTCGTTATGCTTCTGATAGGCAGCGCTGTGGTTGTGCGATAACTTGTATGTAAATATTTATCAATAAATAGCCTAGCACATAACCTGAAAAATTTTGTTGGTTTTTTTCTGCACTTGTTTCTTATACCGGCTGCCCATATTAGCTTTTACACACGCTTTTCAACAAAAAAAGTAATTGTAAAGTCGATTGTATCACTCTGTAAATGTAGGTTGCCATCATCAGATTCAGAGGTGCCGGTAGGGTATGTAAAAATTAAATTTAGATTAAAGCTCTGCTGAATCAATTCGATACGAAACAACAAACAATTTTTTTAATTTCTTTCATCTTAGCGGGTTTTCTCATTCGAACAAATGTTGACAATACACCAAAATATCTGTTCCTATCTGTTTTTGAGGTAAAGTAGTTTGTTGGATCGTGTCAGTCAAATTTGTATTCTAAAACTATTCACCTCTCCTCAGTTGTAGAGAGGTCGTCAAGTCCTAAAAAAAGGTAAATTCTGCGAGATCTTTAACAACTTTTAGAATCATGCAAAAATTAACATGAATCTGTTTCATTAACGTCATGAAACGTCAATTTAAACTTAGTCCTAAACAAAGTGTTTATAATCATCAATGAATGTTTGTGTTTGCAGGATACAAGCAAATATGAAACTTTTTTTTATGCTTTGAATAATATTAATTGCTTTTTAAATTTACATGCGGATACAAGTCTCAACACTTCATTGATCAACTGAAGTTTGAGCAGGATGGCACTTCTTATACGACGTCTTACGGGAAAGGGCCATTTTATGGTATAGGTAGCATCATTAAACAAAACGCATGACTTAGAAAGACTCCCAGCAGGAACGAATAAGAGGTAAAATACCTGAGGATAATACCACAACATTGTTAGCACAATGTTATGCGAATACCAAATTGAGGTTAGACAATACCAAAATAGTACCTCTGAGGTATTCCCAGGTATCCGAAATAACAAGTTTTGTTATTCGAGAGGTATTTTATTTGCAATTCTTAGGTATTTCGCTTAGCTATTTCACCTCTTAATCTGAGCTCTTTTATACCAAGGCCATTAGGTATTCATATGTTGTTGTCTACTGCTCGGGTACAGAAATAAATAGCCATCTTTGTCAATGTATGTGTAAACGGCGTCGTGCAGCTCTATGGCGATCCCATATTCAGATAGTCGCTAAAGCTGTAAGGGTACAATGGGCGAGACAGGTTGTAAGAATGTCGGTAAACAACCCCGTAAAAATGGTGTTTTCCTCGAATCCGGCCGGTACAAGACGCAGAGGAGCGCAGCGAGCTAGGTGGTTAAACCAAGAGGAGCAAGACCTTGGAAGTGTGGGATATTCGAAGAACTGGAGACAAGCAGCCGTCAATCGAGTTTATGGAGAAATATCGTGACGCAGATGCGGTTCTAATAGGACGTTGGACCAGCATAAGTAAGTAAGAAAATAAGTAGCGCTAAACAATTTTATGATTGGGCTACATCAGAAGAAGTAATATAGCACCTTAAAATAGACTGGCAATTTAAACATGCAAACGATGAAGATTACACCAATGCTGGAAAAATGTTACTGGAAAGGTTGAATAATCTTGCTCTAATTCCAGGGACACACAAGTTTTATGCGTTTATTCCAAAAGACGAACATAGCATTTATGTAAATTAACTCTCAGATGAATCAAAAAATCTAGAATACATTGTATACTTTCCCCTCGGTAAAACAATAAAACGGAAATCTTACAACGGTATGAGTCCAATACGAAGTTTACGACAAAAGAAATGATTGTAAAACTAGTAAGTAAGAATAAAGAATAGAAGAATAAAGTGTAGTTTCCTCGATTTAGAAACAAATAAATTATAAGGATAAAATAAACAACAAATATGTGTTTCTTTATTTTGACCAAAGACGCCTTTAAGCATCGGACAAGAAAGAGTATAATCGCTATGAAGGAAACACATTTGAATAAAATTTATGTACTCTAATTGTTATGTTTTGTATTCTCCGTGCGTGGAGTAACGATTATGATGTAGAAGGAGATGTTCGCTCATCACCATGAGGCACTAAGAGTGGACAGTAATGTCCACTGGTGACGTCCGTGGTTCGAGTATAACTGTACCCAGGCCCTTTCGCTCAATTTTCAAACATCTTTTCTATTTCCAACCTTAAAAAACGCACTAATTTTAAAAGTGAGCAACAAATCGAATCGAATGGGGGAAAAACACAGCAACCATCTGAGAAACATACGAACAAACAAGAAGACGACAGTTTTAGGAGCTTTTTCATTTTTGTATGAAAACGAGTAACGGGCCTATAGTTTTTCGAACACTATTTAGAAACAAAAAAAAGCCCATCGCCAAAATTTCCCCAAAGTAAGCTTATGAATTAATAAACAATATTTTTTTCAAAATTTTTCATGACTCAAAACATGGTTTTTCAACTTCAACAATTTGAAAAATTAAGCAATAAAGACTTTAAGACACTGAACATTAAATTTTTTTCGAAATTTCATAATAATGAGCATAATAAATTATGAAATTAAGACATAAATAAGTGCAGTAATTTGAGTAGTAATAGATTAAGGTATTAACAAATTTTGAAAAAAGAAAACATGGGGACTGAGAAGTGAGAAATTAAGAAATTAAGTAAATTACTAACCATGCAAAACAGAAATTAAGAATATTACTTCTACAGTAGATATGCTGTTGGAGCCCCCCAAATCTGTTTTGTCTACCAACATCATCTCTATGCTTCTTCAAAGCCGAAATTTTTATAAAGGCCTTCTTTATAGACGGTTGTGTTATCAAGTTAATAAAACCTTTATAAGGCCATAAAGATTTTGAAAATGTTCTAGTGAAAGATGATATGACCACTTGAATACTTTCACAAAACCTATTGGCTGCCATGAAAATCACGATACAGCCAATTGGCACAGCTGTCTAACTTCTGTCAAACACACTTCGTGGTTGGTTTTTTCTGTTCTGCTTTGTTTGATTCTCTGCTCTTCTAATTTATTCAGTAGTAAATAGTATTTAATGTATTTATTTATTCAGCAGTCAATTATATCTAAGAAAAGTGTTCTCGTAGTGTGGGAAATTTTGTTTGATAGCAAAATATTCAAAACAAATTGAGCTCCAATTTATATGCGCATTTATTTGTATGGTGAATATAAGTACGATAAGAGCCGATAATTAATGTGCCTCGGAAATTATTAAAACCACATAGTTGATGACATGACATGAAAATGTCGAACTTGGTCTCCAATCTACAATTCATTTGCATTTCGTTTGAAATTTGGTTTATTTATTTTTTTATAATTCAATTATTTCTAATATTTCATTATGTGGTTGGAAAAAATTACAATTTTGCCAAAAAGCCAATGTTCGCCAGGACAACTTTAAACCCAATTTAACGTTTAATGCATTTACTGGAGGCAAAATGGGTTTAAAATTGTTTTTCAACTGACCATAATAATATAATATGAATGAGTCCTAAAAGGGCATTTCAAAACAGCATTTTAAAAGTTCATAAAGTCGATATAAAACCGTTGATAGGAGTAAAAGGAATATGAGAAAACAAGGTTTTTATATCGTTGTAAAGAAGTTGTGTATGTTCTCATAAGCCTGACTAAAGAATGGCACCTCTTGATGCTGCAATATAACCAAATTTATTTCAAGTGAGCATTGTCACCAGCGTGATCCGTATTAGAAAATTTCCAATATCCGGAGCTCATCTCTTGATCTGCCTTTCACCAGTACACTATTCACAAGACTGATATTTTCTACGTTCAATGCCTACTTTTTAAGATACTCCTAACAACGCAAACTTTGTGATTCCACGCAACGCAGGGGGGAAGGACACTAAAAAGGTCGTTCAAATCTAACCTACTAGAGATGTTCATGAAAAGTGATGAACAATATAAGCTACTCAAAATATGAGAATGTTTTCTGTGAAGTAGCATTCTTGCTTTCTACATTTTGCTAAGGTATAATTTATTAAATACATAACACATGCACGCAGAAAAAAAGATTGTACATTTGACAAAATATTGGGATAAATTTAACAAAAATGTTTGTCATCTGAGGGCTAACAAACATTTTTGTTAAATTCTACCCAATATGTTGGTTGATTCTACAATTATGATAGTTTCTGATACATCTCAACGTGTTAGTCATATCAACAATTGTTTTGGTTGGATCAACAATTATATTTGTCGATTCAACCACCTGCTTTGTTGAAATGACAATGCCTTGTTAGTTGTTTTAACAAACATGTTTGTTGATCTGATAAAAATGTTCAGCTTGTATTTTGAGTTTTTTTTTATTTTCATTTTTTAGATTCAAAAATACATTCTTTTTAAAATATATATTAAGTTTTATTCATCAATCATAAATCACATACAAATTCGTTCAACCGATGGATAAATTGAGTTCGTCCACTAAGTATGGTATATGGCTCTTCCATGAGCCTGTGCAACGCTGCTATAATTATTTTGTCTTTTGACTTTTACCGTGAGCTGTGTTTTAGGTGTTGTCTCACTCTTTCTCCACAGGATGGCTTGAAAACATGGCTCATAGTAAAAGTCAAACTTTTTATAGCGTACACAGGCTCATTACTTTACGTTCGATGATACGAAGCGTTGGCATCGTGTATTGGTTTACTGAAAATTTAAAAGAATGCATATTACCGTTCTTATGATTTTGCCAATAAAACTTACTGAAGAATGCTCTTGTGAGCTCTGAGAAGATGCCAAATTGCTTGAGTAAGTTAGCCAAAACTACGTCGTTAGGATCCAGCTGCTGAAATTCTTCTTCACTGACTCAGCCATTCTATACGTTGATATTTCACTCAGGTCAAGACTTTAGGTACACCGTGTTTTCTTTATGTACACGTGAAAAAAACATGCACAATATCAACAAACCAGTTTGTTTGATCGAATAACATCCTGAACATTCAACAAAAAATGATTGTTGATTTGACAAAATATAATTGCTATTTAAACAAAACAGATTTCCTGTGCGTGTGCTATACTTTCTACACACTGGTTTGGTTCACCAAACTGCTTACGGAATATGTGAACTCATCTTCCAAAATTCTTATTTTGGATATTAAATTTTATTCACTTCTGACTCGTCATGAACAATGTTCAGATTATGAAATCATGGCATAGTGGGCTAATGCTCTAATTTTTCACTAATATTAGGTGAGTTGAAAACCAGCAGTGATCAAGTCAGCGTTAAAAATTAAATGACCACGGCCACTCATTCCGAATCCGGAAATAGAATCATCCACATATTTTCTAACAAGAGCTTCTTCCAGCCACCATCTCAAGGCCGGTTGAATGGTGATTGCTTCATTTTTTCGAATTACTTCCCGACTGCATTGTTTTTCCACCGCCTGTCATTGTTTTCCATTTATACTAGTTCCGTACAGAGTTCCCTACCGCCGACTGCTGGGGCTTTTGAATAGATGCCTGAAAGAAACGGGAAGGACAACAACGCGACGACGACGACGACAACGTCAAGACGATTTCAACCGTCGCATTTTCCACAGATGACAGTTGAACGGAAAAGTGCATTATCCATCCGCTTTATCGTAATCGTTCGCCTCGATGTCGTTGCTGCCGCCGTGGTCATCGCTGCCCGAGCAAAAATGGCAATTGTCTCAACAAACCAACCGGCGAGTTGTTGCGTTTTGCGAAGAATCCCGTTTCTTATCGGGTCCAGTGTCGCATTCGCTGCCAACCGTGGCGCCAAAATTGTCACCAACACTCCCCCTTGAGCTCCATCGTTGGACTGTATGGCGGTTAGTATTGAGAATGGAAGTCTTTTAAAAATTTTAATTGTTCACTATTATCATCGTCTTCGTCTGGTGGTAAACTCTTATAATTTTTATTTTCAATTCATTTCCTGATGCGCTTTAACGGTTTCATTAACTGGTGGAGTTCGTGGAAAACTTAATCGAGCGATCAAGACACGGCAATGATGGAAGGAACTGGTTCTAATGTGGATTGCCTCTCCTGAACTAGGGGGGGGAATGACAGTTTACAAATTGTCAAAGCATATTTCATAACACCTTGTTTTGCGCCTTGGCTGGTTGCTTCAAACAGCGATTTCTGACGTAATCTGTTTCAGATTGGCTTCTTCCCAGACAGCAACACCGACGAGTAAATGGTGTACGTATAAACAAATGAGTTGGTAGTAAATCATGTTTAGCTTTCCGCTTGTTCGATGTTCTGCAAAGAGCGCAACTTCGATGGACGAGAAGAAGGTCAGCTGCGCGAGTATTTAGCATCATTTTCAATTAAAATATCCATTAACTACTACTTGCCACGGTGAGCTGAGCTGAGCAATGGCTGGCAGCAGTAAAAGGTGTTTTGATAAATCGGGTTCCACCTCTACTGTGGGGTG
Source organism: Aedes japonicus (assembly GCA_034211315.2). NCBI lineage: Eukaryota > Metazoa > Arthropoda > Insecta > Diptera > Culicidae > Aedes > Aedes japonicus. The sequence continues at coordinate 281,369 of JASCZW010001444.1, forward strand.
TTCGTGACTGATTAAGATTAAGAACTGGGAATATTCTCAGGTTTTGAAATGAAGTTTTTTTTTCGCTGCAACTGACAGGAATCGACATTCTGTAACCTGCTTTGTTACTCAAGAGATGAATCATTGTAATTTCCGGTGCGGGCATTTTCCTCTGAATCAAAGGTTGCTATGACCAAACGAAAGAAAACAAAAGCAATTCTAGACAAAATAGTCAAAAGGTCGAAAGTAACATTTGTAAATAATGACCTCTTGCTGTATTTTTCTGGGATCTGCTTGCCCCACACACACAAAATAGCACCAGCAAACAGATAGAAGGAGTTATTACCTTCCCTTCGGTAGTGATATAGATGTGAGCAACCTGGCATTTCCAGGAAATTTACGTTTTGTGTCATTGTTTACAATTGTTCCTTTCGACCTTTTGACGATTCTTGTCTACGAATTCAAGCAAAAACAATGCATTTTGAGTCCTCGGTAACATTGAGAGATGCCTCTCTTCTATCGACTTTTCTTTGGTTAATAGCTTGTCTATTAAACGATTTGGCTGATGTTTTCAACGTATTGGATCCCATATCACACTTTATACTACCGTGCTGTATATTGAAAATAGTTAAACATGTTTTCACATAGCCGTAGGAACGCAAAGAGAAAGTCGACATAGAGAATGTCTCAATGTTACTTAGGACCTAATGCATTGTTTTGCTTGAATTGAATTATGTCGTTTTTGGTTTTACACCTGGGTTAGGTCTGACTCTGACTCGCAATTACCGAACGAAAACGGATCCAAAGTCGAGTCAGTATGTTGGTGTTAGTGCAAAACGTAAACATAAACAAACATAAAAATTTCACCATGAGGCACCAAGAGTGAACATTAATGTTTTTGGCTAGAATGAAAGATGTGAAGAGAAAGTGTTGAAAGTTCCGTCAGTGTGCGGCAGGCTGGAAATAGAACAGATGTTTTTATTTTAGGAAAATTGAGCGAAAGGGCATTTATCCAGTGGTACTCGAATCATGGTCCATGGACGTCAATTTTTGCCTCACATCCCACTGCGGGGTACATTGTAGGACGGACCAAGTCCGCCACTGCAACAGGCAAAAATCAGTCGTTGCGAATCAAAACAAACGCAAAAAAGGAGAGAGTTCCTCTCCCATGTGCGCATCAACAAACAGAGTGCACACAATAGATCACTAGAATAACTATACAAGCCACAGTGGTACATGAGCGTCTTTCCATGCGTCAATTTTTGCCTGTTGAAGTGGCGGACATGTTCCGTCGCTACAACCTACCCCGCAGTGGGATGTTAGGCAAAGATTGACGTCCATGGTTCGAGTACCATTGGATACATGCCCTTTCGCTCAATTTTTCAAAAACATCTGTTAATTTTCCTACCTGCCGCGCTCTGACGGAACTTTCAACACTTTCTCTTCACATCTTTCATTCTAGCCAAAAACATTGATGTTCACTCTTGGTGCCTCATGGTGATGAGCGAACATCTCCTTCTACATCATAATCGTTACTCCAGGCGTTTCTTCGTTTGCTGCTTCTGACCAGCAAATGGCCGTTTTCTACATGTACTGGTCTTCTTCATTTTACTCCACACTCTGCCAATAATCAAAACCCCCACTATGAGGCGACTCAATATCAAACTTCAAAACTGCTAATAATCATCGATTCACTTAAACTTAAACTTAATAATTCCTGTTCGGATTTCACAATACTAACACTAATAAACAAAACGAAGCTGATGTAACTCTTCTTCCGGGCACGTGGGCGAAGCACAAGAAAACAAAACAAAGTGGAAATACTACCAACAATTACACTTTTCGGGAGGGAATCGATTGTATCCACTATTTCTTACACAAAAAACGCAGAGATTGTATGATTTCACTGTTAGCTTAAGTTAAATAACGAATTAATGTTTGATCTTTTTTCGCGAAAACGACGCAGCAAAAACCAAACGCGTCAGGTCTAAAGCACGGCTTGTTGCGAGCTCTCTGCTCGTGAAAATTGATAATTATGTACTAAAAAGGAAAATGTACGATTGAAAATAATGCTATTGAACATGACAGCAGCATGATTGAAGCCGAGCAATGAGGACTATAGCATTTTAAATAACTGACATTATATAAGGTTTATCATTTTGTTATTCCTTTATCTGGGAAAAAAGTGAAAACCTAAATAAAATTAAATTCAAAAACAAACTTACATTGCAATACGGAATTTACTGATTGCTTATGGCAAAGACAATAGAAAAATAATAGAAAATATTTATTAGGTACAGAAGCGTGCAATTTTTGGGGTAGTTTTAAAAAACGATATACAATATGACTAAATTAAAATCTAGATTCTCATCTATATAAAAATGTGTTTTGGTTCAAAAAATTGTTTATTGATATCTTTTCGTGGAAATCATAATCTCAAGATCATAAAGTGAAACTAGAAAATTTATCTGGTCATCATCATACCAAAGAGTCTCGTATCTCAAGTAACAATTCAAATGCAAATTGGTTTTATTCGTGTTTTATGGTAGTTTTATCAAAGCATTATGGAGATCACCCTGTTTTATCGGGGCATTTTCCAAGTAAAGGTGGTTTTAATTGATTAACAGTTCTTAAGATCATATGATATTGTGTGGGTCGAGATGGCACTAGTGTTTGGCACACTGTATTAAATACTGTCTACATGGTCTTAGCAACGGCAGTCACAGTGAAATACCCGAGTAGGTAAGACGTCTGTTCTATCTAAACGGTGGTCTGCGCAATGGGTGATTTGCAGTACTATACGGAATTGCACAACATTCATAGTACCATTTAACCCCAAATTCTTCTAAATTCACCTGAGTATTTATAAACAAACTCGACCCACACAGATATCTCATTCGAATTTTCAGTTTCCAGATTGGAACTGAATCTAAAACGGATTCGCTTTAAGTGTTTTAACTCAAAACATTTAACGTCTTATTGAGCTTATCTAAGCAAATGTATAACTGGTATCATAACAGCAATCTATCTGGTCAATAACTATCGGAACAACAAACTTTTGAGCGTTCTATACTCGGTGTATTTGTTACCATACTGAACATTTATTTTCGTTAAATAGCTATCACGCGTTTCGTAAACATGGATTTAGTACATAGAACAAATGTATCGTATATTGTATGAAACATTCACATTGCTTTTTATCTGGTGAAATGCTATCATTACACTTTTTCGTATAGTGCATTAAATGAATTTCGTGAAAACTAATCAATCACTGTTTCTCTTTTATCGTACTTATGTTAGTAGGGTAGGGCTCGATGGATCAGGATTCACCTTGATAAGTGATGTGATCATATGCATTATATACATTTTAAAATGAAATGAACATTCACACATGAATACACATGTATACATACACAAACATACACATACAAATACTTACATATCATACATATCGAAACTCACCATGCTATTCCCACACCTACTATTACGACCGCCGGTCTCACACCGCATCACCATGACCCGGGAAGAGTGCCACCCAGTTATCTCCCGGTTCCGGTTAAGCCATATTTTATGTTCACTCTTTTCCTGGTTTCCATACCACCGCATATTAACGACTTTGAAACATGTGATCTTTCATGCCTTCTTATTATGAGTCATATCTTACTAACACTTCTTCACATCTCTCTGCAATTTTATTTCACGCCACCGGACAATAGGTCAACAAAACAAAAGATAGCGCGATATGCCCGCTGCAGCTTTTTCACTTTAAAAAAATTTACCCGGACTCGCACCACCGAACAATAAAAAAAAAACTTTATCTATTGTGCATACCTTGCACCAAAAACCTTGGAAATTATACAGAGCTCACAAAAACCTTTCTCCTTCCTAGCAGATAATTCAAACACAGTTTCATGACTAACCAATACCGCCAGAATCCACTAGCACGCCTGATGTTTATTATTAATTATAACTATTCTTCTATTATACTTATCACACAAAAACAATTAAACTTTGAAACCGTAGAATTGCGGTTGCTGGATCGATTATGTACGATAAACCGAAGATCGCGAGAACAAAAAACGAGTGGAACAACAAATCTAGGCTGAACGTTTTCAAAAACCGTCCGATTGCACCGAGAGCAAAATTTGAACACTGGAAACTGCTGCGATTCTTTTGCAAAAAGATATAGAAATAATAGTTTACTTTTCTCCTTGAGGTCTTTCTTATATATGCTGATTCCTTCTGATTAATCAACTAATTAAGAGATTTGGTTTTAAACCCTAGAGGTTTGGGTTTGAACACAGTCCCACAGTCCACCTCACTTGCAATAAACTGGTTATGTCACTATATTCCAAGACAAATGTCAACTCTATGGGTGATACGGAATTTTAAGCAATTGCTGAATGTTAGTGTTAACACATATTACCTATTTAATACCATGCTTTTTAACGAAACCTTTATAATAATACTGCAAGAAAAAAATTGGTAAACGAAAATTGGGTACTTATCTGAGTCGATTTCAATCCAACGGTTCAATCCTCCTCGTCCTTCTATATCAATTTCATAAATTTATTTTAGTTTTTATTACAGTCACGATGGTACGACAGAACGACAAGTTTTTTCCAATGAATAATTCGTCATACGTCTTTTTCACTTATGAAAACATGTAATTTTCTCATTCAAGAAGATCTGCAAGTGGTAACGTTCAAAGTAGAAGAGTTCCATAATGAAATCCAATGTGGGGTAATGGGTAACTAACTGTGACTAATTAAGTGAGGATTTGTAAAAGCCCTTGTATACATATAAAACACAAATATAAATTGTCCAAAAAATTACAACACAAAAGTTTTTCGTGCCTCTTCTCCAGCACAGCACACAACCCGCGGATTTAGAATCAGCTGTGTTCAAAAAATCAGTTTCGTTGAAGAAAACAACGAATAGATTTGTAAGTATTACCTTCGATTTCGTAAGATAAACTAAAATTAACTTTCAGTTCTGGTAAACATCATTACACACATCGAATGAAAATCCAATTAATGTTATCGTCTTCCAAATTACCGATTGGTTTTTCACTACAATATGCCGATTCAAATATACCATTATCTATTCGAATACATCCTTACCCAAGTAACATTTTCAATTTTAGAGTACACTTAAAAAAAATCAGGAATAATTTCCTGAAGTTTAGCATATTCAGAAGTTAAAAAACTAGAAGGGACATCCCAATGGGATTGTACGCAAAGTTTACGTAGGACTAGGAAGCAATGTGCAATCTAGATCGCTTGATTGTTTAAATAGTGGCCGAAATTGATTTCCTTCCAAATCTAACACCCATGCCCTAAACGTTCACACTACAACCTTTATTATTTGATACTAGCTGAACCCGGTGCGTGCGCTGCTACGCTTGCAACTAAATGAAGGAAAATTTAATATAACTGGTTTTTTATGGTTTTTTTCGAAATGAGTTTTTTTTTCTTGAATCAGCAGGGGTTCAAACTTCTATCAAAACATGCTTCTTATCCGAGAAACACACGTTTTGTGTTTAAGTAAGCTGGATAATTCTCATTTTTTGTAGAAATTTGTGTTTCATTTGTATGGGAGCCCTCCCTTCCAAACCACCATACAATCATTGCCTTCAAAACCCCCCACATTCCAATTTTGGTTCCATTTGCTTGATTAGTTCTCGAACCATCGCACTGGGCTCATCGATTATAATAAAAATTTGAGTTAAATTTGTTTGAACCCCCCCTCCTTCAGAAAGGGGAGGGGTCTGGAACTACCATAGAAACATTCTTGCCTTCAAAACCCCCCACATGTCAAATTTGATTCGATTTGCTTGATTAGTTCTCGGGTTATGAAGAAATGCGTGTCTCATTTGTATGAGAGCGCCCCTTCCTGAGAGAGTAGAGGTCTCAAAAAATCATAAGAACCTTCCCCAGCCCCAAAAACCCCTTCATATAAATTTTCACGTTGGTCGGTTCAGAACTTCTCGAGTCTATAAGGGTCAGACAGACAGACAGACAGAAATTCATTTTTATGTATATAGAAATCTAGCCTCCAAAAACCCCCATATGCTGAAAAGGTTTCATTCACTTGATTAGTTCTCGAGTTATGCAGAAATTTGCTTTTTATTTGTATGGGAGCCCCCCCCCCCATTTGAAGTGGGGAGGGGTGGTTAAGTGCCATAGAAACATTTCTTGCCTCCAAAAACCTCAACATGCCAAATTTGGCATTTGCTTCATTGGCTCTCGAGTTATGTTAAAAATTATGTTTCATTTTTATGGAAGTCTCCCCTTCCAGAAGGCGGAGGGGTCTCAAACCACAATAGAAACATTTATTTCCTTCAAAAACTTCCACATGCCAAATTTGGTTCCATTTACTTGGTTAGTTCTCGAGTTAGGCAGAAATTTGTGTTGTTTTTGTATGGGGGAGGGAGGGGCCCCCTTCCAGATGGCGGAGGAGTCTCAAACTTCCAGAGAAACATTTTGTGCCTCCAAAAACCTCCACATGCCAAATTTGGTTCCATATGCTTGATTAGTTCTCGAGTTATGCACAAATTTGTGTTTCATTAGTATGAGAGCCCCCCTCTTACAGAGGGCGGATTTCTTGCCATCAAAAACCTCTACCTGTCAAATTTGGTTCCATTTACTTGATTAGTTCTAGAGTTATGCAGAAACTTGTGTTTCATATGTATGGGACCCCCCCCCCCCACCGTACCAGAGAGGGAGGAGGGGTCTCGAACTACCGTAGAAACATTTATTGCCTTTAAAATCCCCGCTAGCCAAATTTGGTTCCATTTGCTTTATTAGATCTAGAGTTATGAAGAAATTACAGTTTCATTTGTATGACAGCACCCCTTCTAGGAGAGGGAAGGGGTCTCAAACTACCATAGAAACATTTTTTGCCACCAGAAATCCCCACATGCTAAATTTGGTTCCATTTGCTTGATTAGTTCTTGATATATGCAGAAACTTTTGTTTTATTTGTATTGGAGCCTCCCTTTCTAGAGAGAGGAGGGGCCTCCAAAAACTTCCGCATGCTAAATTTGGTTTCCTTTGCTTGATCAGTTCTCGAGTTATGCTGAAAAATGTGTTTCTTTTGTATGGGAGCCCCCCCTTTCAGAAAAGGGAGGAGTCTCTTACTATCTTAAAAATATTCCCCGGCCTCAAAAACCCGTGCATACAAATTTTCATGCCAAACGGTCCTTCCGCTCGCGAGTTAAATCGTGACAAAGGAAACCCCAACTCATTTTTATTATATAGACTAGATAGCCTGTCTTGGAATCTAAATTCATTCATCTTACTTTCACTGGAAACAATATGTATGACATATGATTTGAAGAGACTCTATATCAAGTAATATACCTTGCAGTGCGAATGAGTTTTGTGCATTGGGGAAACTTTTACTCAAGAGGCAGGTTTCATTCAACTTCAATTGCATACGGTTTCTACTAGGCCTATAAGTGTACAACACTGCCAAAAGTGCAAATGCCGAAAACATTACGGCTTCGGCACACGATAGATATTTTTCATAAACACCCCCAGCACTCCCACAGACATTTCAACTCTCTTTCCAGTTGTTTTGATGGCCCTGAAAAGGGCCACTTTGGGTTCAAGGGAACAGCTACTGTCCCCACCTCGTTTCGTCATGAAGCTGGTTTACTTGGCCACGGCTTCGGTTCGCTCGGTAACCTCGTGTTTCGCCCAGCTCTCCCGGCAGCATGATCGAAAGGCAGTTTGAATTTCCAGAGACGTCGGGGTCATCCGAGAATTGATTTAAGTCAGTCGGGCAGCTACGCTTTCGAAGCTGTTCACAACGCTTATCGTTTGGAGGCAACGGCAGAATCGGGTTGAAATGCTTCAGAACCCGGTAGATGAGGTGCTTTACGTTTTCTTCTTCCGAACGTTGCTGCTGAAGCGAGATGGTGAAGCGAGATTGAACTATAAGAGCATATTCTGTTGATATTATCGACCACCTGGGAATCATTATCCTTATTGCGTTGTAGATGGTTGTGGTCTGTTTGGGAATTCAAAGTCTATTATTGCCGATAGACGTCTAGGTCGAAATATTGCGAATTGAACTATAGACCAGCATTGGGAAGTGAATATGTAAGAAAAATTCTATTGCTAACTCTTTAGATAGCATTTGCTGGTCCTAAAAAGGACCGTTTGTTTTAATAAGGATGCGGCCCTTAGTTGTACTTTCTACGATGGTTCAACCACATACTTTGCAGCCATATTTATGCTGCGACATTTTAGTTGGACATTCTCAAAATTTTAATTTTTTTTTCTTGGTTATCGAGATTTTTAGCCTCGGGCTGGTTCGCCGGGGGTGAGATTCGAACTCGTGACTTAGGCGTGAGAGGTATGGATGTTAACCAATACGCCAGGGTCGCCCCCTCAAAATTATTTGATTCCTATCGAATGTCTGAAATTTCAAACAGCACAAGAAAAATATTCAATCAAGCTAACTCTTTAATAAGCAAACTGACTTGGTCGTACTGAAAAGGACGGATATAGTTGACGGGGGAGAAACATTGTTCACGGTTGAACTTGAGGTTTCTACTTGGTATTCTTGGTTCAGCTCCTCGCAGGTGCGGGTGGCCAGCTGCAGGTGACGTGGGATGATTCTTGTCCCGTTGTTGTCACGGGTGGCTTTTTCCCATCAACTCTTAGGTGCAGCCTTCTTTCTCGCAGCGAGGTTGACGGGAGTATCGGCCCAAACAGCCGACTGCACCAACCTCTCTGGATGAGTACTGCTCACCGCTCGCCTACTGCGTTGCTACAGCACATTTTGCTCCGACAGCACTACGATTACCGTAAGACTCAATCAAATTTTCTGCTAAGAGCTTGTAATGGCGTTGGATGCTTTTGCACAAAAGAAGGCGGTACCAACGAAGTCAATGTGATGCAAATTGCATCAAAGGGGACGAACTTTAGTTATTGCGCCACAATAATTAGTTTTAATTAGTTCAAGCTAGACGGATGATATTCTTAACAGAAATATGCTTAATTTGCATGCCACCGCCAGCAACTATTCCGCTATGCACAACTATGAAAAATGGCGAACTCAACCACATGGTCGGTCTCTGATGTGTTGCAGTTCGGCTCGAATTATCCTTTCTAGACTTTCGTGCGTTAGTTGTTCAACGTTCTTTGTGATATAATCGGGATTTGCGATTTCACTTGGGCTTTCTTCCTTCGCTCAGCTCCTCGTCGTTGTGACTGGCCATGTGTAGGTGACCAGGTTGACGGAAGCATCGGCACCAACCCCAGTATAGAAAACAAAGACGTAGTCCTACGTCAGAAACACAGTTTTTCAGAAGTTCAGAGGAGTTAAGGAAAGAAGTTTTTAGAAGTTCAGAAAAATATCAAAGAAATTTTAGAGAATTCTTCGTTAGAAAATCCTTCAAAACTTCAAAACAATAATCCTCAATTAACCAAATAATCCCACTTGGGGTAACACAAGATCAGGAAAAAGTTCACAGATTTTACCAGAAGGTCAGAGAACTTCAAGATAAAATCAATGAAAAGAGATCGATTACCGTCCACATTTAAATAAATAACTTCCTCCACAAAAATTTCAACTTGCAACTTTGAAACAGATTTCCAATAAGGTTTTCAGAATAAGAAAAGCATAAATATGATTTACAAAACAAGAGCGAAAAATGTATGCATTTATTCTTTGAATGTCAGGAATGATAACTAAGTGTGATGGAATTCCGTAATTAGTGCAAAGTGTAATATTTCAATGACATTTTGAAATCTTTCAACATTACAACTGACAGTGGAGACTCAGTCGGCTTCTTTGATATGCAATTTTGTTCGACTTGACATTGACAATTGTTGAGTCGAATTGCTCGACTCGACTTCTAAAGATTGGACTCGGAAAAAATGCAACACTTTGTTTTGGGTGTAACTTTTTATCGCGTAGGTAAAAATTAATGAATTTTGGGTAATACTAGTTAAGAGTGTTATGTTTAAGTGTGCAAAAAATTGTATCGCCTTCTGTCAAGCAGTGTTTAAGATGCATTCGAAACAAGAAGAGCTACGCCAGCAAATCTTAGAAATTGTGTAAGGAAGATCTACAAAGCCTCGCCCAAGATTTCATGAGCAGTGTTAAGAGAAATGTACGAGCATTCAACTTGCGGAAGGAATTTCAATAAATAAATTATGCCAAAACATAGCTAATATATAGTTATTTAATCCATGAAAATTTGAGAAGTATCCGATTTAAAATGAATTTTTGGTGATCATTTCTAGTGTGTCTCATTTTTTCCGAGTCCAGCCTTTATAATTGACCCCTATAACTTTCTTTGTAAGGCCGTGCCCAACGCTGAGTTTCATTTTTGATGCAAACTACCTGCCAGTTTTAAATTTTGGAATTGCAAAAAATAAAACGAAAACACCTTAATCGCAATCCCATGTTTTAAAAATATGGGTCGCTCATAATTTCGCGTTAAGAAAATCACTTGCAAAACAAACCAAAAAACACTTTTTGACAGTCATCAGTTATAGCAGCTGGCATAACTACAAATAAACCCAATTTAAAACAACATTGCATCCGTGTTTCAAATCGCAGTGAAAATAGAACAGAACTGTCGAGCAGTTGTAAATCCGTTGCAAAAATTTGCTCCGAAAAGTAGAACTCCAACACAACATTGGGAATGGCTTGTTTCAGTTCTGAAGTTGTACACTAAAACAGCCCATACAAAGTAGAACAGCGTTGCGATTGGCCTAATTCAAGAGATGATTCATTGCACTTTCCAGTTCGTTCATTTTGCTCTGCAGCAAAGGTTGCCTTGACAAAACGAAAGAAAACAAGACTAGTTGAATTGAAGAGCTATAGAGCTTGCTTCTCGTCTTAAAGCAAATTAAGCCAACAATCCTACTTGGCCTTCCTTCGTTCAGATTCCATCGCTAAATATGCCACGCAAAAATCACCCGCACTATCAGGATTCGATTCCACGGTCCGTAACAATCGGATGAGTAGATAAAGGGAAAACTTTGTCCATCAGCTGCGTCCGCCCTTTGTTGTTGTAGATTTTTGTTGTCGAAGAAAATCAGCAAGATAAACAAGAAAACTTTGTCCGACGCCAGAAGTATTCATCCCTGGAACATCCCACGCAGCATTGTAGCAACAGTCGGAACTTCGGTGTCCTCCAGTTTAGATTTTCGATACATTCCCAGGAAACCGAACTGTCAACCAACAAAAGTACGTCACTAGATTTATGCTTACGACCGGCAAAATATTCATTTTGGAAACTTTGACAGATTTAGAATTGATCCCAACAGTAAACGGGGCTCGTTTCATATCTGTTTTCAAGCACCAGTAAACATCTGTTTTGTGTTTGCTCACCGCCCTCGGCCAGACCAGCATGTTTGGTCCTTTTCCTTTTCCATCCTGGCGTTTGGTTAGTTTGGTTTGGTTGAAAGCAAATTGCTATCACTCAGCCTGTGTGCGGCGATGAGTCCTGTCGTCTCCGCTGAAGGAAGATGGAAGGCAAAGGTTTGCCCATAACACAAAGGGTCAATTTTCACTTCAAGTTCCAGGCTGAAAACAAGCGATACATTTGAAGAACTCACTTCGGTTCGGTAGCGTTGCAATTGATTTATGGTTGCTATTTAGGATTAATTAAGTATTTTAATTATGGTTGTAAATTACACGCTTTTCCTTCTTGCTCTTTTTTTTCCGCGATGTGAGGGTCTTATTTGTATTTGTGCCATTGTTTTCGTACTCGCACATCTTGCCAACGGGTTGATACTGTATCCCATTCGGGGTGGAAAAGGAATTTAATTTCCTTTTTCACTCCTCACGATCCTTCTGGGAGTAGGGAAAGAATGCCATTTCGTAGTGACCACTCGCGTTGAGGAATGCGGTGCAATAAAAGGCGCTGCAGATTAGTGGGTTGAGTGAGCTTGAGATTGTGAAAAATGGTCAAGCATGGAAGTGGTTCAGTCCAGGAGCGATTATGGCTGTCACAAGCAGGACTGTTTGAACAACTGGAAGACGTTTTGACATCGAGTTCACTTATGTTGTACTTTGTCTTTTCTTAAAGGAATGATTGCAGTTGAACAATTAGGGAAGATATGCGGTAGCCCTTGGCAACTTGGACGATATACCATCAGAAGTATGGCCATAAGGATGGTTAAAAGTATCGTTTAAACTCCACCAACTAATTCAATCTTCTCCCCTATACTCCGTTTTTCTGGTCTGTATCCACAATAAACCGTTAACCCCAAAACTTAAGTGAAAAACAAAATGCGCATCATAATTCATGTGTAGTTGTTCGAGGATTGTATTGAAAATAAACTGGCAACGCGTACACTGAACCCAAACATCATCCCAAGATCGTCTGAAAAGTATTTCGATTACGCCCTTTAACGAAAAGCATTCGGAAATTGGATGATTGTCGTATGGTTAGTTCCGTATGACGATCATCCATGTTCCGTATGACAATCAACCAAATTTTAAATGATGTCTGTTTCAAAACTGTGTAATTGATTAATTTGAAACAATTAAATAATAAATTTATTTCTCATTTTACATTCGGCCGTTTTGCAAAAATGCAAAGACCCCATAAATGGAAGGAGTCTGGAAATATTTCCGTAACTCCGTAGGTAGCGAGCGGGTTTCGATCGTTTATTCGTGGTGGTTCCAGTTCTGATAGCGATTGATAGGTTCTTACCGAATGATGTAAAATGAAATGTTTGTCAACCTCATTTCAAATGATTCTCGTTATAGGGCTTTTCCAATGAAATACGCGTTCGATTTTAGGATGACGATTTTTCATACAGCGTTCATTCAAATTTGAACGAGAGGTCAATTCACTACGCATATTATTAGTTGGTCAACAGTAGAAGGATAATCATCTGGTTTCTAGAAAATCATCCATCCGCCTGCATCTATCATTCGAAAATGCGATTTCAATGTTTCGATATCAACCGACGGAGGATTCATTCGATATAAGGAGGATGTTTGGGTTCAGTGTATGATGCGCTCACACATACACGCGTAAGAGTCTTAATCTGAGTCAACCTTCATTCGACGCGTTCATCTGTCAACAACTTGATCAGCTCCTGAAATTTCGGTAATCAGTGATCGTATTCGAGATACTGCGAATCGATAAGTTAAAATCTGAAAATGTTCAAATTCAAGTGTTGGACACGTGGCTTCGTGAGAAGAATGTCTCGATGAACAAATTAGCGAAACATTTCGGGAATTATCACAACAGCGTAAAACTTATCATCAACAAGTTCGGGGAACACTAGTCGTTCGATTAGCTGCCAAAAAAAGGAAGAAACCCAGGTACAGCTTACGCAAAATGTGGATTGGAAGGTATTCAACCTCTTCCTTCGGAACATATCAATGTCGATTCGTGATTTGAACACTAACGTCGTCATCTTGAACACCAAAAATGGAATGTAAGCACCATAGCTTATTTCATCCAAGACCTCCAGCTAAAACTCAGAGGAATTTTGAACTCCTACGTGCAATATGCATTGCAATAAATAGTTACAGTGATTTGAAAGTGCCCGGATTAATGTGGCAACAGACCTTACATACAATGCTCAAGATGGTCCCAAACTTCGAATGCTCCAAGTGCTAATTCCCGTAGAGATGACTTCCGGTCACATCATCCCCCTGCTACCACTATCCCAAAACACTCGTCGTCCAGTGGAACATAAATGGTTACCGCAATAACCTTGCTGATCTGGAGGTACTCGTCCGCGACACGTCCCCAACAATCTTGGCAATCCAGGAAATCCACCGAGCCGATGTCGGCCAACTATTCCGATCGCTCTCTGGGATCCTGAAGAGCGGAAACATCCATTTCCAGTCTAGAGCCATCGGGATTCGGCTCCCGGTAGACATTCAAGTCTGCTGGGAGAACCTCCCATCGTACACATTGCAAAAATCGGTCGACTACGATGGGCTGGGCATGTCGTAAGAATGTCGGACAACAGCCCTGTGAAAATGGTTCTTGAAAACAAACCGACAGGTACAAGAAGAAGAGGCGCGTAACGAGCAAGGTGGATCGACCAAGTAGAAGGCGACCTGCGGACCCTCCGCAGACAGCGAGGCTGGCGAGTGACAGCCATGGACCAAAAGGAATGGAGAAAACATCTGTGTACAGCAGAGGCCACGCCGGCCTTAGTCTGATTGGTTAGGTAAGGTAAGGTAAGACATTCAAGTTATCGATACAAACTCTGACCTGCCCATCGTTGCCGTCAAAGTCTCTTCTCCACTAGCCATCACCACCAGCTTGGTCGGGAATCGCACTTACCTCAGAAACCAGCTCGCTTCGCTTATCAAGGATCCCTAGCCAGATCCTACTCGTCGGGGACTTCAACGGCCACCACCAGTGCTGGGACAGCCCTATCAACGATAATGTAACCAGTGGTGTGTCTGTCTGTCCGTGATTCTTGAGATCCTCGCGAGTCTAGCATTCCGTAGCAAATGTAATTGAGAGGACACAAGATAAGCCTAAATAGCGAATGTAAATACCCACCATCCACTGGTCAGAACACAGTAATTGCTTTACTCATCGCCAGATGTCACCGAAGATTGGGTGGAAAACCCATGACGGAAGTGGTGTAAAGGGGCCATGATGGGACGAAATCGGGCTGAAGAAAACTGTTCAAAGAGTGATGATATAAACCGCCGTCGTTGCTAGTGAGCTGGTCAGAATTACCTCCAATAAAACAGGATCGAGTTGTAAAGGTCGTGCTGAAGCACATTAAAATAAAAGGAAAGTGTAAGCCTCAGTGGAAGAGTGGAAGACAAAAAGAAGGCGAAGAAGCCAGAAGAATCGGACAGCTTGAAGATTATGAGAGTTTTACGGCGTGTCGAGCTGTTTCGATTACGGTGCAAAGTGCGTGAAAGCGTGGTGGAGAAGCAACTGGCCACCAACAATAGCCGACCAAGCAGAAGGAAGCGAGAGGTAGGAGATAGAACGTAAAAAAGTGGGAAAGTGCGGCATAAGGCAAACACTTCGGCAGAAATAGCCCTGAAGGAAAGTTGCAGTAGATTTTGGGGTGGTCAAATGTTGTTTAGGTGTCCCTTGCGCGCGGTTTTCAAGTGCGTACGCCGACTCTGAGGCAGTGTAGAAGGGGGTCTCATAAGTGCTGGGTAGATAACCTCTCCATCAGTTACAAGAACTTCACTCTACTCATCGACGGCTCACCGATCTGGTTCTCCGGGCAACGAACCTCCACAGTACCTGTCCTCTGCAGTCCCGGCCTTCTTCAGCACCTTCACCTCGGCTGATTCAATCAATCGATATCAATCAGAAGAACAACCCCGGTTTGATTGAGAAACTTTTTGACGGCCTCACCGCCGCTGCTACAGCTAGTATCCCTAAATCTAGCCCTATCCCCGACATGAAAGCCCTCCACTGGTGGTCAGAGGAAACTAAAGCGACAGCCAAAGCCAGGAGAAAGGCCCTCCGAGCCCTTACCAGACGGACATGGCTCTACCGCAACGAACGGAACCACTGTCGCGACACCAGAAGAGTAGCTAAGAATGCGAGCTGGCAAGAGTTCCTTAATGACATCAGCCCCAAAGAAACGGCAACTGAAAGCTGGAGACGAGTCAACTCGCTCATTGGGAATCGATCACAGCGCGGCATCGGTCTTAAGATAAATGGGAGCACTACCACCAACCCGCAAGTAGTATCTAATATCTTGGGTGGTACTTCTACGCCCTCCCGTCACTTGAAGGCTATCCAGCGGATTTTCGTTGTAAGATTACCTCCGCTGGCGGTCACGTAACGGACGTTATCATTCGCAACACCGACAACGACCTTCCCATCATCCTCTCTCTCCCGAGCCAAGGGGAACTCAGCTGGCCCCGATGACATCGGTCAACCGCTGCTCTATAATTAGTCACTGGGCAGAAAAACCACCCTACTGCATCTCTTAAATAAGGAATGGACAGGTAACACTCTTCCCGCCTCATGGCCCCACAACACCTCTCACCGGACGATTACAGACCCATTTCGCTCACTTGCAGTGGCTCTAAAATCCTCGAGCGGATGGTCAATCACCGGCTATACAGTTTTCTCCAGTCAAACGGACCTACAAACGGACAATCTACAGCACACCTTCCGGCCAGGGATCAGTACCAATACGTACCTTGGTACTCTAGGCCAGGCGTTACAACAGGCCTTCCGGGTCGGACACCACACAGAAATCGCCACCTTGGATATCTTCATGGCCTATAATGAAGCCTGGATGCCGATCCTCAGGTAACTGGCCAGGTCACCATCGGCAACCACCGATCCGGCACTCCCTCCGATGAGACCGGCATCACCTCAGGGTCCGTTATCGCCGTTACCCTCTTCCTTATCCAGATGAACGGGATTTTTGACCAACTGTCCTGTGGTCCTTTTTTGCGTGACATAACTAATGACACGCTGGTCGCTTTGCGGAAAAAGCTGACTCAAGCAGTTCGACTCGTCGAAAACTGGACATCAGCCTCCGGCACAGGTGAAGCGCAGTTTCGCGCACATCTGTGGCAGCAACCCTAAAAAATTATTTCAAGCGTTGTTATTCAGTTACGCTGTTTTTATAACAGAGGTTGTTAGAATTTAGATCGCGGATGTAGTTAAAATAACAGAAATTGTAACAAAAACTCCTCAGGAAGTTAAAAAATTATAGCAAACTATGATATAAATATAGCATAAACAAAACAAACTTTTTAACAGTTTTGTTATGATGTAGCAAAATTATATCAACTAATGCTAGAATTAATTTATTTCTTTTCGCAAATGTGTGCCTCACGAGTCATTATATTTTCATTTGTCATAAGTATGTTATAAAATTATCCACATTCAACAAATTAATATCTTAATCAGTTTGTCGTAACAAAGTTTGTTATAATTTTGTTATTTGTATGACCACCATATAGACTGTAAACATGTGTCAAAACAGTGAAGAGAGTGTGCCTGTCCCTAGCAAAGTAAAATAACAAACTGATATAAAATAAGGAACAAAATTTGTTACCTCAGATTTCATTTTGAATTCACCTGTTATCGCATAACAAATTTGGTTATCAACATTGACAAATTTTGTTATAATCTATTATCATTTTTTAAAGACGAATTTTGACGAACGTTACTGAATTTTAACAGCATGCTGACAAATGCTGAATATTACCAGCATGTGATGGATATGAAATTGCACTTCTCACCAAAAGCACTACTTCAGTTATAAGTGTATGAATTTGATATCATGTTGATAACATAATTTGAAATCAAGAAATTTGTTCATATCACAAAATTTGTTATCAAAATGAACTCGATGATAATAAAACGAGTTAATATAGTGATATCCAACGAATACCGTAGAGCAGGGTGACTTCGATCACAGTAATTTAAAATTATCCTTTTCCAAGTGCCTAAATTGTTTAAGCTTTGAATCATATATATTCAGCATTTATTAGGGTATATAAATGCATTTTGTTTTGAGCATTTCTCTTTTTCCTTCGCTATAACAATATATTTTAAAAAAATGCTCCTTATGGTACTTTTTACCAAGCCCAACAACAATCTGAAGATATGATATAAAAATTATAAAAAACATAAATATGAATAAAATGATTTTAATAAAAATCGACAACCACATTTTCAAATTACTTAAACATTCGTCTCTCTAAGCTAATCGAAAAAATATTAATTTTGTAAACATAAACAAATAAATGAATAAAAAAATATATTTTGATCGAAAATTAAAAGCAAACGAATAAACGCGACAACCTTCTCGAAGTGTTGCACTACCTTCCAATCTGTCAAAGGGTTTGTTTTGTTTTGTTCTGTGTTGAAGAAAAGGTGTGAAACATTTATTTCGACAATTTAATGGCATTGAGAAGTCCAAAATGCTGAGAAAGTACGTGTACACCCTTTTTGTATGGTTCTTTTGGATCGCCACGGTCTGTAAAATCCCCTTCCCCCTAAAAACATGACGATATTACCGAACGTTTCCTTAGCTGCTAATGACTCGCACTTATTCTGCCGCGAATCGCATATTAGTACCATATTTTCTTGATTTCCTATCCATATGGGACGGATATTCGATTCACGGCAGTGTTGCCGTCCTTACACCGGTGTAGTACAGAATTAAAAACGACATGAGTGAGGTATTTCTGTTTGTCTAATATTATGGTGAACTACTGAAAAATAGCAATGGATGGGTCGTTCATAAATTATGTCATGCTTTTAATGGAAGGGAGCTTTGGGAATTGTGATAATCTGTACACAAAATTTACGGTCCATAAAAAAACATGACAAAGGGGAGGGTTTTGAAAATGGTCCTTTTTTGCGTGACATAATTAATGAACGTTCCCTTTGGGGAATGGTCCACCCCTGTGCTATTCGGGAGACATCTGCATCAAACGGTTTGCATAAAAATTTGGTGTTTTTTATTCATTTCACCCCATTATTGAAAATTGGCCGCGGGAATTCAACAATTCTTTAAAAGTTCATCTGACATGATAAATTTCTTAAATTTCTGAGTAGTGTTATACTAAAAGCACCAGTACAGGCTTTTAAAATGTAAAACAAAAATTTTAAAGATAATTATCATAGAAAATTTCAAGAAATAGTTCAAAAAGTGATCGAAGTCACCCCGTTTTACGGTACTAATTTGTTATCTCTTTTATTATTTTGGGTGTTTATTCAGCCTAAATGATAACATATTTAGTGATCAAACACTGATAATCTAGAAATTAGAAGAAAAATTAGTATTTTCCATTTAATTCCAACTACCTTTGCTTATCTTGACAGATACGCGTATTTCGTCTACAATGTGCAGAAAAAATCGACGACTAATAAAATCGAGTTATTAGTACGAGACACTAAAGAAGTCTGCACATTGTAGACGAATTACGCGTATCTGTCAAGATAAGCAAAGGTAGTTGGAATTTAATGGAGAATACTAATTTTTCTTCTAATTTCTAGTTACAGGTATTCCACAAAACAGCTCAAACCCTCTAGGATTCACTAATAATCTGATATAAGAACTTGTTATCAATTTGGTATAAACCTTTGCTCGGGGTGACGGACCACTTAACGATGCCTGCCACCGGTTGGTGTTCTCCCCTCTCTCAAGCTACCTCCCGGAACCAGATACCTCCCTTCTTTTTTGGACATTGGAACTCCTTTGCTTAAACACGGACACGTCTCAGGATGTTGACCAGAACCTCACCGCAACTTACCGGCTACTGAACTTTATCCGTTATTACCTGGACATGAACTTGAACTTCAATCGGACCAGCACGATACGGACACGAACTCGCCCACCGAACAAACCACCCAATCAAAGCAACTAATGCAACGAAAATGACAGCCCCTCAACTCTGTAAATTTGAGTATTAGTGACATTTATTAAGGGACCCAAAAACCCCACCACTTGGTTGGACCCCTCAGGTTCATTCTCCTATTTCTACCAAAACACTAAAAGACGAACCAACCGCAGGCTGAAAGTCTCTCTAATTAAAGCAGTTCAATCCAATCCGATTCCAACGGAACTTTTTGCAATGGTTTATGATACACAAAGGTAGCACTTGACATATTTTTCACGAATGAACAAGGAGGTGGCCATGGTAATCATCTATTATTTTGGAATAATAACTAAATACAATAGCTCTGGATTGAAAATTGTACATTTCCAAATCTGGAGTGTGTTACAGTGCCTTTATTCAAATGCTCATTTCTGCATGTGTCAACAAAAAAAACGGAATATTTTTCCTCGCCCTGTATTTTACTCATTTGGAAAGCTCAAAATTCAGCTCATTAAAATCATTAAAATCTTGAAGTCCTTGAAGTCGAACCCTTACGCAAACGAATGGAGCAATTCGATCCATGCAACAATTACCTATTGATCAACATTCACTATTCACTTCCTCCCAATCCTTGACCACATCATCAAGCTCGTCTTTAAAGATCTTAATTCCCAGACTGGTGAATCATTTCTCCAGAACGTTGACTTTTTTTGTTCTCTCTACTTTTCCACCCAAATAGAGCCTGAAATACGCGATACACCATCAGCCCCCTGCGGAGCTTTGCTCGCCTCATCAGCAGAGATGAGAATGCCGTGTAGCCGCGGTGCCACGTTGGAAAACATTGATATCAATCACCAATCCAGAGGGGGGCGACCGTTGCTCTCTAGCCCAGTGACACTTGGAAGTAGGTTGTAGGATCTACTGCCAGCGCCACCAGGACGAGAAATGAGTTTGTCGGGAAATTGTTTTTTCGGTGCTTTCCGGGATCCACCTCCGGTGCGGGCGGGCGGGCTGCGAAAGGGGGCAGAAACCGCAATCTATCATCGGGAAAATTGTGTACGACAATGGACTCATCTCGCAACGGAAGCAGAATTGAAATAATGACCTGGAAAGTTGAGTCCCTGTTCCCGCGTTACTTATGAGAATGTATAGAAAACTACCGCAAAGTTCGGCGGAAAACAATTGGTGATCTTTGTCCGCTGGGGGGGGGGGGTAGATTTTGATTGATTTGCAGATGGGAACGAAAATTGAAAAATCTGTCCACCCTTACATCATCGCGCTGTCGATTTCGGTGGTAATGTCACACGTATTTACTAGCTGAATGATGATTCAATTTTCGGTCGCTTGCCATCGTCTTCGCCTTGGAGGAAGTCAGGAATCAGGAGAGGAAAAATCGTCAATTTCGCATAGATTGAAAAATCAATGGGGCCATATTTTTCATCCAATTACTTTGGAATGCCATTATGCTGAAAACGGAAGGCTTATCCGAAAAAAACGACGGAGGATGAATAAAGCAAAATGGCATATCATGAGCCGGGAGCATTTTGTGCTGTTGCCAGTTAAGAGACGGTCGTTGCGATGATGGCTTTCTAAGATTTTTCGCTTATGCCACATTAGTAACTGAAGGGTGTGTAGAATATCATTCACCCGAAAATATTTCCCTTAAAGTCATTTGTTACACTGGCCATCTGGGAACAACTAAGTCCTCGAGGTGGTCTCTTACCGACTGAAAAGCAGCAGCAGCAAATAATTTATAATCATCATTTACAGAATCCTCTTCGCATTCTTGCATCCAATATTTACCACTTTCACTCGTCGTTGGCACACTCATATGCACAGCATATACCTCACATGGTTACAAAATTTATGTTTCCTCTGCACAACTAATTCTTTTCTCCTGGCTTTGCGGCATTTCCTTGGGTCGTCCTTCTCCCGCGAGAAGTCTACTGGCTGCGCCACCAGAATCAGAGTGGAAATAAATTACACCGCACCTCACTCGTTCCTCCCGGCCCGGGCATCATCGTCCTCGTCGCCGTAATCCTTGTTCTCGTATTCTCCGCCTCAGCAGCATCATCCTAGACTCACCGTGCTCCGAACATAAAGGTTTCAATTTCCATTCCTGTCGCCAGAGCTATGGAAAGTCGTCAACGGCAACGTTGTTGTGCTGAAATAGTTACATCAAATCCCTACTTGCACTCAGCTCGCCGTGTTTGCATAGCGCACACACAGCAGTATCTACATATTAACACATTCGAGAGCATCGCGTGGTGAAATTACGAGCCTGGCTGGAGAAGCGCAAGAATATGCTACGCAGGACAAATAATGTCGCTCTGTAATTCTGGGATAGACCCCAAACCGTGTGCCTTGGCTGTTCTGCGCTTGGTGACGTATGTGAATGTGATGCTCGAAGAAAGATGTCAAGTGCAGTCGATGTTGTGAGTATGTTTATTTATGGGATGCAAAAGGCACTGTTGTTGCCCTTGGCCGTCATTCATCCTGTACATCTACCCGGGCAAGGAGCAGGGAATCTTGCTGGCAGCGAACACAACCGTATGCAATGTAGAGCAGATATTTTATTGACATTTGAGTGCACGAACATTTCAAAGTCTTGGTTGGCCATGATGTGTTCATTTTCACGATGACTTGGAAGATGACACATCAATTTCTCAATGTGTGCTGGATTGATTCCGATTGGTTGGAGGCAGGTCATCAATTGCCGAATACGCATTCCCATGATATTTGATTTGGATAATAAGGGGTGCCCCGCATCAAATTTCATCACGAAAAAAACGCTGTTGAAAATTACTTACACCGTGTCCAATATATTCTCATACACTTTTTCGTGAATTGGTGCCGTGAAACTACTCAAAATGCTTCACGTATGTGTTGGTATAGTTTTGCACTATGTTTTTACAAACGCTTTTAGGTTATGTCCGATTGTTTACATTCGGTATTTATCTAGCCCGGGTGAAATTTTCAGAAATTTGGAAAAACCTCGGGGTAAAGCGGGATTTTATGTACCGAACCATCCAAAGGTACCGTGACACCTGCTCGTTGGATGACCGGAAGAGATCCGGTCGTACTCATACGGTGCGGACTGCACGAGTTGTTAAAGTGGTCAGGGAACGGATTAGACGAAAGCCACAGCGCACTGTACGTAAAATGGCCGCAGATCTGAATGTTTCGAGATCTTCAATGCACAATATACTACAAAATGACCTCGGGTTCCAAGTTTTCAAGAAACGTAAGGTTCACAGAGTTTCAGAATCCTCCAAGCAGAAACGACTCGAAAGAGCAAGTCTGCTTTTGTCGCGGCACGGTGGGGAAGAATTTATCGTTTCCGACGAAAAGCTATTCGTCTTGCAACAATCCCACA
Source organism: Aedes japonicus (assembly GCA_034211315.2). Lineage (NCBI taxonomy): Eukaryota > Metazoa > Arthropoda > Insecta > Diptera > Culicidae > Aedes > Aedes japonicus. The sequence goes on from JASCZW010001444.1 coordinate 304,005, forward strand.
TTGTCCAGAACGACAGATTGTGGGCTCTCTCTATTCGAGAACTGTTTCAGAGAGTGATAGGAATATTTCACGGTTCCAAAGGGCTGCGTCAGTGAGGGTTTGGTGAGGAATTTGCAAGCGAGGCAAATTACCACTGGTTTTCATCGAAAAAGGCGCTAAAGTGAATGCCGTATATTATAAAACGGAAGTTTTGGAGAACCTTGTTAAGCCATGTGTACAAGAGGTGTTTGGAGATGATCACTATGTGTTCCAGACGAAGCGCCATCGCATACTGCAAATCTCGTTCATTGCTGGTGCCGTGAAAATTTGACCGACTTTTTGGGCAAGAATGAATGGCCTCCCAGTTCACCAGGTCCGAATCCCTTGGATTATTTCGTATGGTCATACATGCTGGCGAAGGTAAAGGACCACAGGGTGTCTAATATGAACCAATTCAAAACCGTAATCAAACAAATTTGGGGCGAAATGCCGATGGAAGTGAAACAGATCCCTTCAGACTGTAAAATATAACCCACTAGTAAGCTTTTGGTATATTTATTTTTATTTATTTTTATTTCATATTATTTCTAACCGCACACTCGCTCCTAACGCTTAACTCCACTCATGAGGTTCTGTACAACATCTGGTTGCAGCTTCTTCTGTACGGAAACCCACTTTTTCTTCATGTCTTCCTGGGATGCTTCCACAGTGCCTGCTGCACGATAACCCAGTATTTTTCGATGGGCCTTAGTTCCAGTGCCTTGAGGGGGGGGGTCCATGTCCTTGGGTGACCCCGTTGGCTTCGTACCACTCCAGAACAACATTTGAATAGTGGCGCGAAGCTAAATCCGACCAGAAGATCGCAGGGCCCACGTGATGATTCAACATAGGAAGCAGACGCTTCTGTAGACACTCCTTGAGGTAGATCTCCCCGTTTAAAGTCCCGGTAGTCACGAACGGCGCACTCCGTTTGCCACATGAGCAGATCGCTTACCAAATCATGTATTTCTTGGCAAACTTTGAAAGTTTCTGCTTCATTACTTCCTCCGGAACATCAAACTTGTGCAGAGCGGTGAAGAACAGTAGCTCGGAAGCTGTCGGAAGTCCTTCTTGACGTAATGAGACAATGAGGCTTTGTCAGCATCTGGGTGTACAATTTTCAACCCCGTGACTTTCCCACCGTATTTTGCCGTTCATCACAATTTGGAGCATTCTGCATTTTGTACTGTGCAATCTCTCCCTGTCCTTGGCTCTCTGAATGGAAGACTTTTTGGCCACATCCCTGACCGAAGCATTGAGATTCCGCTTAAACACTTTCACGACACGCTTGTGATCCTGGTCACTAACATCCACTCTGACCGCATTTCTCCTTCCGTTCGATACTCGGAGTAACGTTTAATCACACGACTCACCATTGACGGTCGTTTCGCATTTCTTCGTATGCTGAGAACATGAGATTGTATTGGATTGTCTTAGCGGATCCTGAGTTCCACATACCAGGTCCAATTGTCATCATCATAGGCGCAGAGTACTACTACGACCTGCTCCTCCAAGATAAAATTAAGCTTTCCGACGATGGACCAACGCTGCAGAAAGCAGTATTCGGATGCGTTGTATCCGGACGTGTTACTGGCAATCCAGCTGATGTACACATGTCAGTTACCAACTTTTGTTCCACTTTTGATCTGCGTGAACTCGTGGCTGTTTTGAGAGTTGGAATCATGCCACAATTCGAGTACGTGAATGGTCGAAGAGACTATTTGCGAAGAGCTGTTTGATAAGATGACGTTACGAAACAGTGAAAAACACATCCTTAGCCAGTTACGAGATTCGAAGGCCATTGCAGTGAAAAGACAGGATGGAGTGATGGTTTGCAGCGAACAAAAAGCACAAGGCTCAGTACAGGGAATTCATCCACGAATACCTATCCATGTGCCACAGGCGTGAGGTCGCCCTCGAAGACGACAAGCTATGATACTATCTACCTCATCATGCCATACTCAAGCCCGAAAGCACGACGACCAAGCTGAGAGTCGGCTTTCATGCATCGTGTCGCCCCACAACTGGAGTGTCTCTGAACAACGTATTAATGGCTGGACCTGTGGTGCAAGATGATCTGCTATCTATCATTATGCGTTTTTGCTTTTGGATATTCGTTATAGTTACATGGTCAACATAGCGGAAGTCAACCAATTACTCCAGTGGATTCTCTGGAGAGATTCTCCTGAGCAACCGGTAAAGACCTACGAGTTTACCACGGTTACCTACGGAACTGCTTCGGCACCAGACTTTGCAACTAAATGTCTCCAGCGTTTGACTGTAGCTGGAGAAGCGTCGAACCCTGCATATGCGAAAGTAATTCAAAAGTATTTTTACGTAGACGATTTGCTAACCGGAACTGACAGCTTAGAAGAAGGGAAGGCACTCGCTACTGAACTTATATCGTTGATAAATTCAGCAAACTTCACGTTGCGCAAATGAAGTTCGAACAACAGCGAATTACTATCAGCAATCTCTACTTAGAGACGACCTTAGACTTAGAGACGACCGCATTACTCTAGATCTAAACTCTTCCAAGTCGGTTGTCAAGACACTTGGGATCACATGGGAACCTGTCGACGATATCTTCAAGTTCACCGTACCGCGATGGAGCGCTGAGCAAATAATCACCAAGCGTGTTGTACTCACAGACACCGCAGGAATTTTCGACCCATCAGGGCTCACTGGCCCGGTTACTGTGCTAGCAAAAATCTGAAGTTCTGAAAGCTGAAGACGGATTGGGATGAAACTTTGCCCGAAAACTCCCAGTCCTTTTGGACCGAGTTTCGTCGTAACGACAGTGCACTCCAATCACTTTCTGTTCCAAAATAGATCGGATTCAGTAAGAGCTAAGCATCCGTTGAACTACACGGTTTTTTGCTATGCATGGAAGGCAGCATATAGAGTTTGTCGATACCTGAGAATACCTGAGAACATTCCGACGGATCGGTCATCGTTCGCCTAATTACATCAAAATCCCGTGTAGTGCCGTATGAAGATCTTGCTCAAAAGCAAAAGAAGCAGTCGATTCTACGACTAGAGTTATCATCAGCCGTACTTCTCAGCCACCTTTATGAAAAACTCTACCACAACATTGAAGTCCCAGGCAATGCTTACTACTGGACAGACTAGTGAAATTCTGGTTTTCGTCACTGCCGTCTCGTTGACAATTCTTTGTCGCCAACAGGGTATCAGAAATCCAGCATATTGCCAAGGTTGGAATACGCACAGCTAGCTTACTAAACTCTATGGTTTGTAGGTCCATTGGGGTTGCGCCAAGATCAATCCACTTGGCCAAAATCAGCAGTAGTTAAACCGGCGTTGGATATCGCACTCCAAGAAGAAAGGCCTTCAACATCACTTTCCATTCAAGCCAAGCTTCCAAGTCCTATGTTTTCTTTGCGATCATCGTTTCATGGGTTAATCCGAATTGTTGGCTGGATCAGTAAATTCACCTTCAATGCTTCTCCAAGAAACCGAGTCTGCATAACTCAATCTAACTCAACGAAGCGGAACTGCAATAAGTCCGTCTAGCGCAATCAGAGAGCCTTCCAGCGGAGATAGCAGCATTATCCAAGAACCATCCAATCAGTCCATCATCGAAACCCAGCTTGATGGAAGGCATACCTCGGGTCGGCGGCCGGTTGCGTTCCCATTCCGGAAAATCGCAGGCATCCGATGATTGTTCATCACCAGCATCCTTTAACGAAGCTGATAATGGACTACTATTACCGAAAACTGTTCCACGCGGGTCAACAACTGTTGATTAGTTCCGTTCGAGAGAAGTTCTGGCCCATGCGTGTCAGAAATGTCGCCCGCTGAACCATGCTTCCAGAATAAACCAAAGGTCCACGAACGGTTGATGGCTGTACTGCCTTCCGTGCGAGTTACACCAAGTACAGTTTTTCTGAAAGTCGGGTTTGATTTATTCGGACCGTTTTACATTCGCTATACAGGTCGACGAGGTGTTCCGATCAAGTCCTTTGTTTGTATTTTTGTCTGTCTGGTCACTAAAGCTGTGCATATAGAAGTAGTCGCAGATCTTTCTACCCAAGCTTTCCTTGCGGCCTTTGTGCGATTTGTTGCAATACGTGGAGCAACTTTGTTGGAGCAAACAAGGAACTCGAAGAACTACGTTGGCATCTGAACGAGCAGCAAGCACAAGATACGCTTGTCAACGCAGCACTAGAAGACGGCATTGACTTCAAGTTCATTCCGCCTCGCACTCCCAACTCTGAGAGGCGGCCGTGAAGTCCTTCAGAGGTCATTTTCGAAAGACAATCAGTGACAAAACGTTAGCCTATGACGAATTACACATCATAGTTTATCAAGTGGCGGCGATTCTCAACCCCCGGCCATTAACACCCCTTAGCAATGACCCAAATGATTTCATGGCGCTAACTCCAGGAAATTGTTTGTTGGGGAAGCCCCTTACAGTGGTTCCTGAGCCGAACCTGCAGGAGACTCCTCAAAATCGACTGCCCCATTGGCAACCTACTGAAAATTTCGTCCAACATTTGTGGAGAAAGCGGTACTTTTCTGATGTGCAAAACCGAACAAAATCGACTCGGACACGCGATAACGTACACATCGGAACATTAGTCCTTGTAAAGTAGGACAGGCTGCCGCCGCAGAAATGGCGACTAGGAAGAGTGACCGACATATTCAAGGGCGATGACGGAAATGTTCGCGTAGAATGGAGTCTCCATCAGAAGAGTTCTAACTTTTCAAACGAGGTGCTTTGGCATCGCGGTAGGCCCTAATGGATAGTCCTCTGCAGTCCAGTTAATCGTAATCGTAATCGTAATCGGAGGGAGAAATCTTGTTTTAAGTATATACAGTTAAAATGACCAAAAAATTTCATTTTTTTTTGTAAATTAGTAAATTTCCCATAGAATACGCTCCTGAAACCCTTTTTTCAAAATTTGAACTCGAAGTGTTCCTCGCGCTTTTTCGCCTTTTTCGCGCGCAGCGGGTGTAAGGGACGCTTACAACTTTCAACGCGTTTTTCTCAGAACAGCATTTTCGGAGTTTATACCGGTGATAATTCAAAAACTGATTATTCGATTAAACTGAAACTTATATGACTTCTTTATCATAGTATTTCCTTCTATATGAATTAAAAACTATTGTAATATTTTATTCTTATGTATGGAAAAATGTGATAAAATGGCGTAAAAAATGTGGATTTTTTCAAAAAAGTTACACCAAGAGTGCAAATTTTTTTTTTCAATTCATCTACTAACTGTAAGTGTTATTAATGTAATGTTTTTGGGTTAACAGCTTTCAGATCAAAACTGCAACCAGGAGAGCCAGCACAAGAAAAATACAACGACTTCTTCAACGCACTCTAACGGCCGCCATTTTGTTGAAAAAAATATTTTTGTATAGATGGATATGGATACACTTATATTTGTAAAAAAGTTTCGATTGATTTGAGTAAAGCCTTCCCCTTGATTTTTTTATTTCAAAAATGAGTTTTTTTTTGTCGTTCTAACTGTAAATCTCCCCTTAAGATGGTTTTCAGAACAGAAAAGGTGTAATTTTGGACCTATAATTTTTGCCGATATCTTTTACCGTGAGCGAGTAATATATGATTTTCTTATAAAATTACGTTCTTTTCAAATGTGTTTTATTCAATTTAAGAAAACAACCTACCTCCAGTTTCCAATATAATATGCAATAATTCCAAATGCATGGTATGGTATGGTATAGTATGTAGGAAGCCACCATCCTAGCGTGGGCCTTGCCCTGCATGCGGTTGCACTTAAAAGAAAGATCATGCTTTGTTACCGTTTTAAATTCAACATCAATTAAGCTTTCCACTCGATGGTTTGTTTGAGAAAGGCGCGTCAAATTCATTACAACTGTTGGAGTGGAATGTAGCAATCATGAATGATAGACACATCCCCTCCTAGACTCCGGTTGGCCGTCTACTCCATTGTCCAATTGAAACTTCAATGATTCCCTGATGCACCCTCCCATCCCAGTATTCATATGTTTTAAATCAATGAAATATAATAAGGGAAGGTCCATTAATTATGTCACGCAGTAAGGGGGGAGGGGGGGTTTGAGAAAACGTGACGATCCATACAAAAAAATTTGGAGGTCCATACAAAAAACGTGACAAGGGGGGGAAGGGGGGTTAAAAAAGTCAATTTTTGCGTGACGTAATTAATGGACGTTCCCTAAGGTTCATGCAATATATATCAAATATGGAATATATAAATGAAATAAGTATATATAAGGAGTATGTAATTTGAGACGGAAAAATTGGTCGCCTGTTCTATATGTTTTCAAAATTGTATACCTTGCATGTCGAAATTTCCTTTCTGATGGTTCTTGGGAGCAATAACATGTAACAGTTGTCAGAACCATTAAACATAATACAATCAGAAGCAATAGTTAATATCAAAATGCTGGTTCATGGTTGCTAAAATTGTTAAAATTAGTAACACCAACTGTCGAGCCTGTGAAGAAGAATAATAAATCAACAAGGAAACATCATCGGATTTCAGAACTAAGTCCGAATGTCTGCCGCAAATTTTTAAGCCTCATGTATTGAAGGCACTATATACGTCTAAATAAGAGGAGTATGGAGAAGCGATTAGAGAGTGATTGAAATTAAAAATAATATACATTATCTGTCAAGTAAAATTAGAACAATAATAATAACAACAATGATGATAACAAGATTATTGAATAAGTAATGGGCTTCATGAGTCAGATTTGCAGTTATTCCGAACGCAACTCCACCTCCCACCATAGATCGAAGAAAAATTATTAGTTCAACCATCTAGTGTCCACGCTACCTTCACTACTGGCAGATTCAGTGTCTCGTACCAATAACCGACTCTTAGTTGTACGGACACTGACGAAGGTGCTAGTACACGGTAACTGATTACGCGTATCTGTCGAAATAAGCAAAGGTAGCTGGAATCAAATGGAGATTACTAATTTTTCTTCTAATTTATAGTTACAAGTATTCCACTAAACAGCTCAAACCCTCTAGGATTCCCACCTCCCGCCACGCCACTAGATCTAGCTCAGATTTGTAAAACGTCCGGCGCAGCAAAAAATGAAACACACATTCAGAACTAATTGCAAAAGTGTAACGTAGCTTCACTTGCAGCTTCTTGTAGTCAACCCAGACAACCAAAATGCACGTATATTGAAAGTGGTCTTTATGATATATGTAAGTAAGCAAATCGTATAGAATGCAAAAAATATGGCTTATACGTGCAAAAGTGGAGGCCATATACGTGCAAATTCCATTGTTTTCTTAAACGAGTTGGTTTGATATCGCATGCGATTGAATTTGTAATAACAAATTCGATTTAAAAAGTTTAGCGATGTATATCCGATTTTGTTTGTGACGCAGTACGATGAATAAATGACACATCGTATATAAGTCGAAAATTTGCACTCTTTACGATTTAACTTAAACATAATTCGATAAAGGCCACAATTAATTACGATTTCGACTAACAATATAGGAATATACGATACTATTTGAACACTGTTATACGACTTGTGGTTGTCTGGGAAGGCACTAGATACTTCTAAATCGTGAGAGGGAGAAATATGCAATATTTCCAAATGCAGTTGAGAAAAAAAATTGTGTCTGCCCCAACCGGAGAGATAAACATTTGAAAAAGGCCTATTTTTTATACAAAAACCATAATAACTTTTGTTTGACATACGGTAGCGACGATTTCAGTGCATCAAAAGTTGTATCTTTTATTGTTCTAAAATCAATATAAAGACAACTTTACTGAAAATTTTAAAATTAAAAAAAATAATATAAAAAAGTAACATCAAAATAACTGATTTTTATAGAGGCACCCTCAGCTACGTATTAAATTGCTCTAATTCGGTCATTTCAAAAGCTACATAAAAATTTGTTCAAATAAAGTTGCTTCAATTTTTTTCATTTACAACTTTTCTAAGAACTATATACCTTTAGTTCTGCAAATAAGAAAGCTAGATTTTCGATTTCTCTGAAAACAAGGACCACCCTAGTTTTCATTCATACCAAAAGAATGGCTTTATTATTAGAAACAACTTTATACAAGACAATTTTGCTGCGAAACTTCATACTTAGGTTGAAAACGTATCGTTACAGCTAAATTCGCATTCTGGACCACTGTGCAGTGATGTTTAAAATCAGAGAACGAAATTGCAACCAAATTAGAACGAGAGGAGAGATAAGATGGCCCAAGTGTTCTATCAAGTTTTAAAAGAGACGCCATTTTCTTAAATTTTTTAAAAATAGACAGCGATAAAAATAAAACAAAAAAACACTTTAAACTACTTCTCCCCAAATTTTTAAGAGAAAATACAAATGGGTAATTTTATGCAGCGTTTTCTCCGTGATGCAATTTGATGTGGCCAGGCCCCTAAGTGAGTAAGTAAGTGCCAATCATTTTGGCTCGATCATTTTAAAATTAGATTTTGAAACGAACTATCGACAAATTAATCGTTCGAACGCTTTAGGTGAAACTGGAGGTAGTCCTTTTTCCATATGGTTTATATTATAGGTTGATTATCATTTAACGATTTTTGAGACTAAAAATCACAAACAAAACAATACAAACAACGCTGAAATTGCTAACCAATGGATGCTTCAGTGGAGCAAACCATTCTTGAAATTTTCACGCTTGACGTTCTAGTAGTATTTGAGGTTTGTACTCAGACAACTTCGTAGTGATAGGCACTTGATTCCGTATGTCCTTAAGTATTAATATAGCAGTAACGCATTGTACGCTGAGAAGCGAATTGAAATTTTCAACAACATTAATGGATTCAGTTTGCCCTCATTCACGGATATGGTTCCGAATAAAAATAAAATCAAATTATTATTATAACAAAAATTTATGTCATCAAAATTTTAGGCTAAATCACTAATTTAAAACATGAAAAGTGCAATTGCTTCCCACTCTGAAAGTTTAGCGATGGAAAGGAAATTGAAAAAAGTAATTATGCCGAAACATAATCCATATGCATAAGTTCATTCCCTGAAAGTTTCAAGAAAATCCGACTTCAAATAACTTTTTGGCGAACACTTTTGTCTGGTGCATTTTTTTTTCGAATCTTAGCTTTCACTCGTCTCGTAAACATGGATTTGGTACATAGAACAAATGTCTCGTATATTGTATGAAACATTCATATTGCTTTTCATCTGGTGAAATGCCATCATTTCAACTTTTTTTTATAATGCACGAAATTAATTTCGTGAAGAGCAGCCAATCAGTGATTCTCTTTTATCGTACTCATGCATGTTGGTGTTGTTGAAGGCGAGAATCATTTATGTATCCCAAAACAAAATTAAAGCGTTGAGACGATTAATAACTTCATACTGAATCATCACATGTTCTAACGAGTAAGAGTGGCTCTAGTGAGATCAACCATGGATTCAATAACAGCTCCTTCCTAAAAATAAGGATCGATTCATGTCAAAACACTAACTTATAAAGTTGGACAACTCCACGTGGTTGATTTTTGGTTTTAATTACATTTCGAGTCGACAGTTAGATCTTGTCAGTCATTCATGCAAACACCATAGAGACGCTTCTTATTAATTTGTAATAAAAGATTCGTAGCTCTTTGTATTGCTTTCGTACAATGCACGAATACTCTTTCTGTGTAAACGAATGCTTCGTGCTTCTGACAGTTGTCCGTGTGGCATTGATTATGAAGGTAGCTTCATAAAAGTACAAATCAGTTTCGTTTCAGAAAACAACGAATAGATTTGTTAGTCCTTCCTTCGATTTCATAATATATACTAAAATTAATTTACAATGCAGAGCTCCACTTGAAAAAAAAAACAAGTTCGCCAAATAATTTCAATCAATAAAGCCGGTATTTATTTTGATTTAACTTCAAAAATAGCCTAGAAAAATCTAGAGAAAAGTGCCGCGAAGCTGAAGTTTAAAACATACTTCTGCTTACACTTTTCTTGTTCTACATCACTCACATCATTACATATCTAAACTTTATAAAGAAGTACATATTTGTCGGAAATCCGCTGCGCTAAGGTCGAAGTTGAATAGGCTAACTTTTTATTTGGCAGCTCTGATTCTTCTTCTTTTGTATTAGTGGTCTGAACCTACACACTACCAAAATGCCATGTAAATTTCTGTCCAGTGAGACCGACACATGCAAGCGTCCTGTAGCACATAAGAATGAGTTGAAAGATATGAGAAAATAAATTCAATCAAACACATCTTTTGTCGAATTGCGTATGTGTCAGTTTCAGGAGACATAATTTTACACGAAATATTTCTTTACGTTCCCCGACGTTTTACAAACATGAATTGCATCTCTTGTAAAATTCATCATTTCTAAGTGTGTAAGATTGTTTAGCGTCATCCATTCCGTATTTTTGCGGCTGGCAAAATAGGTTTTTTGATAGAATACTATGCATTTTTGTTAGTTCATAACTTTGAAACGCAGACATTTCTTTCCGAAGGTTATGAAAAGTAGACTCAAGAAACTGTCTAACAAAAGTTTGTAATTTACGTGAATCCTATGTCCCTAAACGGCTTGAAATCCTTTGAAACCCCTTCGCCGTCATGATAGATGTGCTTTACCTCACGGAACTAGCACCTCTAAGCCTCCAATGAATCATCCTAGCACAATTTCATCAGCTTCCACTCGAATCCCATAAATCGATATCCGATCGTGCATTGAACCGAGCCAAACCAACGAGCAATTAATTTCCGCTTCGAGGGACTCGCATCAAATGCTGAATTATTGGCCCTCCCTTCGAATGGAGAGACGTTCACTCCATACACATTCACCACCTTCGGGCTTTCAACGGATGGCAAACTTCTTCTGCCTTCACAATAATGGCAACGACAATGTGTCAAAAGGCGTGGGAAGCACGGCATCTCCATCACCCCAACATCAGCTGGAAGTTTCACTTTCAATCTGATTTATCGACGGGTTATTAATTAAACACTTGATTACGCTTCGCTTCCTTTAAAGGCGCCTTCAATCCACACACACACTGAAGCCGTAGATTGGCTTCCCGTTCGTTTTGGCACCGTCTCCAAGAGCTGGATTGTCTCCTAGAGGTGACAGTCATTTTCTCATTAACCGCACAATGAGCGGGCGAGAAATCGGATCATAAAATCTAATTACAAAAGCTAATGCCTAAGATGTGGTGTGCAGGCAGATCATTGGAAGGATTGCCCCCACCCCCTCCACTGGATGATAACCAATATGCTCAATCTGAAGTACTCTGGCTGTCGTGCGTGTGGTGGAAGTGAAGAGATTAATTCTGAATCAACCTGGTGGTCTCTGACTGGGCTTACCGCAGACTTTAGAGATTCTTGATCTGGCGGAGAGTCTCATGCTGAGGCAGGATAAAAATAGCAGCCCACATTCAGAGCTGGGCGAACGCCCCACGATGGCAATGGCAGATAAGGAAATCATATCCTGAGCTTGTTGTTAATGTAAACATGTTTCTCCCTGGCCCTGGAAGGCAAATCCGAGACACAATGGAAAGTTTTCTCAGCCCTCATATCCAAACTCAATAGCAGTCAGCAGCAGCAGGAGTAGTGATGGGCGGGCTTGTCTTGGGTATGGCATCACACAAACACTCACATTCACAGCAGCAGAGGCAGGAAGCATTATGAGCTTGTACGAGGACTCGTTAGTAGCGGGAAAAAGGCACTAATAGCATCTCGAACATTTTTCGATGGGCTGGCTGGGGGGCGGGGGTGTCAATGGGATGGGCCAAGATGACGGGGCGACGACGGATCAGAGAATGCCATCAAAGCTGCAAAACAATGGCAAACTTCAAAGTCTCGTTTCCTTCGTCGGTTTTTCCGGCGTATTCGTTTTTCGAATTTTTCACTATGCTCTATTTTCGCTCGGTCGGCTCGGAAAAGTCGAAAAGTCTGTTAATATAACATTTGTGGACGGTCGACCGGAGTGATTCAGAAAGGCATCGAATGAGATTAAAAAATCAGGGGTGTTGATAAGTGAACGGTACGATTTTAGTATGATTTTTCGTTCAATTATATGCCCTTTTACCGCAGTCGGTCTGGTATCAATTCCAGTCAGCGCCGTTGGGGTTTTCTGAGACGAAAATCGCTGATCACGTCTTCCTTCGGAAGAGAAGTAATGCCGTTGGTCCCACCCGTGTGTTGATGGGTTTGATATGTAGGGCCTAAGTAGGGTCTCTGGTGTAACGAACAATATATGCATGTACATATGCATGCCTTACACTCGCAATAGGCAACCGCGTGTGTCTAATAACCACTATTTAATCAAAATATTCCAGTGAATTCCAAGCTTTTTATGTAATTGATTTGAACACAAGAAATATCCAATCCGTGTTTTTTCAAATATGTTTTATTCTGTAGCTCAATTCCAATAGGAGAAATACACCAATATTGACCAATTTTTTTTGGCCGGTTTCGGACGATATTTCACGTTTCTTAATGCTTAGAAGTCCCAAAATGCGTTAGGGCTGTTCAGTCTTATCCAAATGATCGTGGTAAACATACATTTCTCTCGAAGAATGCTCGAAAATCCAACCAATCCAAATCCAATCCAAATCCAATCCAATCCAATCCAATCCAACCAATCCAAATCCAATCCAATCCAATCCAACCAATCCAAATCCAATCCAAATCCAATCCAACCATCCAATCTCAAATCCAATCCAAATCCAATCCAACCAATCCAATCAATCCAACCAATCCAACCAATCCAAATCCAATCCAAATCCAATCCAACCATCCAATCCAAATCCAATCCAAATCCAGTTGGTTTTTCCAGTGATTCTAACAGATTTCTCAAAATTCCCGCAGTTCCAGTTTAGTTCCGTGGAACAAATTTGATGACCCAGAATGCACTTTTTTCACGAGATGTTGCAAAAATTAGAATGCAGCTAAATAAGACGCTTGGAAGTTTTCAAAACGGTTTTGGGAGAAGAAGAAGCTCTCATCGAAATTCCTTTGAATATCTCCAGGATTTCTTCTCAAATTTGTTATCTTCCCAGTAAAAATACAACATTGAAAATCAATTCCTTGCTAAAGTAAATTTTCTCTCTTTCTACTGCAATTCTAAAGATAAGTATCTTCAATTGGTTTTTAATTTCACAGTATTTCCATTGAATAATCATCTAATTGTTTGTATTGTGTTCCGGAATATCAAAAACTGCAAGGTACAGCCCTATTGGCTGTTCGAAATGATGAAGTAGGACTACGCAACCAAACGTATGCCATTTAGATTGCATAATGAAATATTCTTTGAATTAACTGTTGTAGGCCAGATTTTTTCCAAGCGTTATTGTACAACCAATTTGATGTATTCTGATTGAATAACATAGAAATGATTGAAAAAAGCAGGATTTTTTTTTATTTTGAGATGTACTAGCTCGTCCAAACTATCCTTGAGTTCAGGACTTAAGATCAACAGTTGTAATAAAGGGCGATACGGTCAAAATTTGGTCAATATCAACTTGACGTATTTCTTTCAATTTTGCATTTAAAAAACCTGAACACCCCTCATTTTGAAGGTGTGTGTGTGTGTAGAATGTTGCTCCTATTTTGATTTTGGAATTCACTCTTCAGTTGTCAAAATGCTGTCCAAGCAAGAAGAGCAGCGTATCAAAATTTTGCTCGTGCATCGCGAAAATCCGAGCTACTCGCACGCAAAGTTGGCAAAATCGCTAAAAGTTGCCAAATCAACCGTTACAAATGTAATTAAAGTGTTTGGGGAACGTTTGTCGACAGCCAGGAAGTCTGGAATGGGGGGAAATCGAAAACCGGAAGCCGCTGAGACGACAAAGAGAGTTGCCGGTAGTTTCAAGCGAAACCCTAACCTATCTCTCCGAGATGCCGCAAATAAGCTGGGTGTATCGTCTACAACCGTGCATCGAGCCAAAAAACGAGCCGGACTATCGACTTACAAGAAGGTAGTGACTCCAAATCGCGATGATAAACAAAATACGACGGCCAAAGCGCGATCCCGGAGGCTGTACACGACGATGCTGACGAAGTTTGACTGCGTGGTAATGGACGACGAAACCTACGTCAAAGCCGACTACAAGCAGCTTCCGGGACAGGAGTTTTATACGGCAAAAGGAAGGGGAAAGGTAGCAGATATTTTCAAGCACACGAAACTGTCAAAGTTCGCAAGCCATCTGTACCTGTGGCTTGAAAAGCAGCATTTTCATAGCTTCCGGGACTGTCAACCAAGAAATTTACGTGAAAGAGTGTTTGAATAAACGTCTGCTGCCTTTCCTGAAGAAACACGGTTGTTCCGTACTGTTTTGGCCGGATTTGGCATCTTGCCATTACGGTAAAAAGGCCATGGAGTGGAACGCCGCCAACAACGTGCAGGTGGTTCCCAAGGACAAGAACCCTCCCAACACGCCAGAGCTCCGCCCAATTGAGAAATACTGGGCTATTGTCAAGCGGAACCTAAAGAAGACCAAAAAAACTGCTAAGGACGAGCAGCAGTTCAAGGCAAACTGGCTTTCTGCGGCGAAGAAGGTGGACAAGGTGGCTGTACAAAATCTGATGGCAGGGGTCAAGCGTAAGGCCCGGCAATTCGGATTTGGAAAAGCGGAAGCCTAACTGAATATTTTTCCTGAATTTTATACTAATTGAACTTGAAAAAGAAATTTAATTTGATTTTTTAAATAAACGATTTCACCAATTTACACGCGTTTTCCCTTGACCAAATTTTGACCGTATCACCCTTTAGTAGTTTTATCTGCTATACTATGTTATGATATGTATTTTAAAATATTCTATGAATATCCTGGAAGACCAACAGACATAATGGGATAATTCTGAGATATTCTGAAACTACCTGAAATTAACAAGGTTATCCTATGATTTCTGTTTAAATATTTATCGTTGCTTTTTATAGCCCAGTATCTTTATCGTAGCTTTGTACAGGTCAGTTATGAATTTGACCATCCCAAGATAATCTGATTATGACTTGTGACCTTTCAGAAGATTCACTGAATGTGTTTGAATGCATATCGTCACATTTCATAGGTTTTAAAGCTATTGTTACAACTGTTGGTCGTATGTCTCAAAAATAGTTTGGATGGCCTAGAGCATGTCACATTGCTTTATAATGTTTGTTGACCTTTAAGAATATGAATTGAATATGTCTGAATGTATTGCAACTTTGCATTGCCCAAACATTACAGCTGTAAATCTTAAGCTATGAACGCCAGGACAGTTTGGATGAACTAGACCATCCTTCTTGAAGGAGCGCAGGCTGCTGGCGAGGGTCGCCCTGTCTATAATGAGGTACGGTGGGCATGGGCCCCCGCCCTGAGTACTAACAGCTACCTCGGCAAGCACGAAAGTACCCATAGGCTAATGTGCCTGGGAGTGGACAGCGCATACCACACAGTGTCACGCGACGTCGTATGCGTTTTCGCGAGGATGATCATAAAAGAAGGCACAGAGTGCTTCGAGTAAAGGGGCACAAGAGGTATCCGCAAGAGCACCAGAGTTACGTCAATGGTCAGGTGGTAGAGGGAGTAAAATAATTTCACCAAAGGTCAGTGGACAAACTGACTAATTTCGGAAATATCTGGATGGGTCGATCGGTGACATGAGGAAGTTTACTTCCATTTGACATTGATACTGTCAGGCCACGATTACTTCAGACAGTATCTGCAAAAGTACGGACACACCGAGTCCTCCGAATGTCACGTATGCGGGGAAGCGAACAAAACTGCAGGACATGTGTTTTTCGTGTGTCCTCGCTTGAACGACGCAATGATCGGCATGATGGCCGTGAGCTGTTGGGACACAGCCCGGATAATCTAGTTCAGAGAATGGGTCAAGAACAGGACACCAGGGACGCTGTAAACGCGGCAGCTTCTCAGATTGTCTTAGAGCTGCAGGACAAATGGCGAAACGACCAGCGACAGGTTAGGAGGATCAACTAACTAGTAAAGCTCTATGTAGTTAAACATAAGCGGGTGTTTAACGCACAATAGCGAAGTAATATCGGAAGGTGGTTCCAGCAGGGGGGTCAAGGCTAGTGGCATGGGTGGGATTTCAGTGGGTCGAGAAGTTGGCACTCCCATTCCCACACCCTGAGTTCTTCAGGAATCTTTAAGCAGATTTTGCATCCAATATAAAAAAAACAGCAAAAAATAACAAAAACCAGGCAAATCCGTAACCAACCATTCCAAATCTTCTTGTGTACTTTAACGTTGGAAAATATTCAGTGAATATGCTTGCATACGTGACGTAGCCTTGTATAGCTCAATAAGCTACTGGTACTACCAAAGATTTCAAGTTCTTAACTCTAGGACCGTTTGGATTACCTAAAATATCCCAAGATTGTCGTATTTTTTCTGTTGACTTTCCAGACAATGAACAATGAATGTATTTATATACATATTATCCCGTTGCACATTTCAAAAACCTACCTACTACTTACGCAACTGTAGATCTTATGTTCTGAACTCAAGGACAGTTTGGAAGACCTGAGTCATTCCAGTTTATCTCATATTTTTATGTTTTACTTTCGAAAATATTCACTGCGTATGGTTGAATACGTAGCATAATTTTGTATAGCCCAAAAAGCTATAGTAAGTACTGTAGATCCTAAGTTCTGAAATCAAGGACGGTTTGAATGACCAAGCGCATCACACAATTCTCGAATAATGACATTCCAAAAGGTTCATGTTTGAATACATATCTCAATTTTATATAGCCCTAAAACCTACTGGTACAACTGTAGATCTGCAGTCCGGAATTCAAGAATATTTTGGATAACCTAGTACATCACAGAAAGATAAACAAAAAATAGTTAAGGTTTATAAACGAGAATTCAATAATTCGTATGCATATGCAGCTAGCAAACGCTTTATACTATTAATAAGGCATTTATTTTTTCTTCTTGAACTTTTTCATATTCAGGATGTTTTAGGTCGTCAGTTAGGCCTTAAACGCACATCGTTTGTGTATTTTTCATTAAGAAGATTTGATGTTTAACGGATTTGCCGAAGACAGTGTACACTTTTATTCAGTCTGTGATTTTATACAGCCATTTTCCTTTTGGGGTCATATATGACCCCGAAGGCCTGAAGGAGTTAAAACACTCAGTCCAGGCTTAACATTTATGAATTATTAAATAGTTTGTGACCCGAAATCAACAATGTTTTCTATAGAATTTGATGCGTAGAAATATTTCCGACCGATTGGTGCAAAAGTTTTGAAAATCTTTTGAGATATGACTGATATATTAACGCTCAATATCTGCCCACCTTTCGTGACGTACCTTGAGGCGTTGGAGAAGGCTTAGAACGAACTGGATCCCTGCTACCCCAGAAACCTGTTGGAAAGCATGCCAAAACGGCTACAGGCGCTCATCATGGTAAAAAGGGGTCATATTGATTACTTATCACTTTATTTCCACCGATTTTTCTGTTGAATTTTGATATTGATCTCTTTTTCGTCACAGGGTAAGGGGATGTAATGTCATTACTAATGTTAAAGTTTCTTCATTAGGCCCATGGCTCAAATACGACATAAATTCAGCAAAAAACGACAAAATCATGCTGGCATAATTTTAATCGACTTATTCTGAAGCAGTTAAGACTTTATTAATAAATTCATGGATACCAACTTGAGCGAGAGTTTCGTTTCCTCACATCTTATTTCACTCGTTAAGTTAGAATATTACCTTTACGGTTTTCGAATGACCCAAATTTGGCTAAATTGAAACGATATGTCTGGTAATACATTTAAGATATACAGCAAATTGCCACGAGTTATAAATGAACTGTTCACATAGAAACAGGAACAATGATTTTACAATCGTACTGTAGACCCAATTACAGGGACACATTTTTTCTTATGCTCCCAACTATGACCCAATTTATATTTTTTTTTTCTTGGAGGGTTTACTGGCGGGACTCTGAATAGAGTAGAAACCTCTACGCTAGGCTCTTTGATGATATCGTGACATAAATCCTTTCGAATCAATTAGCCAGCCGTACACGGAACATGTCGTCCAATAAGACGCTGTTGCAAATGATTCGGAAGGAGCCACGTTTGAGTTTTTGGAGTCCTTTCGTCTGTTACTTCAACTGTCTGTTTGTTATTTATTTAGTCAGTGCTACGTTTATAACTTTCATACGACTTTTGGTAATTTCTCCGTGAAGAGTGTCATTTATGTGCTCTGAAAGTCTTCCGAAGAAGTTTTTTCGAACCAAAAATAAGAAGCTATTGTATTGTTCATTGTGCATTAGAATGATATAACCTTACTCATTTTGAAGCATTTCACCAGCCTGGCAAGGATCATGTCGTCCATAGAGACGCTGTTGACACTGCCTCAAAAGGTATTACATTTTCAAGTTTACTTTCAATTTTTCTCAGTCATGTTCATGTCAACTGTTTTGTATGGTGTCGTGACGTCTTTTTGTCTATTTATTTAGTTCGTCAGTATTACGTTTATAAGTTACTAAAAATGTTTTACTTGTCTTTGTTGTTTCTTCATGATTTCTGTATTCTTTTGTAGTTTTTGAATTTCTTCATCTTTTGTTTGTAGGTGGTCGCTTCGTGTCATTCTGTGATGTGAATTCCACTCCTCTCAGTGTCTTGCCATATCTATTTTTGCCATGAATGTGTGAGTTTCATATTCTCGGGCTATTTTCATCTCTTGTTTGCTCTGTTTAATTAATACTTCGCCGAGTGCCGGTGCACATTCTAAAAGCTGCGTTTTCTTCAAAACTAGAACGTTCCTAAAATTAAAAAAGCAAAATCGCTTCACGCTTGAGGATTTCGACAAAAGTATAGCATCTAGGGTTACCATTCGCATTTTCATCTCATTTCTGATTTCGTACTTTTTATTCATTGTTAGTTTTAATTATTTTTATTTGTTGTTGAAAGCAAGCCACAAAAGGAATCAATTGATTGAAACATCAAACCTACATTTCCGATGAGTATGAATAATGGATCATGAGATGAATAATGGAGTAGTTCCCCTATCTGGTAATGCTTTCCAATAGTGTGCTGATTTGTTTTATTTGATTTGAAACTATTTCAGCTTTTTCACCTGATTCTATATGATCAAATGCAGCATTTCTACTATTTGCAAGTACTGTACTAGACCATTGATCAACATCTTAGAAATATAATGTTTAGCGATATGAAGTACTAGCGGATTTTCAGAAGGCCTTTTGGGTTGCATTTCAACTGTTCTGGCAACACTTGTGCGCTTCTTTCTAAAATGGTAAAGAACCAGACCAGCTCTGGGACATGGTAATAGAAGTTAAACTACCGAAATGTTTTGCCAGTGCCCAGGGAACTATGGCCTAATTTATAAATTACATAGTAAAAAGTGTGTGTGTTATTGAAAATTTGAACAGAAATGTATTAGTATGTGATTATATGTTTTTCAAATGGCTAATGCAAAACAAAACCACAGTTATAGAATATCTGTTTAGCGGGAATTCAAATGTTTTGAAATGAGGCCGATCGATCATAAGGACTGTGTCGTTAATAATGAGTACACCTAAAAATTGCTGTATTTAAATATATTTTATTTGTTTTGCAACTCAAATTCATTTACATTGTTTATTGACCATCGAAAAAACTCGTTACATCAGAATGCATTTAATTTTTCGTAGATCTGGACTTCTTCTTGATGTTCCTCATGAGGTTTTGCACAACCGTTCCATCGATGGGTTTGCTTACGTTTACCCAGTCTTTTTAAATTTGTTGATGTCATTTGCTCCTCTAGCCTTCTTCCGCTGTTTTCCTTTCATCAAAGCCCAACATTTTTCAATGGGCCTTATTTGCGGGCAATTTGCAGTATTCATCGCCTTTTCCACAAATTGGGCATTGTTCTCTTCATACCAGTCCAAGGTGGCACGCGTATAGTGGCAGGATGCCAATTCAGGCCAAAAAAGTGTCGAACCTTTGTGTTTCGTTTGTTTACAAGACAAGCAACACATTGACCCCAAACAGCTGTCAAAATAAGTCATAGTATTTTTTCATACAGAACCTCAAAGGTGTACTCATAGTTAACGATGTAGTCCTTATGTGAAAATCACTCAGGTGTTTTAAAATGGTTTAGTTTCAATTTGACTTGTGAAATTATGTGTTTACTATAGCGAATATTGCTCAAAACGGAAGAAGTAATAAAAATAAATTATACGAAATTTTACTAACAATAAACCTAAATGCTTATAGACCGACATGAATCCATCAAAAGTGTTCATCTTTCCAAAGGAAGTTGTTTCATTTTTCGGGGTTAAAAACAGTAAACGTCTTATTAAGCTTATCCCAAGCTACACAAAACAGACATTATTTGATGTAGTTACTTGATTGTGACTTTATTGAGTTGCATTCAAGTAGATTTAACCAAATTGCAACATGTGTTCTGCTTGGGATCTAAGCCAACGGTTTACTAGTTGAATATTGTTTCTAGCTCAGTTACATTATGAGTTACAATTGAAAATGTACTGCTACATATTTGGCTATTATAAAAAAAAAAAATTCTGAAATCTTCTTTATATATAAAAATGGATTTCTGTCTGTCTGCCTGTCTGAACCTAATAGACTCGAAAACTACTAAACCGATCGGCGTGAAATTTTGTATGCAGGTATTTTTGGAGCCGGAAAAGGTTCTTGTTAGTTAATGTTAGTTAAAGACCCCTCCCTCCTCTGAAAAGGGGCGCTCCCATACTAATGAAACACTCATTTCTACATAACTCGTGAACTGATCAAGTAAAAGAAACCAAATTTAGCATGTGTGAGTTTTTAAAGGCAAGAAAGGTTTCTATAGTAGCTTGAGAACCCTTCCCGTCCTAAAAGAGGGGGCTCCCATACAAATAAAATACAAAATTCTGCATGACTCGAGAACTAATCAAGCAAATGGAACCAAATTTAGAATGTGATGGTTTTTGAAGATAAAAAATGATTCTATGGTGATTTGAGACCCCTCCCCTTTCTGAAAGGGGGGGATCTCATACAGATGAAACGAAAATCCTTGCATAACTCAAGAACTAATCCGGGAAATGGAACCAAATTTGGCATGTGGAAATTGTTGAAGGAGAAAAATGTTTCTTTGGTGATTTGAGAGTTTAATAAAGCAAATGGAACAAAATATGGCATGTGGAGCTTTCTGAAGAAGATAAATGTTTCTAAGGTGGTTTGGACTCCTTCGCCTTCTGGAGGGAGGAGGAGGGGCTTCCATACAAATGAAACACAAATTTCTGCATTACTGGGGAACTAATCAAGCAAATGGAACCGAATTTGGAATGTGGAGGTTATTGGATACAAGAAATGTTTCTAAAGTAGTTCAAGACCCCTTCCCTTGTTGAAGGGGGTGGGGTTGGGGATCCCATACAAATGAAAAGCAAATCCTTGCATAACTCGAGAACAAATCATGGCAATGGAACCAAATTTGGCATGTGGAAATTTTTGAAGGAGAAAAATGTTTCTATTGTAATTTGAGACTCTTCCGCCATATAAGGAGGGGACGGGCTCTCAAACAAATAGAACACAAATTTCTGCATAACGTGAGAACTATTTAAACAACTGAAACCAAAATTGGCGTGCGGAGTTTTTTGAATGCAAGAAATGTTTCTTTGGAGATTCCAAACACAAATTGGGTAAACACAAACCAAACATGAGAATTATCCAGATAACTAAAACACAAACTGTATATTTCTCGGGTGAGAAGAATGTTCTGATAGAAGCTTGAACCCCTTCTTAGTCAAAAAAAAGGTTTTCTTTCCAAGAAAACAACCATTGTTCATTCATTTAGGGGCAGGCGTAGCAACGCTCGCACCGGGGTCAGCTAGTGGTTTATAATTTTCGTTTGTGTGATAAAAAAAATTTCCAGTAAGCCAAACTAAAATTCCATGAGTATCTTTTGACAGGATGTATGACACAACGCCTAGCTTTTGATCAATTCAAGACTTTTGTAAACATTTACAAATTTATTGTCGGAACGATCTTTTTTTTGCCGGTCACTGTGTACCGTGCCCTCAAAAGTACCTAATTTACTCTTCAAATTTACTGCCATCTAGATCTCAACAAATTCCGCCTGCCGCAGCACTCATTGTTATTCAACCTCCCACCAGATACATACTTGCAAACATGATTAAAAAACTGAAAACATTGCTCATCCCCCTTTTATCCCGGTTGAGCTTGTTCCCTTTTTGCGTGCCAATCCCGAAATTATGCGTGTACGCAACCGTAAATAGATGCCAACCGTCGATAAGAGGTGAGCCTGTCTGCAATCCTTACTCTTTCTCGCGGTGTGCAGCCTTTTTTCGTTTCTCATACTCCCCCAGCCTCCACAAATTTATTACTTTGTCGATAAATTTGGGAAGAGCCTGTTCGCCGACGACGCGTTGTTGGTTTTACCCTCGCATGAGAGTGGGAAAATGAATCATTCGGTTCACTGCGCCCGCCGGTGATTTCTTCGCAATGTTTGAATATTGTGGGCTGGTTGGTAATTGTTCCAAAACCCGGGAGACAACTTAATGGATGGTTTCATCGTTCAAAGGCGTTCTGCTTAAATTCAACATCTTAATTCCAACTATTCAGTTCACCACGGGGTTGCACAATTTGCTCAAAACCGAAATGATTTTCATTACACAATCGCCACGAAGCATACGCTCACAAAATAGCTGACCTGGCAGTAATTCCACGGGCATCTGCTTCCCGTTTTTCCCTGGCCCATAAGTCCATTCAAAGTGCAGCCTATCTGCTTTCATCCATTATGCTCCTCTAACTATCATATCTCGGTCCGACGATGCGATGGAACATCTCTCGCATGCTTCTATGATATATGCAACTATTTCGAAATTTCTGCTGCCATCCCTTTTCTGCTGCATCGAAACTCCTCGCGGACCCCTAAAACCATCAATAGTTTTGACCCAAATCCATAAAAATTAACTGCTCATGTGATAAGAGGAATTTACGACAGTTTTCCCACTCTCTGGCTTTCTTTTGCTTCTTTACTTTGCTCAAGTGGCGTTTTGAAGGGGTTTTCCATGCATGCATAGTTGCATGTATGCAGCAGCTATGCACTGTGGAATTTTATGTTTGTTCATCCTTTGCTTTTTTTTTACCCGGGAGAATGATGATGGCGTTCTTTCTTTCTTTCTTGTGTTATAAAAAAATAGTTTTCGTCGTTTTCGCGAGTCTTCCACTTCATTCAACTTAAAACCCTGGCTTTCAGCGAACCAAACGAACTGAAACTTTGTCGCTTGGGATAGTGAGTGATCATATTTTTGTCTGTGGCGAAAGCTACCAATTTTTGTGGAAAGATTATGGCAGTGATCCAAGTTGATGATTGTTGGTAAATGGTTATTTATTGAATATCAAATATCGTCAAGAAGGTGGTATCCTATTTATGCACTCATATTTCAATTTCAATCGCACTGTTGACCATGTTTGAAAAATACAATCAACAATTTATGCTTCGCACTTGCCGACGCCTACTGCATACTGATTATGGTAGATGCGACAATGTTTCATGCCGTCTTCGATCGACCGTTTAAGACGCACCTAAGAAGGAATGTTGAATATTATGGAACGGTTGTTGAGGACATTAAATGTAGAGTTGCATCTGCCAGCCATAATAACATAGGCGTAGCCAGGCGTTGCCCCCTCCCTAAGTTTTGATTTTATTTTTAGAATTTTATTATTTGTTTGAATGTTTTATTAGTTTTTTTTTATCCCTAGCAGGTTTAAAGGTAACTTGTTGCAATACAGTTGATGTTACTCAAATGCTAATAAATTAAGTCACTGTAACCGAATATGACGGGTTTGTGTTGCTTGGGAAGTTTGTCAGATTGCTCCTTTGCCTAAATAAAAATGCCAATATAAGCGAAGTTGCTTCGATTTTGTAACAAGTTGTAGCAAAAAAGCGTAAAAAGTGGACATCCATGAGATTTTTTTTCAAAAAGTAACGACTAAAAATTTTATTACAATCTTTTCTATTTAACCCGACCTATCTAGCCTAAAGTATGCAAAAACCCCAAGCAGCACACAACCGGCAACAATGTTTTCAGCAGCTCGATTGTGACTTAATGTTGTGTTGTTTACTCACATCAATGAACGCTCAATACCTGTTTTCGAGAGAGATCAAGCAAAACAATGCATTAGGTCCTAAGTAACATTGAGAGACTCTCTTTGTCGACTTTCTCTTTGCGTTCCTACGGCAATGTAAAAACATGTTCAAGTATTTTCAACATACAGTACGGTAGTATAAAGTGTGATTAAGGATCCAATACGTCTTACATATCAACAAATCGTTTAATAGACAAGCTATTAACCAAAGAGAAATTCGAGGAAGAGAATCTCTCAATGTTACTTAGGACCTAATGGATTGTTCAGCTTGAGATAACTCACAGTGTTCATTTTCGTACCAGCATTGCAGCACGAGATGGAGTGCGACGGTTTGAACGATATGGCGATTCAACTCACCGCGAGAATAGGAAAAACCAGAGAATAAGTTCACAAGAATCAGCTCTTTCTCTCTCAGACCATGAGCAAAAATCGTAATAACTCATGCAACATTTGATTCGCAGTCTGAGCATTATTTTGTTGAACAAAAAATTTCTTGCTCACTCAGTTATTTGCTAGCAGTTCTAGGATTTTTTTTCAAAAGGGCGAATCTAACAATGAGAGGCTCTCTCATCTCTCTTTCTCTTTCATTTATTACAGCGCCATTATAAATCTTTTGAGGGATTCTTTAGCACAACTAGAAATACAACAGTGCTGGCTACCATACTCTAGAAATAGTTGAATGAAATACGTAACGCTGAGTGGAATATGAATGAAAGAGAAAGTAATCAAAGAGAGTCTCTCAATTGCAGATTCGCCGTAATGAAAAAAAACCCTAGAGTTGTCTGGTTCGGAAATTCAATTCCAGCCATGCCGCCGCATGTGTGAGACGATAGCAAAACGAGAGAACAAGACACTAGTATCCGTTATAATGCTAATCCTGACGGGCTACATTGGGAAAGCGGCTAGTAAAACAGAATTAAATAAACAGAATTATCCATTAAAAATCGATTTCGCATAGCGTCTTGGTCGTTTGCCATTAATGCACAGTGCATGAATCAGAACGAAAACATAAGTACTGGAATCGTAATGTACACTGATAGGCAAAATAAAGAGCCCACCTCATCGTTTTTTTTTCAATTTCTCTCATTTACTTGGTTCAAATTAACGTAAACAGTTTCTTTTCTTATTTTATTTTTTGTATTCTTTTTAAGTTTCACTTATGGAATACTGAAAAAAAAGGAGTTTTACTGAAAGAAAAAAAAATCAATTTGTGTTGAAAAAAAACAGTGACAAAATAAAGTGCCTACTTCAAAAATCGATATGTTTTCGATAAGTTTCCATTGGAAGACCCCTCGATTGTTTATGTTTTGATATATTGACATGTCTTGAAGCAAACGGCTCGACTTGGTGCATTTGTATACGTGATCGCATTTGATTCAATTGATAAAAATGGAGAACGCAGTGCTTTCGAAAGCAATTCCTTGTGTATCCGAAAATCGATCCTTCGTGATATGTAAAACGCAATCGCACCGGGCTGTCGCTAAGAAGTACAGTATCAGTAAGGCAGCGCGCTGGCAAAATTCTTCTGAAGCTTAAAACGTTTGGATCAGTGGTGGATCGCCCTGGCAGAGGCAGGAAGCGGAAAACGGATGCGAGAACGGACACCAAGATCATGCGCGAAGTCAAGAAGAACCCGAAGGTAACTGTCCGCCAGATCCAGGAAACCCTTCAGTTATCAGTTTCCGGTCGAACTGTTCGTCGCCGTTTCGTAGCACAGGGGTTGAATAGCAAACTTGCCTGGAAGCGCTCATTTATCAGCAAGACAAACAAAGCCAAACGGCTTAAGTTTGCTAAGGAGCATGCTGATAAGCCCCTAGAGTTCTGGAAAACGGTTCTCTCGACGGACGAATCAAAATTCGAGCTGTTTAACCGAAACCGGCGGGTTCATGTTTGGTGCAGATCGGGAGATGAGCTTCAGAAGCGCCACACACAAGGCACGATGAAGCATGGAGGAGGAAATGTGATGGTCTGGGGGTGTTTTTCGTGGGGTGGAGTGGGAAAAATTGTGAAAATTGACGGGATAATGACGGCAGATTCTTACATCAACATCCTGCGAGAAAATCTGGAGGTTTCGCTGATCCAGACGGGCCTTGAAGAGAAGTTCGTATTTCAGCAGAACAACGACCCGAAGCATACTGCCAAGAAGACCAAGTCTTTCTTCCGGTCTTGTCGGATCAAACCGCTGGAATGGCCTCCACAAAGCCCGGGCCTCAATCCCATCGAGAATTTGTGGGCGATTCTCGATGTCAGGGTTGACAAAACTGGTGTTGCCAATAAAAATAACTATTTTGAAGCCCTGGAGCGCGCCTGGGAAGAGCTAGATCCACAGCACCTAAAGAACCTGGTCGAGAGCAAGTCAAAGCGCCTGCAGGAGGTCCTGAAGGCCAAAGGAGGACACATCAATTATTGAAATGCTTTAATTTTACTTTAATTTATGTTTTTTGTAGCCTAAATGAAGTGGGCACTGTATTTTGTCACTGTTTTTTTCAACACAAATTGATTTTTTTCTTTAAGTAAAACTCCTTTTTTGCAGTATTCCATAGTGAAACTTAAAAGAATATAAAAAATAAGATAATAAAAAATACAGTGTGTTTACTTTAATTTGAACCAAGTAAATGAGAGAAATTAAAAAAACGATGAGGTGCGCACTTTATTTGTCCTTTCAGTGTATATGGAACAAATAAAGAAATGGTTTGAGGAAATACTTGAAAATAAATGTATATAATTATTGACATTTATCTTCTTTTTCTGCTATCTTCATTTGGGAATGGATTTTCAGTGGTAGACTGATAGGGTAAATATCTGTATTTCGTTACACACAGCACAACACGCACTTAAATTAAAAGATGGAATGTGAGTTTCAAAAACAAATTCTTAGTTTATTTATAAATATTTGCAGCGTATCGTTAGATTTTAAACCTCGCGTAGCATTGAAAAATAGCCTATCCTTATCAGTCGGTTCTCTTCATTGAGCTAAATAAATTTTATGAGGCTAAATAAATTTTATGTGATTATGAACAATGCCAAAAATGGAAACGTAATGAAACTACAAAAAATAATAAATAATTTTCCGATAACTCTTGTTATTCTGAACCAAGGATGAGTCGCTTAGAATAGTGTGTCAGCCACGATGTTTTATATACTAGGGAAATAAGTTTCATAACTGCGGCACTTCGATTTTCAATCCATACCGCATGTGTGGAACACTGAGAAACACTTTTGACAGTTGACCTTATAGAAATAAGAAACCAGCAACCTTGCCAATATGCATTGCCTGGTTGCCGGGCGCAGCAGAAAATAACAATTTTGGCTAGCTACGCTTTTAGACAAAAAAATAGCACAGAAGAGAAGTGTGATGACGATCCACCCCTTGGTCTGGACCCACTAATGATTCTTTGTCTGTGAAATATGCAATGAATTCTTTTTTTGTCTTGATTATCGAGATTTTCACACTGAAAATTTATTTTCGTAAAGAAGCTTTCACGCGTTTCGTAAACATGGATTTTGTACATAGAACAAATGTCTCGTATATTGTATGAAACATTCATAATGCTTTTTATCTGGTGAGATGCTATCATTACACCTTTTTGTAAAATGCACGAAATGAACTTCGTGATGACCAGCCAATCGCTGTTTCTCTTTTATACCGTACTCATGTATGATGGTGTTGCTGCTGGTATGGGCGGAAATAAATTATCTATCCCAAAATAAAAATCACAGGGCTGTCGTGAGCTATAACTTCACGCTCATTAATCGACAATGTTCTCACGTGTCAGCGTGGCCTAGTGAGATCAACCACGGATTTAGAATCAGCACTTTTCAAATATTCAGGTTCGAACCTCATGTCAGAAACAATATAAACAATGCTGGACAATTCCACGTGGTTGCGCTTGTTTTTGTCAATTACATTTTGAGTCGATAAAGTAGATCTGTCAGTCCTTCATGCAACCACCAGAGAGACGTTTCTTTTTAATTTGTGACCAAATATTCGTAGCTCTTTGCATTGTTTCCGTACAATGTACGAATGTTCTTTCTGTGTCAACAAAAGCTTCGTGCTTTTGACAGTTGCGCGTGCAATTAATTACGAATGTATCTTCATAAAAAGAACAAATCAGCTTCGTTGCTGAAATCAACGAATGGATTGGTGAGTATTACTTTCGATTGTGTAATATAAACTAAAATTAACTTTCAGTGCAGCCTCGGGCTGGTTCATCTTCCGTCGTAGTCAGTCAAACACCACTTTTGGGCATTTTTGTAACTTCTCCGGGGGTGAGATTCGATCTCGTGACTAAGGCGTCAGAGGTATGGATGTTAACCAATACGCCGGGAGAGCCCCCATCCGCAATGAATTATTATAAATTATCCATTTTTGGTAAATTTGGAAAAAGCTTTGTTCAGCAGAATTTGTCGTATACGAACCTTCCTAAAAAAACGTTAAAAACCTTCCTATCTTTTCGAATACATATTTAAGGTAAGGTGGACTATACTTGACATGGAAGCATATATGTGAAGCTGAAACTGACCTATACAAAAGCATAGAAAATATAGTGAAGAAATGTTAA
This sequence comes from Aedes japonicus, assembly GCA_034211315.2. Classification (NCBI taxonomy): domain Eukaryota; kingdom Metazoa; phylum Arthropoda; class Insecta; order Diptera; family Culicidae; genus Aedes; species Aedes japonicus. The sequence continues at coordinate 332,680 of JASCZW010001444.1, forward strand.
AATATAAACTGATAATAACAATTTTAATTGTATTTACTTGTCTACAGATTGAAGTCCTGCTGCAATTGTAGACAGACTCGCGCATCCACATCGAACCTAAGACAATGTATAATAAACACGAGAAAAACAATTGTTTAAAACTGTGTTACAATACTTGGAAAGAGTTTATTTCCAATGCGAATTGTTAACAAAATAGACCAATTGTTCATCACAATACTAATTGGCATGTACAGAGAATGATAATTTGGAGTACCATGTGCGAAAAGCAAAATCTTGTCCGTGATGGAAAATTTCTTGATACTTGCCGGCATGCAATACACAACATACAATATATGAACTTTTTTTTAAATTGTAAATACTTGAGCAAAATAAAATAGCAGCCGTGAGAACCTCTTATTGGCAAGGGCAAAAATTCAAAAAATCAATCAAGAAATGGTCGGGTTATTAGCATTCAGTGATCTATTCAGATCTATTCAGATCTATTATATACTATGTTGACATGTTACATGATTTACATCTAAAAAAGTCACTAAATTGTGTACGTTGTGTAAATAATTCAGATAAGTTTAGAGAAAATTCATGCTTTCATTGACATTTTCTAAAATAGCTCCAGTTATCTACTTTTTCCATTTAAAAATGTATGGATCAAACACGTGTTTGTATATCTTGGTCACTTTATCATTTCACAGATTTACAGGAACATCTAGTGCCTATAGAAGTATACCAGAAGTATGTATTATGTACAGCCCAAAACTCGCAAGAAGACAAAGCATATCTTGAACTCATGGACATCGATAGTTGTTAAGGAACAGCATATTCTTTATAACAATGCTGATATGTTATTCATTTATTGGATTGCATTGCGCTTTGTTTGCTGACATTTAAATAAGTATTCAATACCCGATGCATACAAATGTCTCGCCCACGCACGTGTTTCATCAGCTTGCTCGAAAATTAAAACGTTCTCGCGAATCTTGATGGTCGGATAAACACTAATTTCGTTTTTATAAATAACACCAGAGATGCATCTTAAAAGCGACACAAGCTAACGCCAAGATATAAATAATGCAAACCCAATATCGCTATCAAAATCAACAACAAGCGTTACTAATTAAGTAGGAAGCAAAAAATAAATCCCAACCTCTCTATTGGTTGCACGCCGCAGATATCTACCAACTAGACGCAAGCGAATTACCCGTAACATCTTGTTCAACCAGCATTATTCACTCAATGAGCAAACCCATCAGCTGCCATGCTCACTCGCCATGTGAGTTGGTTCCTCACTAATCAATTATAGTTCATTTCATAGAATGAAGAGATAAAAGCGCAATGGCAAAAATACACACATTCACTCTCCTGCGGAAACGATAGGGTGATGATGAACATTATTTGTTTGCTCTCCTCTCTCGGCTGGAAATCGTGAAAACGCTCATGATTCAACATCATGGGTTGAAATAAGTGTGCTACTAGGGAAATATCTCTTAACCTGTGATGTTAGCTATTAGATTGGCATTGATTGCATTTTCTCCCGCTAGTTGAAAGTTGAAGAAGCTATGTTCAATTGAACCCGAAACCCGAATATTCAAACCAATGCTATAGCTTTCAGAACACAAATAATACACAGATTAAGAAACATAGTGGATAGTAAGAAAGCGTATAAACGAAAAATATTTATTTGAACTATTCATGATATGGGCCAAACCGATCAAAGTTACCCCGCTGATCAATGTTACCCCGTTTTACGGTACTGTAGTTTAGTATTATTGAGAATATATGTTGATCATATCTTACAGTTTGATTCAGCGTGTGAGAAAGCAAGACAGAACGCTAGTCAGAGCGAGAAGTTGCAGTCGTGTCCGATCCGATTACGATTTGAACCGAGTTAAACCAATAATAAGGATGCGATGGGAGTCACACACAAAGCGAGATGGTGGTTTTCCGTAAGGAAAACAAAGTTAATTTTAATAACGCTGGAGAGACGTTTTGTTGTTTTCTTACTGAGCTTACTCGATCACTCGTATCACTGAATTATAGATAACCGAAATAATTCGAAACGTGCCATGCCCGATAGGAAAATAGTGCGTAATAAAGCATCGTCACAACCTTTCACAGCCGATGCTCGAACCAAACTCTTTCTTTGTATTTTTCAATGTTACTACTGTATTCTTTAAACTAAACTGTAACTAATATCTGTATCAATCAAGCTAAAGTTTCTAAACAACAATCTATGCTAATCCATTAAAAATTGCAATTGAAGCATTTCGTAAGAAGAAGTGCCCCTCTTCGTGCCTCCTGACACCTTTAGTTTCTATTGATGCTCATCGGTTTCATACCAAGCGGGAGAGACTTGGTCTTTTACAAACTGATTCCATTATCTCAAATCCGCTCAACCAATTGTATTGTGATATATTGGACGGATTATTATAATTTGAGATAACTCAATGCAGACGTCTTCCAAATTTGGCAGATCGACAAGCAATCGGTGGAGAGCTTAGAAGAAGACCGGAAGAATGAGCGAAGCACAGTGGGCAAAAAATGGATCCAAAACCCATTAATTTAGACGGCGCAGGGTAGGAGTACGTGAAAAATAGCTCATCTTATGGGAAAAATGCGGGAATCAAATGGTGTTAGTTTCATTTAGGGTTGACCACAGTAAGTGTCCCATTTTGTCCATTTTCTCCTCTCATTTTTAGATGCAAACTAGAATTATTACCCAAAAACTTAACTTGATGTTACTATATTGAACCCAAATGCACTGTAAATTTGCACAAAAATAGCTGAAGAACTGTATGGAGACAAATTTTGCTTCTTTGATCGGATGCCAGGAAGTGGTCCATTTTACCCGATTTTCCCTCCCACATGCATAAACTCATATACCATGTGGTTCAGGAGATTGACGTCAGTAATATTACCTCTCACTTGCTCTCGTACTTATGTTAAAATGTCCAGGAAAATCGGAATGAGTGATACTTTCGTTTAGCAATTGACCTCAGTAAATTGTCCATTTTACCCGATTTCCCTCATACTGTGAAAAACTTCATTCGGGTAAAATGGGCCATTTGCTGGCATCCGATCAAAGTAAAATTTGTACCATTCAGTTTTTCAGTTATTTTTTTTTTGCGAATTTACAGTGCATTTGGGTTCAATATAGTAGCACCAAGTTTAGATTTTGTGTAATAATTCTAGTTTGCATCTAAAATGAGGAGAAAATGGGCAAAATGGGACACTTTACTGTGGTCAACCCTAAATGAAACCAACACCATTTGATTCCCCGCATTTTCTTCCCATAAGTGCATCTATTTTCAGGACTCCTATCCTGCGCCGTCTGGTGTGGGATTTTGGATTCATTGCCCGTGTCAATTTTGCGCCTGTTTATAAACAGAAGAACCTTCATAACAAAACGGATCACCGGATAGAATACATAAATAAGCACTAGGTTACTTTTTTGCATGACAATGGCATAAAACAAGAATTATTGAATAGGTTCATTGGCAGGAAATGCTTCAATCAAATACATACCACTTTAAGTCAAGAATACTCGTAAGGAGTGTATCGAAAATAAGCTATCCACAAACTTTCTTTCAAATTATGTTGAAAACCGATATTTTATTCATACAAAAAATTGATCCTGCAATGTACGAGGATAAACTTGAACATAATGAAGACCGGATGAAATTTAAGTTAGTCCTTCGCGAATGTTCGAGCTTTGGATCAGATGCTCTTCATCAAGTTCCGGACAAGTGTTGCATCGCATTTTTGGACGCTTGAGCCCCAAATTTGTTCGAACTCCTGCATGTTCCCAGGCTGCCTTACCGGTCTTCTTGAAGACCCTCTTCACGCTTGCCCGGTAACGTTCGATGGGTCGAAGCTGAGGGCAATTTGGTGGATTGATATTTTTCTCAACGAAATCTATACCCTTTTCCGCAAGCCAATTGGGAGGTGGTTTTTGGCATAGTGAGCCGACGCTAAACCCGGCCGAAACAGTGGAGTGTGTGTCGCTTTGCTTATATAAAGCCAACAATCTCTTCTGGAGAACACTCAGATCGATCAGATTTCCGCATTTATGGTTCCGGTAGTGTAAAAAATGGTTGACTTCAAACCACAGGAACATATTGCTTGCCATACCAGTACCTTACTCGACCGAATTTCATCGCTTGAATCGACCTGTCCGCATTGCTCATCATCTCCCCAACGACGGCAGTAAAGTATTGTGTGGACCTGGAAGAGGGGTTCTTGGGTCCTCACTTTACACCAGGTCTCATCGTCCCTCAAAACGCGTGCGTCCGGACGCATGCAAAGGCCGCGAATACAATTTCCGGGCCTTGTTGCTGCTGCTTCCTTCTGTTCTGCACTTTGTTTCGAGATTATGGCTTCTTGTGGGTCTTCAGGTGGTTTCGCCTCTTGATACGCTGGATCATTCCGACACTCGATCCTGCTTTTTTGGCCAAATCACGTATTGACATTACTGATTTGTTCTTCATGATTAGAGATACCACCTTCTGCTCCAGTTTCGGGTTGGACGAATCGGGTTTTCTGCCTCTGCCTGTGCGCTCTGTCCAAAGAATGGTGAACCCAAACTTATTAATGATGGTTTTTAACACTCGCATGATGAATTTCAGACCGCTATCGCCAATTTTCCCATAGTCAATACCAACTTCTCACATAGCCCATGTGTCCAGGGCCTTAATTTTCACTTCCTTTTCAATACGCGACATTTTGAAAACGCCGAATTTGAACCGCACAAACAAGTAAACAAAAGCATGAAAGCAGGTCAAACGCACAGCATGCGGTGTTCCAGAGCATAAAAACCATCGCAAATACATGCATACAACGCAAATGTATGTGGATAGCTTATATTCGATACACTCCTTATGAACTAAAAAGACAGCTACTATTAATGTCGGTGTTCATTACTTCTCATTCCTAATTTGTCTAAAACTCCTAGATTTTCCAAATTATTAGACTTTTAATGATACGATCATAAGCTGTATCTATTGGGCTTATGAAACTATGTATGAATCATGATTGGTTACGAATTTATTAATGTTATTTTGAAGATTTAATGTACATCACCAAGAAAACCATCAGTTTCATACCTGCTGAAGAAGTGCGCTCAAATTTTGCCTTTGTGTGTTTTGCATTTAATCGCGTGTACCGGAAGAGCATGTCTTCATCAGCTCTCTCTCTCTCTCTCACACTCTCTCTCTCTCTCTGTCATAGCTAGGCTTGTTGCCAGAATGTGATGTTGA